>JAMPIV010003816.1:0-225693 GCA_024509875.1 Oreohelix idahoensis
GAAAAACATCTCCAGCATCAACATGATTTATACCATAACTTCATCGATTTCACAAAAGCCTTCGATCGAGTCTGGCATGAAGGTTTATGGCAAATAATGAGAAAATTCAATTTTGATACCAACATCATAGATATCATTGAAGCACTATACAAGGACGCAAGCAGTGCTGTTTTTGCAAGCAACGACATTGGAGAATTTTTCAAAACAACTGTAGGAGTTCGCCAGGGATGTATCCTGTCACCAGTGCTCTTTAATATATATCTAGAACATATTATGCAGGAGGCTCTCTACGATTATAAATCAACCATATCGATTGGAGGCCGACCTCTGTGTAATCTACATTTTGCTGATGATATTGATCTGATAGCTGGAACAGAATCAGAACTTCAAGACCTTACCTCTAGACTGGAGAAAGTAACAAGAACGTATAGGATGGAAATTAATATAGAAAAAAGCAAGATATTGGTGAATAGCCATAAGAAACATGTTCCGACCAACATTACGTTAAATGGGCAAACGTTAGAAGAAGTTAACACCTTTAAATATCTCGGGTCCACTATATGTAGTGATGGAAGATCAAATAAAGAAATCAAGACAAGACTTGAGATGGCCTCAGCTGCCATGACAAGGTTGAATGTGATCTGGAAAAGTAACATCAGTTTTTCCTGTGAAGATCAAATTATACAAATCACTTGTATTATCTATTCTCTTGTATGGGTGTGAGGGCTGGACACTCACTGCAGATACGGAGCGAAGGATTCAGGCTTTCGAGCATAAATGTTATAGAAGAATTTTGCTCATTTGCTATAAAGAGCACAAAACAAATGTCTATGTTAGAGAGAAGATAAACACCTATGCAGGCCACCAAGAACCACTTTTGTCAATAGTGAAACGTCGAAAGCTTGCCTGGTTTGGGCATGTAACTCGTCATGACTCCCTTTCGAAAACGATCCTCCAGGGAACAGTCGAAGGTAAATGGAGAAGAGGAAGGCAAAGAAAATCCTGGGCTGATAACATCAAAGAATGGGCAGGACACGGTTTTTCCACACTTGTACGCATTGCTGAGAATAGAGAGCAGTGGAGGACCCTGTCTGCTGATGCTTCCACCATGGCACCCCTACGACCCATGACGGGTTATGGGTTGAGATGAGATGATGATATTGTGAGAAGATGATTGTTGATATGATGACTTGGTGTGATTGGTGACAATTAGTTATATAGATTTGGTGTAACATGCATTGTGTTTAGACTACTCCAGGATTAGTCAGTCGTTGTTATTTTTCATGGCTGCCAGTACCTGGTATGGATTTGTACATGTTCCTTGTATTTAAGTCTAGAGGGTGAGAAGGCATGTATGACAATGGCATGAGACAACTCTGGCATTCCTTATCTGCATGAGGAGGTGCCGTCTCGGCATATGGTTCGTCCATACTCCAAAGGGGGTTGGGCGTGACTCCCCCTGGGGAAGAAAACTTCGTTTTCTTTCTTAAGGGGGGGGGGGTGGATGTCATGGCATAGTCATTCGCTAAAATATTTTGAGTGGTCACGTTGGAAAGTGGCTATGCTGTTAGGATAGAGAAAAACCTGTTTGGTCAGTCTGGACTAAATGGAAGTCGGTATGAAACTTTTGGCGCAAAAAAGTCTTGATATGTCCGCCAACCTGTGAGGACGCTTTTCCCTCTGTCAGCAGTTGTGCTGGGGATTATGTGAATGCTTATGGGGTTCATACTACTTGCCGTTTTTTCATGTGACCAGGAGTATTTGATTTGTCGCTAGATTGTGGTTGTGAGATCTAGGGATTTTCTCCTGGATATTATTTATGAGAAGATTATTTTGCAATTATGTATTGCGTTGTGTCAGTAGTGCATTCCGCCTGTGAGCGATAGTCATGGCAGTTGCTGAATAGCTTATGTCGATGACCATTTTTGCTATTATATGAATTGGTATTATTCTCGCAAGTAAGTTGGCTGTTTCATTGCATTGTTTACTGCATTTCACATGTATTGTCAGCCATGTACGGCTTCTCTGTGTGTAGTATTTATTAAAGAGGGAATTTACCTGTTCCAGGTGTTATTAATTATTTTATGTCAGCTATTGTGTGCTGTGGTCAGCAAGCCAGAAGATATAGATTGTCATGTGTTAAATCCACAGCACAGATAGGGCTTGGGCCAGCAACATCTAGAGATTGTTGTTCTGTGTATATATATATATATATATATATATATATATATATATATATATATATATATATATATATATATATATATAAATATAATAATAATAATAATAATAGCCCCTTCAGTCATAACTGACTATGGGAATGCGCCCCTGAGGTGACAGCCCTCAGCTGCTTATTTTCCTGGTGCTCCTTTCGACGTTTTCTCCTCACCTCTGCTTCTTGTGTGAGCCTCTCTTCGCCCAATCTGAGGTGGCGCCGTAAATAGCATCGCCACTTAGTGCGATCGGCAGCTTCATCCTCCCATGTTGCTGGATCCATGTCCAGTGCCCTCATATCTCTCTTGCACACATCTTTGAACCTCAGCTGTGGTCGCCCAACTGTTCTCTTGCCATCTGCTAATTGTCCGTAGAAGATATCTTTTGGGATGCGACCATCATCCATGCGGCGAACATGGCCAAGCCAGAAAGTCTGCGCTGTCTAAGAAGCGTATACATACTTTGAAGGTCAGCACGTGACAACACCTCGACATTTGTCACTTTATCTTTCCACGAGATGCCGAGGATGCGGCGTAGACACTGCAAATGGAAGGTATTGAGCCTTCTTTCTTGCTTAGCATAGGTCGTCCAGGTCTCGCTGCCATATAGGAGTGTGCTGGTGACACAGGCATTATATACCGCAGCTTTGGTCTTCATTGTGAGTTTAGAGTTTCCCCAAACACGCGATGTGAGGCGGGCAAAGGTAGCTGCAGCTTTGCCAATGCGGCTGTCGATTTCTGTATCCAGTGAGAGTTTGTCATTGATGGTAGACCCTAGGTATGTGAAGTGGTGCACCACTGCCAATTCATAGTTATCGATAGTGATAACTGGTGCAGCACCCACATCCTGACTCAGCACATTCGTTTTCTTTAGACTTATTGTGAGGCCAAAGTCCTTGCATGCTCTAGTGAAGCGATTCATCAAGCTCTGAAGCTCCTGTTGGCTTTGAGTGACGACTGCAGCATCGTCAGCGAACAACAAGTCTCTTATAGTGACCCTTCTGATTTTTGTTTTTGCCTTCAGCCTTGAAAGATTAAACAGACGGCCATCTGACCTAGTGTGAAGGCATATTCCTTCAGTTGCATCTCTGAATGCATGTTTCAAGAGTAAGGCAACGAAGATTCCGAAGAGGGTCGGAGCCAGAACACAGCCTTGTTTAACGCCACTTCGTATATCAAAGGGCTGTGACGTGCTTCCAGCATATATATATACGAGGCGCGTTTTTTAAGTAATTCCCGGTATAAAATAATAAAAAAACCATCATATATAAAAATTATTTATTGCAGCCAAAAGTGAACCACACATTTACATTATTTCTCAACATAGTCACCATTGACTTCAACACATGTTTGGTATCGTGGCACCAGGTTCTTAATTCCAGTGTCAAAGAAGTCTGCCGCCAGTGTCTTGAACCATTCATTAACGCCTGTCTGCAGTTCATCATCAGTTTCAAACCGCTGGGATGCCAGCCACTTCTTTAGGTGCATGAAAAGGTGGTAATTACTTGGCGCGAGATCGGGGCTGTAGGGTGGGTGGTCAAAAATTTCCCAGTGAAATTTTTGGAATTGAACAGTTCGATCTGCGGTGTGAGGTCGAGCATTATCGTGCAAAAGCACAATCCCAGTGGACAGCAACCCACGTCTTTTGTTTTGGATGGCAAGTCTAAGTTTTATCAGAGTGTCACAATAAGCATTGGCATTAACTGTCTTTCCACGTTCAAGAAAATCAATAAACAAGACCCCTTTTTTGTCCCAGAAAACAATGGCCATGATCTTTTTGACAGAAGGTGCTTGCTTAAACTTCTTTGCTTTCGGGGACCATGAGTGTCGCCATTGCATCGACTGTTGCTTTGATTCGACGTTTGTGTAGGAAATCCAGGTCTCATCTCCAGTAACAATGTGGCCCAAAAATTCATCTCCTTCATTTCGATAGCACTGCAAAAATTTTTGAGCCGAAGCCAGGCGTTTCTGCTTGTGTTCATCGGTTAACATTTTCGGCACCCATCTGGCACACAGTTTTTTGTAGCCAAGGTTTCTTGTCACAATGTCATAAATCACTGAACGTGAAACTTCCAAAAATTCGACAGACAATGCAGAAATTGTGAAACGACGATTTTCCTGAATTTTTGTGTTCACTTCTTCGACCAAATCGTCTGTCATAACACTCGGCTGACCGCTACGATCTTTATCATTTATATTTGTTCGCCCTTCTGTAACCGGAATGATGACGACATTAGTAGTTAGCAATTACCCTTTAAATAATTTTAGTACACAAGTTATTGATGACGTCATTTGTCACATAGCCTCTTATCGACATTTTTTAATAAAGCCTTCCAGAGTTACAGGAAATAATACGAGACCTGAAATCTCTAAACAAAATTAAATATACCCTCAAATAAAATGTTATACCATTTGCTATCATAGTAACTTGTGTAGTAACTGTGACGTAAATATGACATAGACATAACTAGTGGACTATCCATCTTGACTAGTGGCTTCGCCAATGAAACAGATTATCTCAAAGGACATCCGGTAGATAGACAAATCAAAGTAACTTCCCCCAACAGTCTTAGAAACCAGTTTTGTAATATATGGACCACCCAAAACCCCTAACAGTAGAATGGCTAACCCGACCCCTGGCCCTATGACACGTTTATTCTCTAAATCAGCGGATATGTTTTCAAGGTTCTAAATACAGAACATATTTGGTAGTCAGTATGACATATTCCTCAGGTAGGTAAAAATCTCGATTTAGTATTCCGACTTATACATATAGCAGACAAGAAAATAATGTACATATGTTCATAAAAAATTGGAGACCTGAAATTTATGAGACAAATTCATATTGTGGAATGTATGCTGCAGGATTGAAAAGGGAGTCACATTTTAACTACAAGTTGTACATCTGGAAGAAATCTAAATAAAAGCTTCATTTATATATATTTCGGATTTTGCTTCACTGCAGATAGAAATTGTCGATTTCAAATTACTTAATGTTCAGGGATCTAGGAACTATTGAGAGTACATTACTACAACATGAGCTACTTCCAATTCAAAATCTAAACCGAACCTGGAACCTGTACAAATGGCTCAAGTAAAGTAACATCTCTGGAGGTTTATCAAGTGAACACAAACTTGATTATGAACACAAACTTGATATATGAACACAAACTTGATATATGAACACAAACTTGATATATGAACATAAACTTGATAGGCCCTATACTACTTAAGACAGAATAACGTCGGAAATGCTTCCTATTCTGTCCTTTATTCTTTCAACGGAGAATAGCTCCTAAATTACTGGTCACAAATATACATTGGCACAACACCAGCTTCTTAGTTGGTGTGTCAATGTAACACGCATTCTTACTTATACAAATACACCTATCATTCTGTTCTGATCTTCTCTAATATTTTCCGACGGTATATTCATTTATATGAAAAGAAAAAGAAAATAATAAAACAGAACCTCAACCAGTTTTCCCAAATACTATCTATGTGATTACGGGCACACATCTTTAAACATTCGACACCATTTCCTAACCATACTATCAGTCATTACATCTGGCCCATAAACCTCACTGAGTTGCCTCTGAATTTTTTCAGTACTGTTGTGTTTTGCTAACAAAAAACGGATCACAGCATGAACCTCGCAGCTGGTGGGATTTTTATTTTTGCACTCATTATAAATCAGTCACACGCAGCGTCAAACAAGAATTCGACAGCGAAAAAAAATAGCAGACAGCTAGCTAATGAACCACATAAACATACTGCACATGCACATTTCTGCCTACCATCGCTTAAAAAACGCGCCTCGTATATATATATATATATATATATATATATATATATATATATATATATATATATATATATATATATATATATATATATATATATATATAAACATATCTATCTATCTATCTATCTATCTATCTATCTATCTATCTATCTATCTATCTATCTATCTATCTATCTATCTATCTATCTATCTATAGATAGATAGATAGATAGATAGATAGATAGATAGATAGATAGATAGATAGATAGATAGATAGATAGATAGATAGATAGATAGATAGATAGATAGATAGATAGATAGATAGATAGATAGATAGATAGATAGATAGATAGATAGATAGATAGATAGATAGATAGATAGATGTTACATATACATATATATATATGATAGGAAACTCTTTACAGAGCGATACAACAGGAGGCAATCTGATCATCAGAAGTCCCCCAATCGGACAAGTGTTTCGGCCCAGTATACTCCTTTACACTCTAAGGGGGGCGGGCCCACTTGGGTCATGACTCCCAAGTGTCTCAGTCTCCTGTTGTCTTGTATCGAAAATGAACCCATTTCACTTTGGTAGCAACTTTAAAACCCACACCTCAACCAGCCGTGGAGGCAATTGTGAAAGTAACAAAGAGAAGACAAATTACTCCGTTCGTTCCGTCACACACAACTAGGGAAAGACACGGACACACCTGCGCGAAGCCGACGAGGCTAGCCACTGCGCGCTAGCAACTGAAATTCTGTGCCTAACACCTCTTATAATATACACCGCCTGTTGCTCGTCAGTCACAACCTTTTCATCAGTACAATGAAAAACTCAACGTACTGTGGACTTGGAAAAATTCCTGGTGTTTTCTGTACCGCAGAGTTTACTGTCACGCTTTCCATAGCCCATTGAGGTTGTTCCACAGCCAGCACGATGCTTCTCGGCAGTTTCACTAAGCCTCTTCAGTGCCCTTGTTCTCGACTGTCCCCTCAGCCCCAACAGTATCAATAAATCATACACTGATGCAGCCACGAGCCTTCTTGCGCCCACCTCAACAGCCATGACCCTTGTAGTGGACCCATCGTGTCTCAGATCCGCAGCCAGATCATTATACCTGGCCGCTTTGAACGAATGTTGCTCGTCTAATCTGGATTCAAATGGCACGGTCAGTTCAATCAGTATAACCTGAAGCGATGCTGAAGAATGAACACTATATCTGGCCGTCTCCGTGATTTTCTTATACTCTCTGGATATGCCCCACATCCATATAGGTCTACCGCCATCTCTCAGTCGTTTGCACAGTCAAGAAGAGATGGTAAACTGCTACCTGGTTTCGGTTTGGGGTGTGCTGACTTTCCTGCCCTCAGAAAGTATGTATTTGTGGTGCTCAGCCTGGCTTTGCTATTCGCCTTCATCCTTGCCAGGTCCATTGTCGCAGCAAGCTCATTTAGCACTTTGTTGTGGCGCCAAGTGTATCGTCCTTGCCCTAATGACACCTTACACGCTGAGAGTACATGTTCAAGTGTCTGCCTCCCCTGGCACAGGTGGCACTGCTCATCATCCAACTTTCCCCATCTCACAAGGTTTGTGGCCGATGGCAGCAGGTCATACATTGATCTAACAACGAAGCTGAGCCTAAGAGGTGCCATATGCCATATATCATTCCATGTCAAGGACCTCTGCAGGGCTCCTTCCCATGTAGTCCATTGGGCTTGTTGGGCCTGCTGCACTGCTTTTTGCAACCTCTTATCATTCTCAGTTCCTCATATCTCCTGAACTACCATGTCTCTGCGCTCCCTGCTTGATGCCTTGGACCACCAGCGGATGTCTCCATGACCAAATCCCTGTCTATTTGTTTGTGTGTATCCGATTACCTCCCTCAGTTTGAGCGACTCTTGGGCAGCATCAACAGCTTCTTCCACTCTCCACTTCCTTCTCGTTTTCAGTGTGGACTGAATGGACTTAACCACATCATCTGCTGACTCGCGTAGCATCATTGCAAGCCTTGCCTTTCCAACTTTGTACTCTTCAACTGGCTTGAATAGAAGCAGAAGTTTTGACTTTTTGCAGTACACTGCTACATCTGACAGACCTGGTGGTACCCTTAGCATTTCCTCATGAACTTGTTGACCTTCTGCTCTATAGCTTCACTGTACTTGTGCTTATTTCATATATAAGCAGTGGCCACAGCAACTTAGGTATCAACGTGAACTGGAGGCACCACAGTTTGAATTTTCCCAGGAGTCTGCTTTGGTCTGTGATCTGTAGTCCTCTGCCTGCCATTTCTACTGTCTGTTGCACTGCCTTTGAGTCTTTTAATGAGGCATCGTACACCCTGCCAAGACTTTTAACAGGTTCCTCAATGACAGTAGGGATTCTCTGGTTGGAAACCATGAAGATGACCTCTGCTATCTTCCCTTTTCTGACTGATAGGCTTCTTGACTTCTTGGGTTTGAAGCTCATTCTGCACCAGCTGACTAGTTCATCCAGGCATGCTAACATCCTCCGGGTCTGATGTTCATCTGATTTCAGAATTGTTGTCATCCATGAATGCTTTGAGCGGTGGCATGTGACACATTCCACCGAGCTTTGGACCTATAGCCATTCCTTCAGCCGCATTGAGGATTACCTGCATGGCCATCATGAATAGTATCGGAGAGATGGTACATCCCATCGCAATTCCAACTTCAAGGCCAATCCACTTCGTTGTGTACTCTCTGGTTGAAAATCTGACAGAAAACCCTGTGAAATACAGCTTCAGCATTGCTGCAATCTCTTGTGGAACACGATACATTTCTAGGGCCTGCCACAACATCTGGTGTGGAACGGATCCATAAGCATTTGCTAGATCCAACCAGATTACATGGAGGTTTGTTCTGTCAGACTTTGCCTTTTGGAATGCTTCCCAGATCATTGTGGCATGCTCTAGATATCCTGGTGTACCTGGGATACCTCCTTTCTGAATGGTAGTGTCAATGTACCCATTTGCCAGGAGGTATGTAGTGAGCCTTTTCGCCATCACTGAGAAGAATATTTTCCCTTCCACATTAAGTAGTGAGATTGGCCTAAACTGACTGATGTCTGTGGAATTTTGTTCCTTCGGGATGTAGACTCCATTTGCCTTTCTCCATTCCTTGCTTACAAGCTGGGTTTTCCACGCATTCTTCAGTAAACGCAGCAGTCGTTTGAGCACCTCAGGGCATCTCTTATACACAACATATGGAACACCATTAGGACCTGGAGCTGCCTTGCACCGAGCTTTCTGGACAATGCTTTCTACCTCTTGCACCATTGGGGGTTTGGTGTTAAATTCAGCTCTCGGCTTAGTCTGTCATTAAAGGCCTGCCATGCTGCTGAGCGGCTCATCTTTGCTACCATCTGAATATGTCATTCTAAGGTGTTCTTCCAGACCTTCTTTCCTGATGTTTAGCGTACCCGATCGTGGCTGCTCAAACAGTTCTTTGGCAAACTTGAAGGGCTCCCTGAAGAATCTTTCCCTATCCCTTCCAGTCTTCCTTCTCTTCCTGCACAACCTTTCTGCTCTACAAAGGGCATTATGTTGGCCTTTCAGGTGCTCCCAAACCTGTCGTAACCTTTCCTTCTCTGTGGCAACTGCATTCTCGGACAGTTTTCGGGCATGCTTCTTCTGTTTCCTGATTTCTCCTATCTTAATTTGTCTTCTACTTTTTCATGGTGGGTTACTTTCCCTTGCCTCCCTGACTCCGAACACTTTGCGACAGTGCAGGTATATCATGTCACCGAAGATTTCCAGCTTCTTCTCCAAAGTTATCTGCTTCAAGTTGTTATCCAACTCTTTTGCCAAGGCTTCATCCAGCTGTTCCCAAAGCCCCTTTGCACTGGCAGGTGGAAACTTGATTGCATCTCTCTTCCCGTCCAAGAAGTGTGTGAGATCATCATCAGGCAAATCAACTTGAATGTACTCAGCACTGTGGATTGACTCCTGGCTGCGTTCTTCTAATGTCCTACCTGTCGAGACAGAGCGCTGTTGATGTCCCCCTGATGAACTCCCACACCCCTTTTTCATTCTGTGAATTTTCATTCCTCTCTGAGTAGAGAATTTCCTACCACAGGCACATGGAAATTCCAGCCGTTGTTCAGAGCTCGAAGTCCGTGTAACGGGTCTGGTCGATTCCAATGAGGCGCCTGTGGATTCATCATTCTCCCCCCCTTTCGGTGAATCCTGGGGGCATCTATACTTTTTGGGTCCTGTAGCAATTGTATACAGCTTACGGGGTGCTAACCTGGTCAGCCAGTTTCTAGTCTTTCCCAGTGTCATCTGTCTTTCCAGAAGTCCATCAGTCTTTTCCCGATTGTCACTGGTTTGACCATGCAACTATGATAGGAAACTCTTTACAGAGCGATACAACAGGAGGCAATCTGATCATCAGAAGATGTCCCCCATCGGACAAGTGTTTCGGCCCAGTATACTCCTTTACACTCTAAGCGGGGGGGGGGGCCCACTTGGGTCATGACTCCCAAGTGTCTTGTATCAAAAATGAACCCATTTCACTTTGGCAGCAACTTTAAAATCCACACCTCCGTCAGCCGTGGAGGCAATTGTGAAAGTAACAAAGAGAAGACAAATTACTCCGTTCCTTCTGTCGCACACAACTAGGGACTGACACGGACACACCTGTGCGAAGCCGACGAGGCTAGCCACTGTGCGCTAGCAACTGAAATTCTGTGCCTAACACCTCTTATAATATACACCGCCTGTTGCTCGTCAGTCACAACCCTTTCATCAGTACAATATATATATATATATATATATATATATATATATATATATATATATATATATATATATATATATATATATATATATATATATATATATATATATATATATATATATATATATATATACTGCTCAAAAAAAGTTAAAGGCCTTTTTCAATTTTTAGGTCATTTCAACTAAGCTGTTTTTTTTTTTAAACCTGAACACTCAGTCAAAAAAGTTTTGCTGCATTTTGTTGCATGCTTAAACAATGTTTGTTAATCTGACAATAAATAAAATCTGTGTTACGTGTGTGTACCTCCAAGGTCAATCAAATGCACGTGGTGGAAAGGGAAATAATGCATGTTTGAAAATGCTTCCTATGGCAAAGCCGGTTGATAACATTGCTGAAATTTGCTTTTCACGTGCAAGTCGTGACTATAGTGAACATATGTCACCCACTTTTCAGAAGGAACGGGCAATGGGTATGTTTGTAACATTTACCATTTTAGCCATGGCTCAGCGTGTCTTGCCGTCTTGTGGTAGACCTTGGACGTCCTGACCTGCGTTGTTCTGCGACACTGTCGGTTGCATCATAACGATCACGCAGAGTTTGTATAACAGAGTGGGCAACTCCTAATCTCCTAGCAACTTTTCACAGCCCTACATCATCCTGCAGCCATGCCATCGCTCTCCATCTGTCAACATTGGTCAAGCGTCTTAGCTGAGCCATGGCTAAAATGGTAAATGTTACAAACATACCCATTGCCCGTTCCTTCCGAAAAGTGGGTGAAATGTGTTCACCATAGTCACGACTTGCACGTGAAAAGCAAATTTCAGCAATGTTATCAACCGGCTTTGCCATAGGAAGCATTTTCAAACATGCATTATTTCCCTTTCCACCACGTACATTTGATTGACCTTGGAGGTACACACATGTAACACAGATTTGATTTATTATCAGATTAACAAACATTGTTTAAGCATGCAACAAAATGCAGCAAAACTTTTTTGACTGAGTGTTCAGGTTTTAAAAAAAACAGCATAGTTAAAATGACCTTAAAATTGAAAGTGGCCTTTAACTTTTTTTGAGCAGTATATATATATACGAGGGTCGTTCAAGTCAAACCGGGACTTTTTGTTCTGGAAGTACAGGAAGGAATTCTATCGTGGTGGTACTACTGACAGTAGTAAGTAACAAGTGTGACCTACTCGTATTACCGTTACCATTACCGTTATTACCGTTAGGTGGCGTACGCGTCACGGGTCAGTCCCTGATAGATAATGAAAATGGCGGACAACAGAGTTAGTGCACGTTGGGTGCCAAGACAGCTTTCCGCTTTTGACCGGCAGAGAAGAGTTCAAGTCTGCAGTGATTTGAAGGATCGTTTTGGCAGGGAAGGCCAGAATTTTCTGAATCACTTCATTACGTGTGATGAAACCTGGGTGCATCATTTCACTCCGGAATCAAAACGAGCATCCATGCAGTGGAAGCATATGGACTCACCACCACCCAAAAAATTAAGGAAAATTGCGTCTACTGGGAAAGTGATGGCGAGTGTTTTCTGGGACAAATGTGGCATTATTCACGTGGATTTTCTCCCCCGTGGTGCCACTATCAATAGTGAAGAGTACTGTTGCATTCTAAGTGATGTGCATAACCATCTGCGGAAAAAACGGCCTGGTTTGATAAGAAAAGGCGTCCTGTTTCTACAGGATAACGCACGACCACATACCACTCACCACACCACGTGCAAATTACAGCAACTCGGGTGGGAGGTATTGCCACATCCCCCATACAGCCCAGACCTTGCTCCTAGCGACTTCCACCTGTTTGGACCCCTGAAAGAGTTCCTGGGAGGTCAGCATTTTAGCACTGATGACGAAATGAAGCAATGTCCTACGGTGGTTCAGGAGTACTGACATATCTTTCAACGCTAAAGCTTTTCAAGCATTAATAACGCTTGGATAAGTGTATAAATGTTGCAGGGGATTGTATCAAAAATTAAATGGCAATTTGACTCCTACAAATTTGTTCTTTTAGTTTGTACAAACAAAAGTCCCGGTTTGACTTGAACGACCCTCGTATATATATATATATATATATATATATATATATATATATATATATATATATATATATATATATATATATATGTATATATATATATATATATATATATATATATATATATATATATATATATATATATATATATATATATATGTATGTATATATATGTATATATATATATATATATATATATATATATATATATATATATATATATATATCTTCTTTGATCCTTAGCCGCCGACCTTTAAAGCAGTCAGTGGCCATCACGCCTAGTGGCGTCTTGTAGGGCAACAACAAATTGATTCCACTTTGCTCGGTCGGTGGCCATCCTTCGTACAGTGCCCCAGCTCTGGTTCATTCTTTGCATCTCAGCCTCCACAGTCTTCCGCCAGGTTGTTTTTGGTCGGCCTCTCTTTCGTTTTCCTTCAGGGGTCCAAAGCATAGCTGTTCTTTTGATGGCATCGGGGTCTCTTCTGAGTACATGGCCAACCCAGCTCCAGCGTCTGCCAGCTATGATGGTGTGCATGTCCTCTTGCTTGCTCCGAGTAAGCAGATCTTGGTTGGTGATAGTATTCGGCCAAAAGATTCGGTGAATTTTTCTTAGGCATGTTGTGTGAAAAGAGGACAATTTCGACATTTCCTTCTCTGTAACTCTCCAGCATTCCACACCACAGAGAAGCCCAGAAAGCAAACAGCTCTGATATAATCTTAATTTTGTGCTTGTGCTGTATTTAGAGGACTTCCAGATGTTGTTTAGGTTAAAAAAGGCTGTTCTTGCCTTATTCATTCTGATGTTGATGTCTTTGCCTGCCCCGCCGTCTGGTGTTACTATGCATCCTAGGTATGTGAAGGTGTCTGTCTGTACCAGTTGCTGATTCCTTACTGACATGGGCTCAGGGTTGCTCATATATATATATATATATATATATATATATATATATATATATATATATATATATATATATATATATATATATATATATATATATATATACACACACACACACACTAGCAATAACCCGTCAAACTTGATGGGTTTTTAATTATAGTGCGCTGTTTCCGTACCCGGATGAGCAGATAGAAGTACATTCTTAGAGCGTTTTTGGTTTCTTTCCATTGTACAGTGTAATCAAACTGTTCATGAACACCGCCATTTGAACACTTTTCTTTGTTGATTGTAACTATTTTCGGGAGAGTATGTATAATGGATAGTTGAGATGATACATTGATGCTATACCACTATGAATGCTTAACTCATTCCCCCCCCAGGCTGTTTTGGGGTTTTACCCAGGCCCGAAAATGGATGCAATTTTTTCAGACAGGTGAGGTTTTAAAAACAGACAGTGGACAAATACATAAGTTCAGTAGGTAGTTGTGTTATACATTTAAATGTGTGAAATTGACTGGAGAATCTTATGAATTGCTTCATATAATTAATTAATATGAATAGGTGTGTGTTATGTCTTGTGAAGTGTAGACTTGATTAAAAAAGTGTTAAAAATTTTTTTTTTAATTGTATACTTAAACTTAAATGTTTCAGCTCCCAATTAATGTATGGCAATAAAATGTTCAGAATATCAGTGCACATTTAGTTTGAAACATATCTAGAAACTTTTATCACTATCACTTCATAGATGTAATTTTTATGATTTTTTTTCTCAAAGCCACATGTTTGTAAAAACAACCGCTCAAAATGTTTGCAATTTTTCTCTTCAGGTTATATTAAAAAAACAGGCAGTAGATACACATTTTATTTAACTAGGTGTTAATGTTATACATTTAAATGTGTGAAATTGACTGGAGAATCTTATGAATTGATTCATATAATTAATTGATATGAATAGGTGTGTGTTATATCTTGTGAAGTGTAGACTTGATTTTAAAAATGTTTAAAAAATAAAATAAAATTGTATACTTAAATTTAAATATTTCAGCTCCCAATTAATGTATGGCAATAAAATGTTCAGAATATCAGTGCACATTTAGTTTGAAACATATCTAGAAACTTTTATCACTATCACTTCATAGATGTAATTTTTATGATTTTTTTCTCAAAGCCACATATGTTTGTAAAAACAACCGCTCAAAATGTTTGCAATTTTTCTCTTCAGGTTATATTAAAAAAACAGGCAGTAGATACACATTTTATTTAACTAGGTGTTAATGTTATACATTTAAATGTGTGAAATTGACTGGAGAATCTTATGAATTGATTCATATAATTAATTGATATGAATAGGTGTGTGTTATGTCTTGTGAAGTGTAGACTTGATTTTAAAAATGTTTAAAAAAAATAAAATAAAATTGTATACTTAAATTTAAATATTTCAGCTCCCAATTAATGTATGGCAATAAAATATTAAGACTATCAGTGCACATTTAGTTTGAAACATATCTGGAAACTTTTATCACTATCACTATCACTTCATAGATGTAATTTTTATGATTTTTGTTCTCAAAACCACATATGTTTGTAAAAACCACCGCTCAAAATACTTGCAATTTTTCTCTTCAGGTTATATTTTAAAAACAGGCAGTAGATACACATTTTATTTAACTAGGTGTTGATGTTATACATCAACATGTGGGAAATTGACTGAAGAATCTTGTGAAATGCTGTAGATAATTATTTGATGTAGGAAAAGAGTCTGTCATGTTATGTGAAGTGTAGACCTAATCAAAAATAACTGGAAAAAAGATAAATAAACTGTACTCACATATGTCAGCTCCAGTTTAATCCATAGCAGAAAAATCTCAGAATATCAGTGCACATCCATTTTGAAACACAACACATTTTACCACAATCACTTCAAATATATAATTTATATGATTTTGTTCCTACACCACAAATTTCTGTAAATACAAAACAACTATGACTAATATTATTTACACCAACTATATTCTATCATTTTTGGTTTGACAATGTGCTTCCACTTTGGCCTGAGAAGATACAAGGAAAACCTTGGATTATACTGCTTATATTGCCATCTGCCTTAATACACTATTACCACTTCATTCAAACTGAGATTTTGGAATGGGTAAAAGGCACTCTGAATATTTTGCAACAACATGTTCATAAAATCTTTTCTTTTCCTTGTGAATTTTCATCAGAGGCATGAAGCATTGTATGATATAATGCTTCAAATCTACTTCTTGAAAACATTTGAAGAAACCAAGGAGTATAAAATTCTGCAGATGTAGACCAGTAGTTGCGAATGCATGGTCTTTTCTGAATCCCAATATTTATTAGGACAGCAATAAACTTATCAAGTTCATGGCGTGTGACTTTGGTCCACCGAGAATACAATGAATATTGTTTCGCAGGGTTATTTTGAATAGATTTGAGTCTGGTATAATCATTGATGCACTGGAACATGAAATCTTGAACCTCATCTGTAAACAAAACACTGAAACATTTCAATGGGGTTGACAGGTCAAACCCCTCAGTCACACCTGGTGTTCTCTTTGGACAAAATCGAAATGCATTTTGTGTCATCCCCTCAGCAATTTCTAACCACTCTGGGACATCTTGTGAGGATGCACCTGCCTCTAGACTTGTGGCAGTTCTCATAGCTTTACTTTTGGTCACAATGGTGTTTTTGCCTCTTTATCCTTCTCCTTTAGTGACTGAAAGTTTTGCTCTTTTTATACCAGCCCTACCTGATGCATGTTCAATCAGCTGATCGACATCGCCCTCAGAATGATCACTTTCATGAATATTCTGACACAAAGTATTTACAATGTCTTCATTGGAATTACTAAACCTAACTTCTAAAATCCGTGTCGCTCGAGTTATCTTCTGTCCACTGAGAAATTAGCGTCGTGCTTGCTCAGCCGAAAGCAGGTGTTTAGAAGAAGATTCTCGGTCCATTTTGTATGTAAACAAAGAAATAGAAATGGATATAAAACACACAATTTTAGCTTCACAAATTTGTTTTTCGCTCACAAACGTCCATAAACATGTCCTAGATGTAATGAAATGATTTAAAAACCAGCTAGTTGCTAGGTATTTATAACTTTTCGTTCAAACTCGACATATATCGCACTGACGCGCCATGCGTCATTGGTCTGAAGATTCTCGATCCATTTTGTATGTAAACAAAGGAATAGAAATGGATATAAAACACACAATTTTAGCTTCACAAATTTGTTTTTTCGCTCACAAACGTCCATAAACATGTCCTAGATGTAATGAAATGATTTAAAAACCAGCTAGTTGCTAGGTATTTATAACTTTTCGTTCAAACTCGACATATATCGCACTGACGCGCCACTGGTCCAAACGGAAGTCCTATCTGGCGCGTGGTGCGCCACTGTGGACGGAAAGAGTTAAGTACTTATGGACTGACCATGCACTTGTATTTTTTGAGGAGACTGATATTTCAAGGTCCTCCATTTATGCCATTGCCTGAACTAAATAAATGTTATATGAATTGTATCGTGGACCTACTACCAGATGTCTTATGTTTTTTGGCCAGTCTTTTCCTGTTAGTAGCTGCAGATTGGGCAGCCATCTTATCATCTTGATCATTTTGTGTCAAACCGTTCAAATACAATTCACTTTGGTATGTTATTGGCTCATGCACACCAATTTTTACGCACCTTTTCTTTGTCAAGCGCTACTAATTTCGTGAAAGAATAAAAAAAATAAAACCAAAGTATTTGTTTTATATAACACCCACGCCGCGCAAGTTGTGCACTTTTTTTTCTGTCGCGAGTTACTATTTTGAATGAGACCGACCAACGTAACATACATCGGTAATTATGTTAGTGTAGATATATATATACGAGGGCAAGTCAGTAAATAGGTCACCAATGGCTATCAAATAAAAACTAAATGAGATACGAACATGAAAACCATTTATTTTTGCACTTACATTTCCCCTTATTTCTCAACAAAATCTCCACCAACAATGATAAACTTATCCCATCGCTTTATGAGTGCCTCAAAACAGCATAGAAGTCTTTGGTCTGCTGTCTCTTCGCATCTCACGTTCAACCTCTTTGTCATCTGCAAAACGTTTGCCGCCAAGGTGAGTTTTTAGTGGACTGTCACATATATATGTAAATAGTGCAACAGTGACTGTCCACTTTGCTTCCCCATCTAAGGTTTATATTGTTTGCTACGTGAAACCATGCAATTCG
Organism: Oreohelix idahoensis; assembly: GCA_024509875.1. Classification (NCBI taxonomy): domain Eukaryota; kingdom Metazoa; phylum Mollusca; class Gastropoda; order Stylommatophora; family Oreohelicidae; genus Oreohelix; species Oreohelix idahoensis. The sequence continues at coordinate 17,965 of JAMPIV010003816.1, forward strand.
CTGACGAAATTACTCACTGTTGAAGACACGCCTATTTTTCTGTTGATCTATGCTGACAAGGTTTACTTTCATTCAGACAGGCAAGATAACAGCCAGCAAAAGCATAATTCGCCTATCATAAATTATCACGCGAGCTGATTTGGCAACTAGCATTGCTGACAGATAGGAGCCCGCGGATGGATAAATGGGTTCTTTGATCAGGGGGAAACAAGAGCAGGAGTTTGGCCGCTAACAGTTTTGATGTCCAACATTTCAGGGGACTTAAAGCAAAATGCAATAGGGGAGATAATAAGATTTACCGACCACATTCGTGTGTCCGCGGTCCCAGGGGAGATAATAACCTGATCTACAGCAGAAGAGACAAGATCAAAGGCGGTCTGTTCGCTTAGCTGATTCTGTGTTGTTGGTCGGCACCAGGGGGCAGAAAATCTTATATCAAGAGTCGAATGAGTTGATTCCCCTAATATGGCCAAAGGCGCGATTTCTCGCACCCGTTAAGTGAAATAACAGCTTTTCCGTATATATATTCCGTCCTACCAAAGTCAGTTTATCAGTACGCTCAGGATATTTTGGAAATCTAGCTCGTGTTTCTAGCCATTGTGAAAGTGTGTCATAGCATTCCGTGGAGATTGTTCAATTTCTGATTGCGATAATATATATTAGCATGTTGGTGATTTAATGTGTTAAAGGTTATCATTATAATTCACTGGGATTTTTCTAAGTGCTAAGACTGGCGTATTAAATAACATATAGCTAACTTTTCCAGCTGTAATGTAAAGTTAATCACTCGCTATCACCCAGAAAGAGATGTTTTAATTGACTGATAAATACACTAGGCGATTGACTATTGACGGAATATAAATTTACTTCTACTTCATTACGTGTAATTGTGTAAGTGACTAGTGAAATATCATGTGGCGAAACAAATAGCTAGTAATGACAAGCGATATTTGTAAAGCAGTCAATACTTAAAATTAAGACTGATATTATGCGCTGAGAGTTTTACCAGGGGGAGGAGGGGAAAGGCGCATACCTTAAACTAAAATCTGTCCCAGATGAGCGCAGCGTGATAAGATGGACTAAGACCTGTGAGCTTTTAATTTAATTAAGTGACAGAGTGGATAAGAGATCTTAACCTTACGCGTGACCGGATAGGATATTAATCTTGTGATTAAATGTTTTGTTTTCTCCTAAATCTAGTACTGATCACAAAACCAGCCTGCCAGCAGTCTAAATCTAAGTTCAACCAGTAACAATTCTTAGTCTTTATCGGGTCTTTGAGGTTGACCTGTGCGGTTGTCAAAGAACACTTACTGTGGATAACACTCCACTGTGTTGCACCACTGTAATGTGGATTTATAATTAACAATAATAGATAAAGGCTCATTCATCCACGGGTACAACCACACCACAATGGCTGACATAAGTAACCAACACCTTCTATGGGAATTTCCCTTTAATAACTACGCACACACAAAAGAGCCTCACACGGCCAACGCATGGTATACAATATAATGAAATGCCAGTATAACTTGCCTTACCACTTAAACTATCAGTCTCGTACATGACAGTATGACTTACACTGATAAACACTGCAATGAAAATCGCTCACCTTGAGCGGCAAAAACTGTTACAAAGACATAATCAAATCACTGTCAACTTATAAATCCACGGCCTGTAACGAATTCAATCTAGATACTACAAGGTACCAGACTCTCAGCGTAATAATCCCTCAGAACCGAAATATGGCAAGCAGAGATCACAAATAGTCCATGACATGAACTTCACAGCAAGATTGCTGGCACATGGAAAAATATGTTCGCCCTCCTCGGACAATGGCTAGAAACTCACTGTCCACTTCACTGAATTACCGGCTTCCGGCCGTCACATGCCTCGCCGGGTTTAGTTATCCCAGTGTTCCCAAAACTCAGTTTTGCCCAGCTAACTTTTCATAATTGCGAAATAGCGCCGTGACATCCACCCCCCTTAAGAATAAAAACATAGTTTTCTTCCATCAGAGGAAGCTTTGCCCGACTCCCGAAGGAGTTTGGATGAACATATGCCATAACAGCATCTCCTCATCGACTAGAGAATGCCATTGTTCTCCACTACCATAGTCGTTACTGCATTCTCCCACCAACCAAACACAAAAGAGTATGAAGTAGGTTATCCCAGGTTCTGGCAGTCATGAAAAATGACAACGACTGTCCTCTCTTGGTCGACCATAACACAGTGCATGGTACATTCATAGTAACTATTACATAGGCATATACAATACATGATCACTAACTAGCACGACCAGACTATCGTCACAAAATTCAAGCATATATCAAATTGCCTTTATGGCGCCATAATACATAAATTGCAAAGCATAACATAGTATAGCATAACCATGATCTTTAAAGTTTACAGAACATCTCTAATACTATCACATGTAATCACCTCCTCAGTTATCCTCACTACTTTATAAAGTTGTACAGAACAACTTATATTTATTGGAATAGTACTGGTGGCATGGATCAGACTCCACTGTTCAGTTCGCTTTAACTGAAACACGCTAATTGAACACGAAACCAATACCTATCTCTTGCTATTGCTGGACTATCAGCAGGTGGTTATGAAGCAACGACATGCGCTTCTACCTGACTGCATCACACGCACCCCACCTATTCGCGAAAGTCACTGGTGCGACTTTGGTTTGTCCTGTAATGAAAATACATCCACGAACTTCACTGGCACGACTTCATTAAACACTCAACTGAGTGTGCGCCAACTAGCACTCAGAGGAACATTCCAAACCCATACGGCGTGGTTACTCGCTATCAGGCCCTCAGATCAGCCTTTACCGTTCCTATAACTGTCCCTTGGCATCGGACTGTGAGTATTAATGGATGCCTGCTGCGAACCCTGTCTCAGATGTACTTTCTCCTCAGGTGGTGATACCTTGACCACCTGATCATCCGCCTCGGGACTTTGGTGTGGCTGAGCCTCTGCTCCAGCCAGTACCGTGGCATTATGCACTCCCCATACATTGCCGACGATCAAATCGGCCACTAGGTTCTCCAGGACAAACGCGTTCACTCTTCCTGACAGGAATAGGGTGTCCACCTTGATACACACCTGGGGGTAAGACTCAACTTTGCCCCCGAATGTGATACACTTTACAGTTTTCCCTGTGAGGCAGGACTCATCGATACATGACCGACGCATCCCGACTGTGGTACAACCAGTGTCCCTCAACACCGAGACTGGTTTTTCTTCTCCACCACACCTTTGTGGAGTGCCACCTTGCCAGTCTCATGGACTGCCAACAGACATGGTACCGCATGCCCACAGTGTAACACTATATTCTCACCCGAATGAAAAAGAGGACGACACCCCACACAGTCCTCGCTATTGACTGTGTCCAACACGAACGCGGAATTCGCTTGTTCAATCGGGGTAGTGCACACGTCAGCATAATGGCCCCTTCCATTACAATTGGAACATCTGCGTTCCCTCTTTGACTCATCGCATGGACTATTGCTGGGGCTTTTAGCTGGTGATGACTCTCTGGGGACCCACTCCTCTGCTTGGAATGTTTTTTGTTTTATACCAAAACTGATCTTCGTCCCGAGACTCCTCGAAGCATACCTGCTTATGCTTTTGGCGCTCTCCTCTGTCGCTATCACTTTTAAATTGTTGGTTATGCCAATTCGGCCGACCATTCCGATGGGATCGGAAAGTTCCCATAATTTCCTCTGCTTGGCTGATAGGGACCAGCGGGCCTATCGTACTTCTGCTCTTGACACCTGTCTGCCTCGCCTGACTGATTTTGCCATGGTTGGTGCTGTACCTTGCCGACACCAGCAATTAAGGCATCAGACAGGCCAGAATGATGAATGGGTTTGCCCGGATGGGCCAGGACATAATGGTGGCCCAACTGCGACATTGAATCAATGTCCTTAGGTTGACGTTCCTGAAAGAATGCTACCAACTCAGTGGAACACGAGGAAAACACTTTGTCCCGTAGCATAAGGTCAACCAGGCCATTAAAGTCCTTTGGAATGACTTCCAACTTGATCCATCTATTAAGCAGAAGTTTGATCTTCGAGATAAAGTCCTCGAAGTCTTGGTCTGCACTTGGCATCGTGTTTCTAAAGCACGTCCGGTACCCGTCAGCCATCAGACGGAACTTCCGAAGCAACCGTTCCTTCACCTTGCTGTAATCAGCCCTTTCTTCCAGCAGGAGGCTATAGAAAGTCTCCATCACAGGCCCCACTAGCAATGTGGATAACAGAGATGGCCACTGATCTCTGTCAGCCTTCCAGGCCACGCATTCAACCTCAAACCTTTCAAGGTAAAAATCTAAACTGTCGATTTTATAGTTAAAATTTGGCAGACGCAGCCTAAAGGGATGATGAGACCCCCCCCCCGGAGTTGAGTTCTGACCACTCGCACCCACTTATAATCTCTTTAATTGTATTTCCTTATCAATCCTCATTCTCTCCTTCTCTAATTCTAACTCTCTATCCTCTTTTATCTTTTTTTCCTGAAATTCTCGTTCCATCTTCTTTTCCTGTAATTCTCGCTCCATCTTCTTTTCCTGTAATTCTCTCTACATCTTCTTTTTTCGGAAATTCTCTATCTTCTTTTATCCTCTTTTCCTGAAATTCTCTATCTTCTTTTATCTTCTTTTCTAACTCTGCCTTTTTGAGTTCTCGTTCCTCAGCACATAAATCTCTTAAGGTATCCTGATTCTCTTTTGAGTGGTATTCTGCCTTGGCATACTCCGTTAGTTCTTTCCCAGTGTACCAACATTCTTTGCCTATCCGAATGAACCCCTCTAAGTCCATGATGTACATTGACAATTCTCAGTACAATCTAGGACTCTGCTTCTTTTGCTATAGATTCACACTATGCAACCACTCAATAACGTGAACTATACACCACCTCACTTCAATCAATAGATACCTCTCTGCTTAAAAAGTATGCAGTTCTGATATGTAAATAGCAATATCCCTTATCAAAGTACTAACCGATGCATGTAAATATAATCCACTTCACCTCTCAATGTATAAATACAATCCACTTCACCTCTCAATGTATACATATAATCCACTTCACCTCTCAATGTATAAATACGAGGGACGGTCAAAAAGTAATGCCTCGTATTTTTTATGTATGTAAATACTGCATCGGTGTGCAATTTGTAAAATTAGCAGGATTCCTCAAACACTCTTCTGCACTGTATAGCATTACCAACCTGTTTCAGTAACAGGTGGCACCACTGTAACAGTTTAAAAATGGCTGCCAAAGACGTTCGGTTAAAACAACGTTATGTCATAGAATTCTTCAATGCTAAAGGTGAGGCGCCAATTCACATCCACGAACGTTTGAAGAATGTTTATGGAGATTCAACAGTGGATGTTAGCACTGTCCGACGTTTAGTACATCGTTGTGACGAAGCTGAAGTAGCTCAATCCTCAATGGCTGACACACAGCGGACTGGCCATCCGTCTACCGCAGTGACTCCACACAACATTCATCGAGCTGATGGCATCATTCGTGGTGACCGTCGGGTAACACTGGATGAACTTTCTTCCATGTTGTCCATTAGTAAAGGCAGTGTCCAGAACATCATTAAAGACCTGGGTTACTCAAAAGTTTGTGCACTGTGGGTACCCAGAATGTTGACAAACAGACATAAAGAAACAAGGAAAACCATAGCCATCAACCTCCTGCACCGTTACGAAACTGAAGGAGAAGTTTTTTTATCGAATATTGTGACAGGTGATGAGACTTGGGTTCATTTTTTATGAACCAGAATCCAAGAGGCAGTCAATGGAATGGCATCACACAACATCGCCGACAAGAAAAAAGTTCAAAAGTTCACCATCTGTAGGAAAGTTATGGCCTTCGTGTTTTGGGATGAGAAGGGTGTGATTCTTCTCGACTTCTCGGAACAGGGAAACACAGTGAATGCAGACCGTTACATTGAAACTTTGAAGAAGCTTAGATGTCATTTTCGGCGACTTTACCCATTAAAAGAACAGAGAACTGCACTACTGTTGCACAATAATGCCACGCCACACACCGCTAAATGCACCATTGATGCGATTGCAGAATTTTGCTGGACATTATTACCACATCCCCCTTACAGTCCCGATCGTGCACCTTCTGACTTCCATCTGTTTGGATCACTAAAAGAAGATCTTCACGGACATCACTTTGAGGACACCAAGACCCTTAAATGCGCCGTACGCCAGTGGTTTAGGAAAAAGGACACACATTTTTACCATGCGGGGATACATGCCATTGTGAGAAGATGGACAAAAACTGTAACAAATAACGGAGACTACATTGAGAAATACATTTTTGAAGTTCAGACTTGGGGCTACATTTCAATATGAATTTTATCTGTTTTTTCTTGCATATTGAATGAAATTAAAAATTACAAGGCATTACTTTTTGACCGTCCCTCGTATAATCCACTTCACCTCTTGATGTATAAATATAATCCACTTCACCTCTCAATGTATAAATATAATCCACTTCACCTCTCAATGTATAAATATAGTCCACTTCCCCTCTTGATGTATAAATATAATCCAATACACTTCTCACTGTATAAATATCATCCACTTCACCCTGGTGCTGTACTCTGACAGCATTTCAATTCTTTATATTCTATCTAATATAAATGTTTACACTGGCAAAATGAACACTCCACAGATGAAAAGACACGCACTAAACGCAATGGTAACTAATAGTCACGGTGAATAAGATGACAGACAACGTTTGAGCAGAGATAGATTGCTATATACAATACGTGACTGACAACACATGAAAACAAGGGATACCTGTTAACATATTTACAAGATAGCAAGAAGAAACGAGAGATCACACCACTAAAACACAACAATAGAATTACTGAATGTATAACACAATGTAAATACACACTGCACCAGTACACCTAACAGAAACTGAGCTTGGAATGTTAAGTAGGGCAGTCGCAGGAAACACTTCTGCCTTACTCCACCACTAAACAAACACAGCTACACCCTAGAAGAAATCAGTCTAATCCAATCTTTTCCTACAAGTAAGAAAAGGAAGAATTAAACTCACCACCCGTCCACCCTTGAACACTTCTTCTTTGATCCTGAGCCGCCGATCATCAAAGCAGTGACAACAACGCCTAATGGCGTCTTGTAGGGCAACAACAAATTGATTCCACTTTGTTTGGTCGGCGGCCATCCTTCGTACAGTGCCCCAACTCTGGTTCATTCTTTGCATCTCAGCCTCCACAGTCCTCCGCCAGGTTGTTTTTGGTCGGCCTCTCATTTGTTTTCCTTCAGGGGTCCAAAGCATAGCTGTTCTTGTGATGGCATTGGGGTCTCTTCTGAGGACATGGCCAACCCAGCTCCAGCGTCTGCCAGCTATGATGGTGTGCATGTCTGTTGTGTGCAGTTTCCTAGCTAGTAATTTAGTTTGTCTGTATACTTGTTTATGGTTGAAAATATTTGGTAATAAGATTTTGGGTCTAAGGTATTTTTCGTTAGAACTCTAATCAAAGGGTGAATACTCATTTTTTGCTTCGAGTGAAAGTAAATATGTAGTTGCCCCACTTGAATATAGTTCAGAGGTTAAACGTTAGCGCATGCCCAGACTGGGTTTTTTTTTGGAAAGAGACTTCCGGGCGCGAGAGAGAAGAAGATGAACTGGGTTCTGCCAGACAAGACGTCTGTTTATTCTCTCCGCATTTACTTTAGGGGATGGAAACTCTTCCACTTGTTATTTAAGGTTCCCCTGTGTTATTCTGTTCGTCAGGAAGGCGACAGTTGCTATTAAGGTGTAATAGGAATTCGAAGCAAGGTAAAAATGAACTTTGAAACTTCCTTCGTTCACAATGGTTGCAGAACATAATTTTGAGTCAAACCGTGAAAAGAGCTCACGGATGTATGAAATGCAGAGTACTTTATTTGCTATGCTCGATGGAGCTAATTAAGACTGTTAGTCTCAGATTTGCACAGAAACCCAGGAGAACAGATATTATTCTGAAACCCGCATGTTAGCGGTCTATTTTGTACATGGACAAGTAGGTCTACGTTTTGAGGAATCCACAGTGTTTACTGTTTCATAGAGCCTAATGTAACTATCTGGAGTGGAAGACCAGATTAGTTACCAGTTGTTATTATTATGACTGTGGAAATGAAAACTCGCCTGGTGTACGAGGGAGTTATTTGGAGTACCTGACGCGCTGAGTCAGTGGTACCATTAATGTTATAAGACTATCTTCGAAAGGACAGATCTTTGTCGATTCGTCCGACTAGAGGGATGGACTATGCTATTTCGTCGCCCGCCATGTTTGGGGTCGACGAGAGACTTAAGAAGATATCTGACATGGTGAAGTCAGAATGAAACTGATGGATGTTTTTCTGCTAGTTGTGGAATGATAGATAAATGGGAGTCAGCAACATATTAATATGAATATTTATTGAAATTGTTTCCATGCAATCGTAATGAACTGTCTTCACGTCCGCCATGTTCTGTGTCATGCTTATAGGAACTCGTCTACGTTTTGTGTTGCTGTGACTATAATAAATAGTGAAAAAAAAGTCTACTGCTGTTCATCTATATTTTTGACTCCATGCCTATGACACGTATGATATATGGTTCCATCAACATAACATCTACACTTCTATATGGGATGAAAGCTACACACTTTCATCTGTTACGTATTGTGATGCAAGTCTGTACTACCACATAGATGACTACCTTGTCGAACTTTCCAACACGCATTCGCGCTATGTCTACATCACCAGCCACTACCACCATAGCAGTATACCTGTATCAGTAGTGAACCACCAGCAGGTATCAGTGGTGACCAGAACAGATTACCCACAACACATAGAGTTTGTATAATTCCACACCAGTGTTGTATTCAGCCTTACTGCATCAGTATGTTTGCATCAGTGGTGGGCCAAATTCGTGGGTTGTCAAAGTGAGACTATAATTTTGAACACAGACATCATCTTCATCATAATGCGTAGTACCCAGCGTTGCATGTCAATTTGAAGTTGCCACGGATTCTTACAGTTGAGAAGGTCAAGTTCCGTTATTGTCAAAACTGCTATTTAGAAGGCAACGTTTCATGATCGTTGTTACTACTGTTTTGAAGGACAAGTACCGATTCTACCATCGCCGCAGTTCTTGATGCAGGAATGACTATTGAACAATAATTATATATAAAGTGACGTAGTTTGTGGTGTAAACTATAATTTATATACTGCTATTAAGCCTTCTTCACAACACACCTATTAATCATGCTATATGTATGTATGTATTTATGTTACATGTTATTTGTTTGTATATTAAATTAGTTTATGTTTCGCGGGATTAAGGTTGGGCAGGTGACTATTATAGGGTATACCACGTTATAGAGGTCCCATAATAGCGTTCTGTAGGAGCAATTTTCTTAAGTGAAAATTTGCTGGCAACATTTGTTGCTATTTTTGTTAGCTGTGCCGAGCTGTACTTATCGTTCTTTCTGTAATATTTTTTCTGTTTTTCAGTTTTGTTTTGATTTGTTTGTATTTTGTAGGTCTTATCTTTTCTTTCATTTAGTTATATACACCTTTTATATTTATACACTGTGACGTCATTTGTTTTGTTTACCTTTTCGCAGTTATCATCACATCCTTTGTGAGAGTTCTTTCAGTTTAACTTTTCTAGTTTAGTTGACTTCTGCGAATGTTATCGTAGTGTGCTGAATATTTGTCTTCGTATTAGTGTTTATTGTTTGTTATGCTATTGGTACACATACTTAGACATACACTATTAATATCGTGATTGCACTTATGAAATAAATGTTTGATGGTAACATTATTATAAAATAATCATACAAGTCCATACAAAAGACTTGTCTCCCACAGAGATTGGGATAAAGTGAGCTGATTAATCAAGTTTATTAAGAACTTGTTGCCATTTACTTTGAAATATATTGCATTATTATTTCAGGTAACTAGTCACATATTATTAAACATTATGTCGACTTTAGACTACTTTATCAAGCAAGGGATAACCTTGGGTAAAACTGAGGAGTGATTAGAAGAGTTTGCACTTGCTCAATATGCCAAAGCACAGAAGGCTGAAGAGAAAAAGTTACAACAGGAAAGGGAGGCTGAAGAGAAGAGATTAGACAGAGAATCAGAAGAAAAAAAAGATTCAAATGCAGCTACACAGAGAAGCTGAAGCTGAACAGAATAGATTAGAATCAGAAGAAAAAAAGATTCAAATGCAGCTACACAGAGAAGCTGAGGCTGAACAAAAGAGATTAGACAGAGAATCTGAAGAAAAAAGAAAAAGCAAAACTGGAACATGAGGAAAAACTCTTAGCATTTGAGTTAGAAAAATTAAAATTGACAAATGTGAGTGGTGTTAATCAGTCATCTGGTAGTAATGGTAAACCTTCTACTTATAAGGTCAAGCTACCAGCGTTCAATCCTTCCAGTGATGACATAACATTCTGGCTGGATAGATTTGAACGTTCTTGTCGAACTCATAATGTGGATAAATGACAATATGCTAATCAGTTATCAGAGAATTTGAAAGGTGATTCTCTTACTAGTTTAAGCTTGGTAGAAGAGGCTGATAAGGATAATTATGATGTTATTAGAGCAGACTTGATAAAAAAATATCAATTGACAAAGGAAGGTTATCGTCTTTTGTTTAAGACAATGATACCTGAAACAGGGGTAGTATTCTCAGAATTCATTGCAAAAGCACGTCTTACATTTACACGATGGATTGCGCTATCCGAAACAGAAAAAACATATGAAGCACTTATGGACTTGTTGCTTAGAGACAAGATCATGTCTTGTGTAAATAAACCATTCCTTGAATTCCTACATGAGCGTAAACCCAAAGCACTAAAACAAATGCAAGAATATTGTTGCCAATATGTCACTGCACACCCTGACGTAACTTTTGGCAACACTAAGATTAAGGAGAGTATGCCAGTTGCTTCAACAACACCATACAATCCTGATTACTCACACAAATTTCAAGGAGCTCAAAATAGGTTTGATAAAAAGTGTAACTGGAATAATTATCAAAACCAAAGTAACCAATCATATCAGGGTTCTTCTTCGAAGGACTGGAGACGAGATGACAGCCTTGTCACAACTATAGACATTTCCGCAGGGGAAGTCATAACAGGAACTATCCAAGTTATCCAACATGGAGACAACAAAACCGAACTTACAGAGATTCTCATTATAACGAGAATGATAATTGTAACCATGGAAACTATGACTCAAACCCAAATAGGGGTTACAATAGAGGAAACAATAACAATTATAGAGGCAATAATAATCGAGGTAGATCACAATACAAAAGACATAAATCACATTATCAGGCAAACTCTGCACAGCAAGAGTCCTGTAATCAGACTAATGGTAATAAAGACTCTCATAATATGGCATGTTCTGCTTTTGATTTTGGGAGAGCATCTCAGTGCCCCAATGCAAAACATTATTCGAACCAACTACGGTGTCTACTTTAAGTTGTGGCTACCCTCTCCCCGCTCTTCCTGCGTCAGTCGCACATGATGGAAGGGGTTCTCTTGTCTTACATAAAGGTCTAGTAAATGATACTCCAGTCTCAGTTCTTTTTGATTCTGGATGCACCACCATTGGTGTTAGGCAGTCACTCGTAGATCCTTCCCACGCCACAGGCAAAGTAGTTAAATGTGTAACATTCGGCGGCACCTTAGAGAAGTACTCTACTGCTATCCTTAAGATTGCTACTCCTTTCTTTACGGGAGATGTGCACGCATGTCTTCTGCCGAATCCGATCGCTGATCTTATCATCGGTCGTATTCACGGAGTCAAAGAATGCACTCCACAACAAATTGCTGTTTGGGAAAATCAAAATTTACAAACTGCTAATGCTGTAGTCACAAGAGCTCAAGCTCTTAATATGCCTCAAACTTCATCTATTGAAGATAATGGAGCGCAAAACCAAGATGATTCCTTGGTAATTTCTCGTGACTCATTTATAAAAAAGCAAGAAGATGATCCCTCCTTAAAGAAACTCTTCACTCTTGCAACAAAAGGTGATCCAAATAAAGATACAAATCGTAAATCTTGGATTACAATGAAAAATGTCGTACTGGTATGTATGGTTCAAGACTCCACTAAGTCCATGCATTCTCAGATTCTTGTACCCAAGAATATGAGAGTGAAAATTTTGCAGAACGCTCATGACTCTCAGTGTGCTGGACATATGGGGTTTTCCCGTACTAAGTCAAGAGTTCTTGCGACTTTCTTTTGGCCTTTCGTAAACAAAGACATACGGATTTATTGTCGATCTTGCAAACTATGTCAAGAAGTCAAATCTAAAGGTCCACGCCATGCTGCACCTATTCAGGCTGCAGATATTCCTATTCGGCCGTTTCAGAAAATGGCAATGGACATTATTGGTCCCAGCTACATTCGTACGCATGATGCGTCGAATCCTATCTCATCGTTCACATGTCATTGCGTACTTAGACGACATCTGTCTTTTCAGTGATACTTGGGAAGATCACTATTTGGGGTTACATGAATTACTGTCTACTTTACGCAAGCATAAGTTGACAGCGAAACCCTCTAAAGCCTGTATTGGTTTTAGCGAAATTTCTTTCCTAGGTCACCGTGTCGGTCATGGTTTCCTAAAGACAGAGGACCATAATACCAGTAAAATACTTAACATCTCTATTTCTAAGACTAAAAAGCAAGTGAGAAGTCTCTTATGTCTTATACAATTTTATGGACGATTCATTCAGAATCTATCCTCTATCATGGCACCTCTTTCTTCGTTACTAAAGAAAGGGTCCCCTAATATGGTCCACTGGTCTCAGGAATGCCAATCCTCTTTGGATAAGATTAAAACTTTGTTTTCAACTCCACCTATCTTGATGTTACCTACTACAGATAAGACATTTGTTCTTCGTAGTGACGCTTCATCCACTGGGATCGGAGCGGCACTAATGCAAGAGTACTCAGAAACTCTGCATCCTGTAATGTATATCTCTCGAAAACTTAATGCGGCAGAAAGGAATTACTCGGTTTTAGACCGTGAATTATTGACTATGGTTTGGTCAATTCTGAAACTTCAAAGATTCCTTCTTGGCGCGCATTTCATTGTGGAAACTGACCAGAAAGCTCTTACAGCTATTCAAAGTAAAAATTTGAAGAGCTCGAGATCAACTCGATACGCGATTGCTCTTCAACCTTTTCATTTTTCGGTGCGAGCTATCCGTGGTTCAGAAAATGTGATGGCAGACATTTTGTCTAGATGCCCACATGATTCCACCTAACTGTTATGTCTTGGACTTTCTAATATGTCTAACTCTACAACAGTTCTTTTCTATATCAAAATATGTACACATTTGTAATATATGATATATTGATTGTATCACCACTTAGCGGTTCATTAATGTATATTTACCGCTGGTCTTTTCATGATTTTTTTTTCTTCTTTGGTAATCATGAACTCATAATATCTAATATGGAATTATTGTATGAATTTTTTGTATGGATTTTGATATTGCCAGTATTGTAGTATAAGTTGGTGACACCTCTCTGGAAAAAGTAATACTTAGAGAAACGCTTTCTCTGAGATTATGAGATATATTCTCACTTGTCGATCCATACGTCGACTTAGCCTCACATTACGCGTTATATTTATTTGGAATACTCTTCATTTTCGTGCGTTGTGAGCCTATTGTATGTTGCTCCTAGATGTATTTAAAAAAAAAAGTTTCATTTTTTTCCGGGGGGTGTGGTAACTGTTGCGTGCAGTTTCCTAGCTAGTAATTTAGTTTGTCTATATACTTGTTTATATTTGAAAATATTTGGTAATAAGATTTTGGGTCTAAGGTATTTTTCGTTAGAACTCTAATCAAAGGGCGAATACTCATTTTTTGCTTCGAGTGAAAGTAAAAACGTAGTTGCCCCACTTGAATATAGTTCAGAGGTTAAACGTTAGCGCATGCCCAGACTGGGGGGTTCTTTGAAAGAGACTTCCGGGCGCGAGAGGAGAAGATGAACTGGGTTCTGCCAAACAAGACGTCTGTTTATTCTCTCTGCATTTACTTTAGGGGATGGAAACTCTTCCACTTGTTATTTGAGGTTCCCCTTGTGTTATTCTGTTCGTCAGGAAGGCGACAGTTGCTATTAAGGTGTAATAGGAATTCGAAGCAAGGTACAAATGAACTTTGAAATTTCCTTCGTTCGCAATGGTTGCAGAGCATAATTTTGAGTCAAACCGTGAAAAGAGCTCACGGATGTATGAAATGCAGAGTACTTTATTTGCTATGCTCGATGGAGCTAATTAAGACAGTTAGTCTCAGATTTGCACAGAAACCCAGGAAACAGATAGTATTCTGAAACCCGCATGTTAGCGGTCTATTTTGTACATGGACAAGTAGGTCTACGTTTTGAGGAATCCACAGTGTTTACTGTTTCATAGAGCCTAATGTAACTATCTGGAGTGGAAGACCAGATGAGTTACCAGTTGTTATTATTATGACTGTGGAAATGAAAACTCGCCTGGTGTACGAGGGAGTTATTTGGAGTACCTGACGCGCTGAGTCAGTGGTACCATTAATGTTATAAGACTATCTTCGAAAGGACAGATCTTTGTCGATTCGTCCGACTAGAGGGATGGACTATGCTATTTCGTCGCCCGCCATGTTTGGGGTCGACGAGAGACTTAAGAAGATATCTGACATGGTGAAGTCAGAATGAAACTGATGGATGTTTTTCTGCTAGTTGTGGAATGATAGATAAATGGGAGTCAGCAACATATTAATATGAATATTTATTGAAATTGTTTCCATGCAATCGTAATGAACTGTCTTCACGTCCGCCATGTTCTGTGTCATGCTTATAAGAACTCGTCTACGTTTTGTGTTGCTGTGACTATAATAAATAGTGAAAAAAAGTCTACAGCTGTTCATCTATATTTTTGACTCCATGCCTATGACACGTATGATATATGGTTCCATCAACATAACATCTACACTTCTATATGTGATGAAAGCTACACACTCTCATCTGTTACGTATTGTGATGCAAGTCTGTACTACCACATAGATGTCTACTTTGTCGAACTTTCCAACACGCATTCGCGCTATGTCTACATCACCAGCCACTACCACCATAGCAGTATACCTGTATCAGTAGTGAACCACCAGCAGGTATCAGTGGTGACCAGAACAGATTACCCACAACACATAGAGTTTGTATAATTCCACACCAGTGTTGTATACAGCCTTACTGCATCAGTATGTTTGCACCAATTACCTTTTCATACTCCTCACGGACGATGTCATCAAGGCATATAAGGAGAGAACAAGAAAGTATCCAGTGGGGTACTGGAAAATGAGACAGGTCTGTATTTCAGAGCTGGCATTTGCTGATGATGTTGTCCTGATTGCTAAATCAGAGGCACATCTCCAATCCAACCTGCAAGTCTGGAAGGAAGAGCTGGAGAGAGAAGAGAGGCATGGTCATAAGCAGCTCTAAAACAACATCCATGGCGATATCACGAGAAGAAAGGGTACATCAGATTAAGCTGGGAGAACAGATCCTGGAGCAGGTCGACCACTTTAAATACCTCGGAGCTATTATAGACCGAGAGGGAGGCAACAGAGAAGAGTTGACCACTCGAAAAGCAGCAGCTGGGAGACTTTCAGGCCATACATCGAGGATTCCTCAGCAAGAGAGAGGATGGTAAGAAAACGAAGATGGCTGTATACCGCTCCATCTATGTCCCAGTATTGGCATATGGATGCGAGTCATGGGCAATGACCACAACCCACAAAAGCCAGATCCAAATCTCAGAAATGAGGTATCTGAGGAAGGTGGTTGAAGTAACAAGAAGAGACATGGTCCGCAACCAGACGATACTTCAAATACAAAAATGCCACCCAATGCAGACACAAGTAGAACAGTCCCAACTAAGATGGTTTGGCCATGTCTGCAGAATGGGAGAAGATCGGCTACCACGACAAGCATGGGAAACAAAGAGGAAAGGATCCAGACCCCCAGGACGACCCAGAGTCCGCTGGGAGGACAACATTAGACAATCTTTGAAGGACCGAGAACTAGAATGGAACCAGGCCAGGAGGAAGACAGCCGATAGGATAGTCTGGCGCTCTCTCTTCCAAACCTCTACACCTCATGGTAGAAGGGGAACGACTAATTAAGTAAGCATACACTCTCACCAACACATTTGTAGACTCATATTGTCTAAAATGTAATAAATCCATGATTTTTTTAACCAAGTGACCGAAAGCGATAATATCATACGTGTCTGCCCACAGACGTCACACAGACAGTAATCTCGTCATCTGTCGTATGAGTGCGCAAAATCCTTGTCTTATCGGTGATTTAAGCCGATAGCGCTGGCCGATGTACGTGTTAATTTGCCGCGCCTATAACCAACAAATCTGGGTAGCGCCAAGCAAATGTGATGTATCATGTCAGCCGCTCCTTGCAAATGTGATATTTATCACCTACAGGGTGCTTTGATAAAATCAAATATCTGCTACTTTGCAGAAAAATAACGTGAAAAGACAGAAAGAAAGAAAAGTGCGATAATTGACAGCACTTAATAAAAATCAGTACTACAAATGTACCGATACTGCCGGAGAGAACCAAAGATCGCTAAGAATTCGTCCGTTTCGTCACAGATACCCCTCTCCTAAGAGATTTGTAGAATATTTAGCTATGGGCGGACATTTATCGATGCGTTCTACTGTCTCCCGGGTTCTCTCTTTCGTAGAGTTGTCCTCTCTTCCTTTATCTCGGTGGCGAGTGACTGAGTTTCTCGCTTGTCAGTGTGTGCTGTTTTCAATGTACTCACGCCCATCTGCCGACCGTCTAGGCCAAAAGTAATCTTCCTTAAGGTTACTCATGGTATTTCCTACTGAAACGTGTTCTCCTGATGATGATACATGAGCTGATTTCATGACGTATGGTCTTAAGGGGAGAGACACCACGAGTTGCTTCCCTTGCCTCGTCCGTCAAAAAATAATCCCATTCTCGTTGTGGAACGTTCCAGCTGAAGTTTGGTTTATTTTTAGCTGACTCTGTTCAGAGTATGGCGCTAAAGTAATGTCTTCCATCTTCGCTCGTCGTAACTCTGCTTTACTACACAGAAATGTCGAGATGAGGTACGAGTTATGCAACTTTGGGGGTGTGTTGCTCTGCTCAGACTCTTTCTTCGTAGTTTCATCCTTCTGGTTGTCCGGGCTATGGGTAACAGAGCAATCTCGCACAAACTGTCGAACATCATGTCGCAAACCTGGCCAGAAGTAATTCAGGGAAATATGCTTCACCAGGAATATGAACCTTTAATGGGATGGGGCATGGTTAAATGCATCTCCTGCATTAGGCGGGTGTGAAAGGGGAGTGGGACAACTAACTGCTTCATATTCCCCACCCGTCTATATACCAAACCTTTCTCGCTGTAATATGCTCACTGGGGAGCATGGGAGTAATTTCCATACAACTGGGAAAAGCAAAGCTTTAAGGTTTGATCGGCCTTTTGTGCCTGCTTCAGCTCTTAAATATTCAGGCTATGTAAAAATGACAACCCAGCAGCCGCTGAGGTGTGTCCTGGATTCTCTATCTTTTGTGTCGGTCTGGAGTCACCTGAGGGATCTCCAAGGAACACATATGTCCTCCCTAAAATGAGAGGATAGACTAACTCGTCTACCACTGCGGCGTTGATCTTACCTCGAACATATCGGGTGGAAACATCAATTTCCGCGACCGGAAGTAGCATAGGCTTTATACTCTTCCAATGCCCCTGTATTTCTACAGTTTTACCAGTGTATTGGTGGGCCTTCACCAAAGATGGACAAACTAAAGCTGAGTATTCTAAGCCCGAATCATACAGTCACCGTATGGTTTGGTTGCCAACGACTACTTGCTCAGTAATGGAAGGTTAACTAGGATTTTGTCCATATGCCAGGGTGTCATTTTTCCTATCGGTCCCCTGATCAGGCAAGCGACATTATAAGGGCCGGATTTCGGCCTCTTACAATCCGATGTAAAATGCGTGTCAGTTTTGCACGATTTACAATATCGTCGTCCAGTTCCCTGGGATGAATTGCTCTGTTTATGCCTCTGGTGATCTTGTGGTTGTTGTTGCTGTTGGTGGGCTGTTTTGTGTGTTGTGTTGTCTGTACTTTTGGAGCTATCATCTGGGTGATCCTTCTGTTTGGGGTGACTATCGTGGTGGCGCCTCTTAGGCGGATTCACTTCCGAATAGGCGCTCTGGTACCTATCAGCAAATAGTACCACCTGCTCAAGAGGTTCGGACCCACGCTCAGCCAGGAACCTTCTCATGTCAGGGGTGAGCGAGTCCTTGAACTGCTCAACGAGAATCATCTCCTTCAGCCCTTCAAAAGATTCATCAAAGGTGCTGAGAGATCATCACTTCTCCAAGTACGTTTCTAGTCGTGTAGCAAACTGTCGAAAAGATTCATCTGATACGGGGTGTTTTTATAATATGTAGGTGGGTAACTCAAGACTCTGACCAAGTTCAATTTGGGGTATGCACAGTAATCCCCGCACACAGCTTTTCTCCACCAACTATAAATAACACTTCCAAAGGCCAGGCTGGACAATTGAACATATAGTTTAATGCACGACACGATGCTCCTCAGGTATCATTAGTACAGCCATTATACATACAGGCATAAAATATAGTAAGGCAGTTTTCAGTACGTTGCCATATCGTCTGTCTCTACAACACTGTCTTTGACAGGTTTTTCACAATAGTTTATTCTTACTCACTTGCACAATAATACGAATTTATTTCATACAAAGATCTAGCATCAACCCACGGAGGTGTATGGTGAAGCGAGTTCTTTATTATTTTATTTCTGTCGAAGGGGTACTTGGCAGAGGTCCCTGCTTTCAAACATCTTTATGTGGAACATGAATAAGGCATACTCATTGTAGTGAAATGAATCTGTGCCCCAACGCGCTCAAATTTTCCCGCTTCAAAACCTAGTTAACGCATTTTTACAGTCTATAAATAACTACAATATTTGAAATTTGTCAGGGGCAAAGTCAAATCTACAGCCACAATTTAACTAGAGTATTTGAAAATTTCTAGTAAACAGTTAAAAGTTACCACCCCCAAACACACATACACACTCTACCCTTCCCAATATTTATTAACGAACGTAGAAAAATCTAATAACCAATCAAATTGTTACCTCGTTTTTGGTATATACAAGAAATCTTGGTTGTAGTGAAAAAAATGCCGATTCTGTGTTTTTAAACAAAATTTAATAATTTAATTCTGAATAACTAACGGGAATTAAAGAAAAGGGGATATCTGGAATTATAGCGCTAATATTGCTTAATACATTACCATAAAGATTTCCTCATATATAAATTATCTTGACATAGAAAAATTTATTCTTGTAATATTTTCAGTTCAGGAAAAGACGCCTTTAATTACAAAAAAAATTACATAGATGAATACGGTGAAGAATAATTAAATGAAACCCATATAGGATGATAAAGGCCAACAGGCAGTTTAATTATCAGTTTTGATATTACAAATCGATCCATAAATAACTGAGATATATGAGATGCAAACTTAAATCAGACGAACGAACACACTTACGATTGCTCACAGTTTATAGCCTAGGGGGCAAAGTTAAAATTTCTGGACGCGTTTCTGATTGGTTAAGTGTGGTGAGCATAGGGGCAATAAAATTAACATTTTGCCGGCATAGTCCGCCATTTGAAAAATACTATTTGCCAACTTGAGATCAGCGGGAGAGCATTTGTGACCAAGCTTTCACCGTCTGGACACTAGAGCATTTCTGAACACCCATTTAATGCTAGTCAAGCGACATATTCTTACTTGAGGGTAAGGCAGAATAAGTTTATTTGTAGAAATTAATTAACATGTCGGCCACATAATTTATTGTACGCCATATTCAAATACTGCCTATGGGAAAGATTAATGTCACGACGCCCTAAGTAGGAATGCAGTTTTATTGTGAAAATGTGTCAAATGTGTTTGTAAATTTGCCATAACATTTTACGACTGTAAGTCCAAAAGAGAAGAAAAGTGATAGGGCTTCTGGAGTGCCACAGTGTTCAATTAACATCTGACACCATACCTAGAAGTGGAAAAGAAATAAATGACCAGTCACAGGATTTGGGCACCCCTACTGATAGTATGGAAGACAAGCAATGCTTCAGGGACAGAGGTTGTGAAGTTGTGTGTAACAGATGAGAATACACTTCCCTGATTGTAGAAAATTGAGATAAGATCTGGTGCAAATGGTCAGCAAACGTGTCTGACCCAGGTAAGCGTACTGTCAATTAGTTGTGGAATTGTTATAAGACAGGCATTATAGGGGAAAGAATGTTCCTTCTCATTACAGGTCATATCACCAATTAAAAAGTTGTGCAACTATCCTGGAGAAGACAGAAATTGCAGGCAGTGGACGCTCACAATACATGCTGAGCTACAGGCCGTCTTTTCTTCCAGAAGGCAGCACTATCTGTGTGATTATATACACAGTTGGGAGCAACTAGTCTCAGACAGACTATTAAGTTAAGTCCCTTACACGGGCACATGAGAGCTCATTCACATAAATAAAATAACAATCCACAACATAGATTTCCTGACCTGGGGAGGATGTAGAAAACAGATCTTCCAACACTAGTTTAGTTACAAGTTCAAGTATTTAAAAAAAGACTGTACGGTGCCCAAGAAAGTGACATTTAGTGATACAAGTCATGAACACTTTTCAACATATTGATTTCTATACTGTACATAAAAACTTCTCGTGAGTTTGATACTTCCTGTCCAAAACATTGAGGTACAGGAAGAATAAAACCATATATATATGTCTGTATATATATCTAATTCTACAAACAGCCTTACTTCCTTAATTTTATTAAGTTACAGTTCTGTTTTGCCATTTGTCATACAACATCACAAAAATTGCATTACCCTAGACACTTGCCATACACACCCTCACAGATTCTTTAGTTAGGTGAGATCTCGAGAGATGACAGTTAGGGACACAGAGACTTTCAACATTATCATCCTTTACTCTGGGAACTTGCATAGTCTGACCTCACCTTGATTGTCTATACACCCTTACTCTGTTCAGAGAAGGGGGTATTGCTCATAAGACCAGTCTCGTACCTGGCACTATTCTAGTGTCATCTGACACATCTAATTGTCCAAGGGAACATATATTCTATACTCTAAAACCTCTTACCACAGATTGGGGTCCTGTCCGGGATTATTGTACCACCATACAATGGGACTCTTATCATAAGAAATAAATAAATCTTTTGCGGAAATTGAATGAGCTATCATTGCCTATAGTTTAGTAATATAAGTATCATTTGTTAAATTATATTTTAAGATAAATAATTTGTGAAAGGAAGAAAAGATGGCAGACTTGGCCAAATTCAGATCTGCTACAGTGCAGACGGCGAAAGAACTTGGCATGGAGGGGCAAGCTCTGATTCAGTATGTAACTACTGAATGTGACAAATATATTGATAGGGAAAATAGGAGGTTAGCGGAAGAGAAAAGGTTACAATTAGAATCAGATAAAGAGGATAGGAAGTTAGAGGCTGATAGAGAGGCTGAAGTTACAAGATTACAAGTAGAGGCTGAAAGAGAAGAAAAGAGATTGCAACGGGAGACAGAAGAAAAGAGATTGCAGATGGAGGCGGACAAAGAGGAAAAGAGATTGCAGATGGAGGCAGACAAAGAGGAAAAGAGATTGCAGATGGAGGCGGAAAAAGAGGAAAAGAGATTGCAAAGGGAGGCAGAAGAAAGGAGATTGCAGATGGAGGCTGACAAAGAAGATAAAAGATTGCAAAGAGAGCATGAATTAAGACTAAGAGAACTGGAACTTCAAGGCCATGCTCTAGAAAATGGTAACAGCCCATCTACCTCTGATGCCAGTCAAGTCAGGGTGCCTCTAACTTAGCTATGAATTTTCACTTAGATCCTTTTGTGGAGAAGGACGACGAGATTGAGTCCTATCTCAGTAGGTATGAAAGATTAGCTACAAATTATGGGTTAGAGAAGGAGAAGTGGAGTTTAAAATTATCCCAAGGGCTTAAGGGAACCTCTTATGAAGTCTTCTCAAAGTTAAGCAGAGAAGACCAAGAAGATTATGATATTTTAAAACAGGCTTTACTAATTAGATATGAGAAGAACGGGGAATTTTATAGGAAGAAGGTTTGACAATAAAGATCAAACATGTAGGTATAAACAAAATTTTGATAGGCCAAGATATGATCCTAGAGACAGAAACCCTCAAGTAAATGACAGGAAACCCTACAGACCAGAAGGAAAATGGTGTAAATTTTGTAGGTTAAACACCCATAATACTAAAGACTGTAGGAAGAAAAATAACCCTCCATATCACGCTGCATGCCTTAAAACAGGAAATAAGGGAAAGAAGGAGCACCCTACTGGACAGCAGGAACCTTATCATCCCTCTTTATGTGAAGACGTAGTATGCAATGGGGCCACTATTAAGTGCCTTTATGATACTGGATTGGATTTTGACTCAGTCGTGAGTTCTCACCTAGTGCACCCAGATCAATATACCACAGAAACAGTGGAAATGCAAGGGGCAACTAAGGAAGTAGCAACCATGACACTTCCCATTGCAAGAATAACAGTATAAACTCACTATGTGGAAGGAGTGATTAGAGCAGCAGTGATAAACGAACCAATCTACCCTCTGATATTGGGGTGTAGATATGTGTTTTTGGGAAATCCCAAAAGACCAGTGATTATGGCAGCAGTACAGACCAGGTCACAGTCAAGGAAGGAGGAAGATAACCCAATAAATACTCATCCAGAGGAGATGACGAAGGAGCAGGCTGAGGATAGGTCACTAAAGCCATGTTTCAGGAAACTCCCAAAAAGCCATACCCCTCCAAACAAAGGAGACTTTTATATGAAAAACAAGTTAATGTATAGGAAAGCTGGAACTGGATCAAATGGTCATGGACAGCTGGTACTTCCAACTTCATATAGGGAAAAAGTGATGAAGTTAGGACATGCTATCCCCTTCAGTGGTCACATGGGGATCAGCGTCACAGGACAGCGTATAGCTTGTCATTGCTTCTGGCCAGGGATAACGGAAGATATAAAAAGGTATGTCAAATCCTACCCAGAATGCCAAATGGTAGCTCCAAAACATTGGACTGCACCTGCAACTTTAGGGGAGATGCCAATCATGGGAACCCCTTTTGAGAGAGTTGCAGTGGATATTGTTGGACCTCTCACACGAAGCAAGAGGAGAAACAGTTACATCATTACTTTGGTGGACACTTGTTCTATGTGGGGAGAGGCACTAGCTATGTCATCAATCGACTCAAAACATGTGGCAGAGGCGATACTTACAATATTCACAAGGTTAGGTTTTCCCAACCAGATCTTGACTGATAATGGATCACAGTTCACGGGGAAACTAACTGAGGAAGTTTTCAGAATCTTTCAAGCCAGGCACTTTCACTGTAGTCCGTATCACACCCAAGGGAACGGGCAGGTGGAAAGGTTCAACGGGACACTTATTTTCATCCTGCGAAAGTTGGCACATGAAAAACCTGACACATGGGATCAATACTTACCCGCGGCCTTATTTGCTTATCGGGAAGTCCCCGATAGTTCAACAGGAATGACACCGGCAACGTTGTTATTTGGCAGGCCCATAAAAGGTCCATTGGAAGCCTTATTGAGGACATGGACAGATGAGAAGGCAGAAGAGACTAACCTCATATCAGTATGTGGACGAGCTGACCACTCGATTAAAAACTGGCTGGAAACTCGCAAATGATAACCTAAGACAAGCCAGGAAGAAGCATGCTGCATATTATAATAAGAAAGCGAAGGATAGGGAGCTTGCTGTGGGAGAGAAGGTGCTTCTTCTGTTACCCGGCAGCAACAACAAACTTCAGATAGGATGGCAAGGTCCATATACAGTTCTAGAAAAGGTATCTAGAACTAATTACAAGATAGACAAGAAGGGGAAGGGAAAAGTCTATTATGTGAACCTCCTTAAGAACTACTATGATAGAAGAGTCGAGGAAGGGACACATTTAATGACCTTGGCCATAGCCACTGAGATGAAGAACGAACCTCTCACCACTTACAAATATCCTCTGAAACCATGCGAAACTCCTGCGCAGGTAAAAATCAGTAATCATCTGACACAAGGGCAGAGGGAGAAGATTCGGAAGGTTCTGGAAAATCATACAGACGTGTTAACGGACAAACCGGGGCACACAAATTTGCTGGAGTATGAGATGAAACTGCTAGACCCAACACCCATCTGTATGCGAGCCTATACTATCTCATTCGCAAAAGAACAAACATTGAAAGGAGAGATAGAGTATTTGTTACAAGAAGGGATTATTTCTCATAATGAATCGCCTTATAGTTCCCGTGTGGAATTGCTGAGAAAACCATCTGGAGAGCATAGGCTGTGCATAGATTACAGGAAACTGAATGCTGTCACAGAAAGTCAGGTGGATCCACTACCGGATACTAACCAACTGTTTGCCAGGTTGAATAAGGCAAAATATTTCTCAAAAGTATATCTCAGTAAGGGATATTACCAGATCCCAGTGAAACCTAAGATTCGACCTTATCTAGCCTTTAGCACCTCGGAAGGGCACTACGAATTCAACATGTTGCCGTTTGGATTGAAAAATGCTCCGAGTGTGTTTTCTAGAATGATGAGAAAACTGTTGGATCCCCTGAAAAATCCAGGTATTACTAATTTCATGGATGAAATCCTCATCGCTACAGAAACATTTGAGTAACATACTGACACGCTTAATATGTTATTGGACAGACTCAGAGAGGCAAACTTAACTGCTAGACCAACAAAATGTTGTATTGGATGCAATGAATTAGAATTCTTGGGACATACTGTACATCAGGGTAGCATGACCCCTGATCCTAAGAACTTGGAGAAATTGCAGAGAGCACCCAGACCACAGACTAAGAAGGATGTGAGATCCTTTGTCTCACTTTGTGGGTTTTACCAAAAATATATTAAAAATTTTAACTCTGTGTGTGTTCCTCTGACAGATTTGACTCGTAAAGGGAAACCAGATAAAATAGAATGGTCAGCAGAATGTGAGATGGCATACAATGAGCTAAAGCAAAAACTCACCAGTAAGCCCATATTAAAGTTGCCTGATTTGAGTCAGGAATTTGTGTTGAGAACGGACGCTAGTAATGTGGGATTTGGAGCCACTTTGTTACAACGGTCCACATCACCAGACGGAGAATTGAACCCCGTTGCTTATGCCAGCCGAAAATTAAACAGAGCGGAACAAAACTACTCAACTATAGAAAAAGAATGTTTGGCTTTAGTCTGGGCAATAAAGAAATTCCAAATTTATTTGTATGGTAGGCATTTCGTGGTCCAATGCGATCATCAGCCCCTGGTTTTCCTTGCTCAGGCAAAGCATGGTAATGCACGATTGTTAAGGTGGTCTCTCCTCATACAACCTTACTCGTTTACCATTTAGTACATTCCTGGATCGCAGAACGTTGGGGCAGATTTCTTGAGTACGCACCCACCTGCAGGAAACCAGGATCAACCTCAAGCATAGTTGAGTTAATTTGATCGAGATTGTGACACAGATAATAAAGCTGCACTAGTGGTTCACGCTTTTTAACCGGGGAGATCTGTAGTTAAATGAATCTGTGCCACAACGCGCTCAAATTTCCCCGCTTCAAAACCTAGTTAACGCATTTTTACAGTCTATAAATAACTACAATATTTGAAATTTGTCTGGGGCAAAGTCAAATCTACCGCCACAATTTAACTAGAGTATTTGAAAATTTCTAGTAAACAGTTAAAAGTTACCACCCCCAAACACACACACACTCTACCCTTCCCAATATTTATTAACGAACGTAGAAAAATCTAATAACCAATCAAATTGTTACCTCGTTTTTGGTAGATACAAGAAATCTTGGTTGTAGTGAAAAAAATGCCGATTCTGTGTTTTTAAACAAAATTTAATAATTTATTTCTCAATAACTAACGGGAATTAAAGAAAAGTGGATATCTGGAATTATAGCGCTAATATTGCTTAATACATTACTATAAAGATTTCCTCATATATAAATTATCTTGACATAGAAAAATTTATTCTTGTAATATTTTCAGTTCAGGAAAAGACGCCTTTAATTACAAAAAAATTACATAGATGAATACGGTAAAGAATAATTAAATGAAACCCATATAGAATGATAAAGGCCAACAGGCAGTTTAATTATCAGTTTTGATATTAAAAATCGATCCATAAATAACTGAGATATATGAGATGCAAACTTAAATCAGACGAACGAACACACTTACGATTGCTCAAAGTTTATAGCCTGGGGGAAAAGTTAAAATTTCTGGACGCGTTTCTGATTGGTTAAGTGTGGTGAGCATAGGGGCAATAAAATTAACATTTTGCCGGCATAGTCCGCCATTTGAAAAAATACTATTTGCCAACTTGAGATCAGCGGGAGAGCATTTGTGACCAAGCTTTCACCGTCTGGACACTAGAGCATTCCTGAACACCCATTTAATGCTAGTCAAGTTTGTGCATATTGTGACATTTTTTTTTTTTTTTTTTTTTTTTTTTTTTGCGTTCGCCCGCTAATACTCGAGGCGGGCATATGTCTAACCTGACATTGATTTTATTAACATTTTGCCGGCATAGTCCCCGCCATTCAGAAAAAAAACTACGATATTTGCCAACTTGAGATGGGCGGGAGAGCCATTTGTGACCAAGCTTTCACCGTCTCGGACACTCCAAAGAGCATTCCTCAAAACCGTCCCATTTAATGCTAGTCAAGTTTGTGCATATTGTGACATATTCTTACTTGAGGGTAAGGCAGAATAAGTTTATTTGTAGAAATTAATTAACATGTCGGCCACATAGTTTATTGTGCGCCATATTCGGATACTGCCTATGGGAAAGATTAATTCACAACGCCCTAAGTAGGAATGCAGTTTTATTGTGAAATTGTGTCAAATGTGTTTGTAAATTTGTCATAACATTTTACGACTGTAAGTCCAAAAGAGAAGAAAAGTGATAGGGCTTCTGGAGTGCCACAGTGTTCAATTAACATCTGACACCATACCTAGAAGTGGAAAAGAAATAAATGACCAGTCACATGATTTGGGCACCCCTACTGATAGTATGGAAGACAAGCAATGCTTCAGGGACAGAGGTTGTGAAGTTGTGTGTAACAGATGAGAATACACATCCCTGATTGTAGAAAATGGATATAAGATCTGGTGCAAATGGTCAGCAAACGTGTCTGACCCAGGTAAGCGTACTGTCAATTAGTTGTGGAATTGTTATAAGACAGGCATTATAGGGGAAAGAATGTTCTTTCTCATTACAGGTCATATCACCAATTAAAAAGTTGTGCAACTATCCTGGAGAAGACAGAAATTGCAGGCAGTGGACGCTCACAATACATGCAGAGCTACAGGCCGTCTTTTCTTCCAGAAGGCAGCACTATCTGTGTGATTATATACACAGTTGGGAGCAACTAGTCTCAGACAGACTATTAAGTTAAGTCCCTTACACGGGCACATGAGAGCTCATTCATATAAATAAAATAACAATCCACAACATAGATTTCCTGACCTGGGGAGGATGTAGAAAACAGATCTTCCAACACTAGTTTAGTTACAAGTTCAAGTATTTTAAAAAAAGACTGTGAGGTACCCAAGAAAGTGACATTTAGTGATACAAGTCATGAACACTTTTCAACATATTGATTTCTATACTGTACATAAAAACTTCTCGTGAGTTTGATACTTCCTGTCCAAAACATTGAGGTACAGGAAGAATAAAACCATATATATATGTCTGTATATATATCTAATTCTACAAACAGCCTTACTTCCTTAATTTTATTAAGTTACAGTTCTGTTTTGCCATTTGTCATACAACATCACAAAAATTGCATTACCCTAGACACTTGCCATACACACCCTCACAGATTCTTTAGTCAGGTGAGATCTCGAGAGATGACAGTTAGGGATCCAGAGACTTTCAACATCACCATACTTTACTCTGGGAACTTGCATAGTCTGATCTCACCTTGATTGTCTATACACCCTTACTCTGTTCAGAGAAGGGGGTATTGCTCATAAGACCAGTCTCGTAACTGGCACTATTCTAGTGTCATCTGACACATCTAATTGTCCAAGGGAACATATATTCTATACTCTAAAACCTCTTACCACACTCATATGCCGGTAACTGTTTTTAATTTAGCCTTCATTTATACATCTGAATCTCCCAACAATAGAGAAGCTGCAACGGCCAGTTAGGACGTGAAGACAATATACGTTTATTGTTGGTACAAGCTCCTTTCATAATCCAAGATACATATGTAAGACGATGGCATAACTTAGCCAGTATTAAACGTCGCTATACCGTCTTATATGACAAGATGTCCGTTGACATTCTTCTGCAGTATTTTATTTAAATATGTTCCAGCTTACATTCATCAGAATACAGCATCCACTGTGCACATCATAATATATATATAGTATCGACCCAATGAACTCTGTGGGCTATCTAGTAGTAGAAATACTTTACGACCTTGTCGAAATAACACCATCTAGGAGCTGGACAAAATATGCTTCCGTACACCATGAAAAACACATGGAAAAAGGCCTCAAAGTTTCCTTGACTTCTGCTAAATTGAGACCGGTTCAAGTCTGCTCAAATCTGCCCAAAAGACAGTGACGTACTTCCGGATAACCCGTGGATACGATCTATCAACAAAATGGTCTACCATCGATACTGATATGATAACGACCGATATTATGACTTTTTATCATAACAACTACTCTCCCCCCCCCCCCACGTCAAATAATGAAAACGCAGTTTTCATTATTTGCGTGGTGTGAGTAAAACTTCACCAAAGTAAACAGATGGTAACATCAAATTTCAATGCTAGTATGAAATTGTATAGTCCCCATGTTTCTGCCGCAAAGTAGGCAATTTATCACACAAGGCGTGGAAAGTAGCGAAGAACGCTAATACCATTGTCTACCATAGATATAAACAATTTAACACTAATGTGAGGTAACCATGCAAGAACAGCCAACATGTAACAAATGAAATAATTATATCAGTTCTTGTATTCTCATTCCT
Source organism: Oreohelix idahoensis (assembly GCA_024509875.1). Classification (NCBI taxonomy): domain Eukaryota; kingdom Metazoa; phylum Mollusca; class Gastropoda; order Stylommatophora; family Oreohelicidae; genus Oreohelix; species Oreohelix idahoensis. The sequence continues at coordinate 47,217 of JAMPIV010003816.1, forward strand.
CATACCGTCTGAACACCTATTTGTCTTGTCATGTAATAGTAGTCTCTTAATATCATCTCAAAGTAAAATTATAATGCAACGCATTAATAATAATCTAACACCAATAATAGATGAAATTAGACAGACAAATAAAAGGTGTGTGACTGCTACATCATGTCACCAGAATAAAGTATTGTGTAATTGTGAATGATATGTTATCACTATTTCATAATCATAATAGGAGAGCGAAGAAAGTCTGTAAGTAACACCTTAATGAAGGCAATAAGCAACACTAAATCAATGTGTTGTAATCATAAACTGTAGAATGGCATAAAAACTCATAAATGTTTCCAATCGTAGTGTGAGTGTAACATAAATATTGTTTAAACTCCACCATGTGTAGTGCAATTACATAAATCACTTTCTATGTTATATAGCATAATGCTGTTATACAACGTAATGTGATTTTAATATTTTACAAATGTTAATATAGTGTCCGACGTTGTAAGTGCAAATCCACGGTTGAAAATGTCCATGATTGAAGTCCAAACTATAATGTGTCCATAAGAATCCGCAAGTTCTTAAACACTGTAGTTAATCATCAGAAAAAGTTCCATTCCAAAATATCGGAGTTAATTCCCTATAAGAATTGTGCGACCTTTTTTTCAAATTATGTCCCTTGCAAATGTAGCACACAGTTTCTTTATCAAAGCAAGTGCGTAACACAAATGTCTGGAAATTATATGAATTTAGATCATATTTATATTGTGTGTTTGACAGTTTGTAGCTTGATGATGTGTATTGTCATGAAGGCACATTGTCTACACGAAGCGTCAAGGAGTTGAACGATATATTAGTCGATGTTGACTCCTCCATGAAACATCATCATAATGATGCTGAGCGGGTAGCTTTCTTATATTAGCACTTTGCTTACTGTTCAATCTAGTGGGTGTCCTGTGATAACGTGATATTTTACGTACTAAGTTCTTGAACAGGACATTATCATAGACGTGTTTGAGCAAGATTTCGTTATGCAAATCATCTGTGCTTGTAGAGCTGCCAAATGATGTAGGTTCTTTTACGCACCTTGAGAGAACGTCTGCAACCACATTATGGCTTCCCTTTATTACTTTAATGCAGTAATAATAAGGCTGTAAAGCTAACAAGCCTCTAGCTGCTTTTTGATTTGTGAAACGTGCTGTCTGTAGATACGACAGGGCTCGCTGATCTGTCTCCAGAGTGAATCGAGCTCCCATCAAATACCTCTGGAGTTTGTTGAAGGCAAACATGATGGCGAGTAACTCTCTTTCAACTATGGGATAACGTTGCTCCGTAGGTGAAAGCATGCGACTGACGTATAACGTGGGATGCCTGTGGCCCTCGAATTCTTGCATTAATGTTCCGCCCACGGCTGTATTCGAAGCAGCGACTGTGAGAATAAATGGATATCGAATGTCAGGTAATCTCAGAATTGGTGATTTAGAAAAGGAAATCTTTATCAGATTTAAGGCGCCAGGACACGCATGCGACCAATTTACCTTGCTTGGTGCATTCTTTTTAACTAACGCCGACAACACTGAAGTCATATCCGAAAAACTAGGCAGAAATTTTCTATAGAAATTTATTAGATGTAATAAGCTACGAACTTTTTTTTGTTCGAGGCACTTCAAGATTTAGAAATTTAGAAACAGTAGCATCTTCAGGTTTTAGAAACCCACCTCCAACCTTATGACCAAGAAAGGAAATTTCAGTATAACCTATTCTGGTTTTGGAGAGTCTAGCAGTAATATTGTGAAAGCGTAAGGTATTCAACAAAGAATGAATTCCGTTAAGATGATCCTCCCAAGTATGATGGAACAAGCAGATATCATCTATGTAAGTGATTAGATCATCACGATCAGAGAATAGTCTACGCATCATGCGAACAAAAGTAGCAGGAGCGTTAACAAGACCGAAAGACATGTAGTTGAACTGAAATAAACCCAAAGGTGTAGCGAAAGCTGTATAAGGTTTAGATTTATCAGTTAGTGGCATTTGCCAATATCCCTTAGATATGTCAAACTTTGTAAAAAAAACGTAGCTGTAGATAACCTATCAAGAAGTGATTCAAGAAGGGGTAACGGTTCCGCGTCTCCGAACGAGATAGCATTAAGACGTCTAAAATCTATACAAATACGGATAGATTTGTCTTTTTTCTGATCAAAACTATAGGAAAACTATATGGTGAATTAAAAGGTTCAATTATGTTTAACCTAATCATTTGTTTTATTTCTTCCTGTACCTGAGATTGCAAATGAATCGGTAAAGGGTAAGGTTTGAGTTTGATAGGAGTAAGATCTGTTAACATGATATCATGTTGAATGATATCATTATGCCCAGGAACATCCGTGAGCACATCAGAAAAAGATTGTAGTAGTATAGAAATATGTTCTTTCTGATTCGAAGATAAAGTAGGGGCAATGGAAACATCTTTCCAGCTTTCAGTAGCCAAAAGATGTACATCAGGTAACGACAATATAGGTTCACCATCATCAGAAAAATCTGAACTCTCCTCCTGAATAACTGCTAAAGAGCAGCGACGAACACCAGATTCGTCTATAGCTTCAAAGATAGGTTTCAGATGTGGTGGTCGAGTATGAAACTGTTGTAACACATTAATATGGAAAATTTTATCTCTCCCTTTAACAGATAAAACATAATCAACATCTGATACCTTATCCACAATTGTGTAAGGACCCTTTCACGAAACAAGTAATTTATTGTCCTTGTTTGGAAGTAATACGTAGGCTTCATCACCTGGCCATAATTGGCGTAGTTTTCTGTTTTGATTAATAAACAATTGAGCCTTTAATTTTGCCCTTTCTGATGACTCCACTGCTATTTGGCATGCGTCAATAAACTTCTTTCTTAAATTTACAACATATTGATAAGAAGTTTGAACTTCTTCATCCATGTTAGTACCAATAAGCAATTGTTTCAAGATAGACATTGGACTACTAGGCTTTGCACCAAATACTAATTCAAAAGGAGATAATCCCGTATTTTCGTTGGGAATTTCTCTATAAGCGAAGAGAATAGCAGTTAATATTCGATCCCAATCTTGTGGATACTTAGTCGTAACCTTTCCCAACATTTGTTTTAAACTCCTGTTAAATCTTTCAATTTTCCCATTCGCTTGAGCGTGATAGATAGCACTAAGCGATCTCTCAATACCAAACATTTTCATCACCTCTTTCAAAGCGCCAGAGATGAATTGGGATCCCTGGTCAGATAGTATGTTTTCGGGAAAACCCAATCTGCTAAATACTAAAAATAGCGCATCTGCACCGTCAACAGTAGATGTAGATTTAAGCGGTATTGCTTCGGGCCATCGAGTACACATATCAATGCATGTAAGCACAAATTTGTGACCCTAGCTGACGCAACTTTTAATGGACCAATAAGGTCGATAGCCATCTTTGCGAATGGACGCAAAGGAATATCACATGCCTGTATAGGTGCATTATGACCACGTCTTTTGGTTGCTACACTTTGACACACAGAGCATGTGCGACAAAAAACTTTAACATCCTTAGTTACACCCGGCTAAATGAAATGTGACAAAACTCTCTGTTTTGTCCTTGCAATACCCAAATGACCTGCACAATTTATGTCATGGGCATGTCGTAAGACAAATGGTCTGAAGCAAGTAGGTACCATAATTTGTTTTTTCACAGATTTAGCATCTTGAAAATTTCTAACTAAAATATCATTCTTTAATGCAGACCAATGCTTAGCTTTATTATCAAACATCATATTATTTGATTTTGCCATACGAAAATTTTTTTTTAAAGACTCATCCTCTTTCTGTCTTTGAATGAATGATTCTTTATCAATCAATTTCACCCGTAAACTTTCATCATCTTCTAGCTGATCAATATTTTCCACTTTTTTATCATTATCTTCATCATCATCATGATTTTTATCATTCATTAAATCTTCAGACTCCTCCTCATCATTCATTACTTCTTCTAAGATAATATCACATTGGTTGTGATTATTTCTTTCAGCACGAGCTTGTGCTCTGGTTATAACAGCATTAGCAGTTATTAAGTGCTGTTTTTCCCAATTGTCAATGTCTTCTTTAGAACATTCACGAAGACCTGGAATATTTCCAAGAATCATTCCAGCAATAGGACTATTCAGTAGACACACATGAGTTCTACCAGGAAAATAAAGTGTGTCCAAAAATACTTCCGCAGTTGGATAGTATTCCACTGTGCCACCAAATGTAATGCATTTTACTACTCTTCCAGTGTAATCAGACTGATCAACCAAAGACTTGCGTACACCAACGGTCGTTGAACCAGTGTCTCTCAAAAGTGAAACTAAATTATTTTTCACAAAACCCTTATTTAGCACTTGTGAACCAGTACTTTCAAAAGAGGACATGACTGGTAAAGGATGTCCGCATAACAATCTTGGCACTCCCTGTGGCTGAAATAAAGAATTGCATACAGTACAATTAGCACTGTTGGATAGGTTAACGCTGCATGCATTTGAAGGACCGAGGACTAGAATGGAACCAGGCCAGGAAGAAGACAGCTGATAGAATGGTCTGGCGCTCTCTCTTCCAAACCCCTACACCTCACGGTAGAAGGGGAACGACTAAGTAAGTAAGCATTTGAACGAGCCACATCAATATTATTTTGACCTGAATTATTGTCACTTAAATTTACGACAGCATATGAACGTTCAGGGTTTCGTGACTGTCTGTAATTGTTGTTCTGATAAGAACCCCTATTATTACCATAATTGTCATTATTTCTATGGAATAACCTTTGTCCTCTGCCTGGTCTGGCATTATATCCTCCTCGGTTTTGATTATCATTATATCTGAATGATGACTGTTGTCCATAATATCCATCATCATAATTAGAGTTATAATTTCTCTGAGGCTGTTGACCTTTCTTATTAAAATTGTATCTGCCTCTATTATTGCCATAGTGAAAATTTTGGCTTACTCTATACTTTTTATCTATGCTGTTCGATCTCTGCCTAGGTGTGTTATAATTTACCATCCTGGCAGATGCTGCTGGTAAGGAATCCTTAATGTTATTCCTGCTCAGGTTTTTATTTGGGTGTGCTACTTGAAATTGTCTACCTAAAGTTTCAAGATTAGCTAAATTCTCAGGTTTCCTCTCCTGCAGAAATGATAAAAATTCTCCACTAATGGAAGATAAAGCTTTGTCTCTGAGGATCAAATCAGATAATCCTTCAAATGTCCTTTCAATTTAGAATTACTCAATCCATCTAGCAAAATAAAGTTTACAAGCTGAAATGAATTCAGTGAAATCTTTAGATGCATCTGGTAACAGTGACTTAAATTTCATTCTATAACCATTATCATCTAACTGATACTTCTTCAGTAACATGGCTTTTATAGCATCCTAGTCTTTCCTAGTCTGATCATCTAAGGTTAAGACTGCAGTAAATGCTTTACCTACCAATAAGTTCATTAGTCTACTGGACCAGGTAGTTGTATCAATTTTAAATTCTTGACAATAAGTCTCATATCTATTGAGATAGCATGATATGTCATCTATGGATGAGTTAAAATGTGGCAAATTTAACTTAAAATGGGAAGAAAAATCTTTCTTCTGAGCACCACCATTCATAGGATTAACCATGGTTGCTGTAATCTTAATTTCTCAAGTTCAAATTCAGCCATTCTGATTTCCTGTTGAGATCTGATCTCAGCCTGAGCATAGGCTAATTTTTCTTTTTCAAGAGCCATCTCCTCTGCTCTTCTTTTTTCAAACAATTCTTCTTGTTTCCTTTTCTTAGACAATTGTATTTCTTCTTGTCTCCTTTTTTCAGCCAATTCTTCAGCTGCTTTCTTATCCTCTCTTTCCAATTGTCTTTGATCTCTGAGTTCCTTCTCCACATAGGTTCTCAAAATCTCACCTTCCATACCAAATTCTCTTCCAAGTTTCATGAAATACTCTGCAGTAGCCATGATTTACAGTTATTGTGCTTATCAATAGCTATCCAATAATGTAAATTTATTATATTATCACTATGTGAGTAATATATTTAATATTTATATCAACACTTCCAATTCACCCACTGCATGTAATAGTAATAGAAATATGGATGTTATCTATATGGAGCAATAAAGACAAAGGTACAAACAGGATGCCAGAATACGGTGACCAGAGCTAACAGAAGCAAATGCAAATAGTGAACTAAAGAAAAAATATATGAATTAGAACAAGTAAATAAAATGTTGCTCTATCACATATATGACACGACAGCACGAATTTACAACATGTATGACATCTAATAACTAAATGATAGTAAGGTTAGATGGACAATGTCACAAACAATAATGTAGAAAACTGAATAAAAAATTACACTGAACTTGACTCCAAAAACAAACTTGACAATTAACACTACTGCACAACTAACAAAAACAGGACATTGTTATCTCAATAACAGCAGATACACTCAGCTTTTTTATGCCGGCCCCGCTATTTGAGACAATCATATACCTGACCATAAGAACACCAATGCATCTCTTTCGACCATACATATTGAGGTATTGAAAGAAATTCAAAGGTCCCGCAAGCCTCCCGCACTTAATTGTCACATAAACGACATCGATACAAAGATATGGCAAAACGAATACTAGCAAACCAGATAACTAGTATCACAGGCTGTATGTAGCAAAAAAATTTGATTTATCTGATTGCCAGAAAAAAATCCTCCTAGTTCCACTGTCTTTTCCTTCCAGGACCGATGAGAACCATACACGTAGACCGACGTTAAATCTAGAACTTTGTAACAGCTGACACGAACAGAACTCCAATGTGGTCTGTCATAGTCTTCAGAATCGCCATCTTCGGCATCACACTTGAAATATCGGAGGAAGCAGTATGCAGTAATAGTAATATGCTTCGAAAAAGTTCCTTTCCTGACTGGAACAGGACAGTACTGCACTGAAAAACTTGCTGCGTAACCTCACCCAAGCTAGCAGACGATATAGTTCGCCATCTTAAAAAATAGTTGACAAGGCATGAAATTGAAGAGACGTCTGGCGTTATTTCTTGAAAAAAATCTTTTAGAAGGCTGAAGATAAACGATCCTTTGGCTTTGGCCCCCAGTTGAAGCGAGTTCTTTATTATTTTATTTCTGTCGAAGGGGTACTTCGCAGAGGTCCCTGCTTTCAAACATCTTTATGTGGAACATGAATAAGGCATACTCATATGCCGGGAACAGTTTTTACTTTAGCCTTCATTTATACATCTGAATCTCCCAACAATAGAAAAGCTGCAACGGTCAGTTAGGACGTGAAGACAATATACTTTTATTGTTGGTACAAGCTCCTTTCATAAATCCAAGATACATATGTAAGACGATGGCATAACCTAGCCAGTCTTAAAACGTCGCTATACCGTCTTATATGACAAGATATCCGTCGAATTCTTCTGCACCATTTTATTTAAATATGTTCCAACTTACATTCATCAGAATACAGCATTCACTGTGCACATCATAATATATATATATCTAGTATCGACCCAATGAACTCTGTGGGCGATCTAGTAGTAGAAATACTTTACGACCTTGTCGAAATAACACCATCTAGGAGCTGGACAAAATATGCGTCCGTACACCATGAAAAACACATGGACAAAGGCCTCGAATTTTCCTTGACTTCTGCTAAATTGAGACCGGTTCAAGTCTGCTCAAATCTGCCCAAAAGACAGTGACGTACTTCCGGGTAACCCGTGGATACGGTCTATCAACAAAATGGTCTACCATCGATACTGATATGATAACGACCGATGTAATGACTTTTAATCATAACACATGGGTGATCTAGAGGTCGAACACTTAAGAAATATGCAGTGAAATATAATAATCAGGAGCTCAATACACATGTGTCCGCATGCCTTGAATACACACAGAAAAAGACATAGAAAGAGCGCTGACTTTTGCAGACAGCAACCGTAGACTTCTGCTCCTCGGCCAAAAGGCAATGACGTACTTCCTGTAACCAAGGATCACCGGTCATCAGCAAATAATATGACTCCCAATCGAGCCGTGTTCGGTATCGACAGAATATGTTATGAATTTATTCATAACATCATCTTTCTGTCTTTTCGCCTCACGGAATTTACCACGAATTGTCTCTGCATTGAGCGTAAAACGCTGAAGCAGACCTTTCTTCAACATATCGTAGTTGTTCTGTTCTTCCGAGAGGAAGTTGAGAAACACATCATAAGCAGATCCCCTCAGACTCTGAGACAGCTTCATGTTGTATCTCTCCCTCTCCAAGCCATACATAACTGCTAAGGATTCAAACCTAGAGAGAGATATGTCAATTTCTTCTGAAGCCTCATGATAGACATCTTGTAGGAAGGATACTGCACTAGGTGCCACCACCTGAGTGGTGCTTTCTCCCTCGCTATTTTGAGAACTGCCATACCCGCCATTGTTAGAACTAGAATCCACTCTTCTTCCTTCGAGTTCCAATTCCTTCATTCTAATAGCGTGGGCTCTGTCCTGTTCCTTTTCCGCTTTTTCGGCCCGTTCCTTCTCCTTAGCGAATTCCCTTTCCTTTTCGCTCTCTGCCGCTTCGTGTTCTGTTTGGCTTTTTCATGTTCTGTGGCCAGTTTTCTTTCCTGGCGCTCCACGGCTTTCTCCTCACGAAGTGCGGCTTTTTCTGCCTCCATCCTGTCCTTTACCTCTTTATCTTTCTGTTCTCTTACCGAAGTAAGCACGAAGTCAGAAAGTTCTTTTGCTGAAAACCCTAGTTCGCGGCCTAGATTAAGATAAATATAAGTATATAAACCAATAAAACGGTATTGAATCAGTTCTACAAATAACGGTTTTCATGAAACAAAGGACGTTTCATGTTTTACCCTTCGTCAGCCACAGTTACAAACAGGTGACAAGGACAAGAATTACTTATAGGTTCTACAAAAACATACGATGATGAGAAACATACATCAAATGAGCGATACAAGCAGATGGAAAAAGTGATAAGGCATAATGAACAAATGTAAAAATATGAAACTAGAGAAGCACACAAAATATAGTAGTCACGAAACGAAAACAGAGTAGCAGCAATGATAGTAGTATAGTGTAAGTAAATAAATGAAGGGGCTGCTGTAAAACTGGTAAGGAATATAAGTATCATCATCATCATCTCAACCCATAACCCGTCATGGGTCGTAGAGGTGCCATGGTGGAAGGATCAGCAGACAGGGTCCTCCACTGCTCTCTATTCTCAGCAATGCGTACAAGTGTGGAAAAACCGTGTCCTGCCCATTCTTTGATGTTATCAGCCCAGGATTTTCTTTGCCTTCCTCTTCTCCGTTTACCTTCGACTGTTCCCTGGAGGATCGGTTTCGAAAGGGAGTCATGACGAGTTACATGCCCAAACCAGGCAAGCTTTCGACGTTTCACTATTGACAAAAGTTGTTCTTGGTGGCCTGCATAGGTGTTTATCTTCTCTCTAACATAGACATTTGTTTTGTGCTCTTTATAGCAAATGCGCAAAATTCTTCTATAACATTTATGCTCGAAAGCCTGAATCCTTCGCTCCGTATCTGCAGTGAGTGTCCAGCCCTCACACCCATACAAGAGAATAGATAATATAAGTGATTTGTATAATTTGATCTTCACAGGAAAACTGATGTTACTTTTCCAGATCACATTCAACCTTGTCATGGCAGCTGAGGCCATCTCAAGTCTTGTCTTGTTTTCCTTACTTGATCTTCCATCACTACATATAGTGGACCCGAGATATTTAAAGGTGTTAACTTCTTCTAACGTTTGCCCATTTAACGTAATGTTGGTCGGAACATGTTTCTTATGGCTATTCACCAATATCTTGCTTTTTTCTATATTAATTTCCATCCCATACGTTCTTGTTACTTTCTCCAGTCTAGAGGTAAGGTCTTAGATTCTGATATGTATGCATGAATGTATGTTTGTATGTATAAAATACTTTCATTTGCTGTGAGATCGAGGTTACAGTTGCTGGAATGCGAAAGTCTTTTACATCTATACTATCCACAGACATGCACGAATATGTGCAAAATATGTAACCACCCATACGAAACAGTGTCACATTTATTGAATGGATGTACCAAATTTCAAAAATTATACCAACACAGGCACAATAGAGCTGTAGACATTATTTATGAGAAACTGAAATCCTCATACAGCAATAAGAGTGACATAACAATAAATAAAGATATAATAGTAAAACCATCGCTTTTCGGCAGCAGTAACACTTCATTTAAAACACGTGCCGTAAAACCTGATTTAACGATAATTATTGTTATCAAGTATCAATCGACATAACAAAACAGCTTTTATAGTAGAGGCAGCAATACCATATGACGCCCATTTAGATAAATGTTCCCAACATAAATTTTATAAGTACTATCCATTGACTGCAGAAATTAATGAACTAGGCTATCGTACGCATGTAATCGTACTGATAATTGGTAGTTTGGGTCATGTGCATGCAAAGTGTGTGAGTGGATTAATGTCGCTAGGGTTGCGGAAATTTGAAGCCAAAGTTCTATGTAAATATGTCAGCATTAGTGCAATTATAGGTTCTTACAGAATATGGAAACTTCGATGTAAAAAAGACCCATTGTAAATTGCTGGAGATGTTTTCCACAGTCTAATCTCAATTGTGCTCTGTCTACTATACCAAACGACTATTATATTTGATGCTATATTTAATATCTCACTCCACTAGCTGTCAAAGCTTTTTATGGCAAATAAAAATTCTGATAAAACCCCTATGTAAAAAAACCATATTGCTCTACTTGAATGTTATTCCACACACAGTTTGTAAATTTCAATAATAGGCCCTACTCATTTTTGGCAGGTTATATCATATCAGTATATGCCAATGTCTTTTAGAAAGCTTAAAGATTGTTATGTATGTGTAACACAAACATTAGATGTAAAAACACCCACATAGAACTACTTGAGACGTCTTCAACACTTTATGTAAATTCTAATGATTCTCCTATATGCCATGTTGTATCTATTATATCATGTATGTACATATTAATGTATTTTATGGAGAATAAAGATTCTGATATGTATGTATGTATGTATGTATTAATATCGCAAGTTGAAGCAATGCCTTATTATAATCCCAATGAGGTAGCCATATATTGGTTCAACTTCAAGTTATTCGATTTATGACAATAGAAACATGTCAAGCCAGCTCGACCTGATGGTTAGCGTTGAGGCACCCACGGTAGTAAGTGGATATTATTAACACCTATTATAACAACACTCGAAGAGATTGTTACATAAACTAGGGATATTTGTGATATTAAAAAACGAAAAGGTCTTTGAAACTGAACTTTTCATCTACAATAAATATATATTCATTTGTGAAGCCATTGGAAAGAAACAATGTTTTCGTTAGCAATTTCTAACCGGATACTGTCACCCCTCATTGTGAATGGAAGGATCCACTGACTTTTAATTTTGTACAATGCTGAAACAAGATTTGTAGCAGAGAAGAGACTTTTCCACGGCTTTGAGAGGTGTGTCAACTTGAAGCTCTCACGTTAGTAAGTGGAAATTCTTAACATCGACTATAACATCACTGTTAACGTCTTTTTTGAGACCACCAGGAATGTAACTATATCTTTGTTGTGTACTGTTGTAGAATGGATGTGTTGATGCGCCCCTACACTGTTGAAGGCTGTACGATCTACCTCAATGTTCCTGCACGGTGTTACCGTATGTTTCTGTGCTTGCGTAGTCAGTCTGACCTGGGCCAAACAGCGTTGTTATGCTAGATTAGCTCACCAGGCGTTGAGGCGCTAACAGGGTGTCATGTTAACATTCAAACATCAGACATCTCTTGAATGTGAGGTACTCGCAGTTTGTGTGGGTTGATAAGTGATGTGGGTATGTAGACAACACGAATGCGTTTAGGCTCTTTGATAGGTAAACAATGCACCCACTCACTCACATGCAGTAGTCAGTAATTGTTGTAACTGCTGGAACGTGTCAACCATTTATTTACGAGACACAGTGACATCAACAGTTACAGTCAAATGGACGAGGACCAAGGACATCATATAAATTGGAAATGACTGGCAAAACATCTGGCATTATAAAGCTTGAACCACTCATCTATCAGGACGTTATCGACAATGGTCTGTCCTTTAACATAGAGTTCATATACTGCAGCTCACGTACCACTGACTTATCGCGTCAGGTACTTTACACAACTCCGCCGTACCAAAAGGCGAGTTCACAATTGCATAATAATAATAATGTTGCAATTCCGCTGGCATAACACACCAGATACATCTTCTTCTGCTCAAAGATATCGGCCGTAATGTCGGGCCTCTATAACAATGTAAACAACTGTGTATTCTTCATAGGCAGGCATAATCATCCGTGCCAAAACATACCGCCAACATGCGGGTTTCATAATAATATATATTCACTGGGCTTCTGCATAACAGTTAGACAAATAGTCTTAGTTGGCTACATCGAGCACAAATAATGGACTTCTGCATCTCAAAGAACTGTGAGCTCTACTCACAGGTTACCACAAAATGTTCTGCAACTTAGGCATAATAATTAAGTTTCTTTTACCTTTGACAGAATCCAAGAAATACACAAATAATAACTGTCGTCATTCTCGACGAACAGAATAACTCTGGGGAAGAATCACAGACATCACAGTCTCACAGAAGACTATCTTTCCCCAGATAATGCAGAGAAGTACCACGGACATACCAGTCCGGTCAGAACCCAGATCATCACTCACTGACGGAAGTCTTTCCGTTCGCGCCCAAACCTTGCGCATGCGTAGACAGAATAGATCTAAGTCAAGCTAACCCCCGACTTAAGACAGGTCATCACAATGAATAAAACCAAGGGAAGATAACCCCTAAATCAACCTGTCATAGGGAGTAAATAAACAGTTCTCTAACTTAGATCAACAAAAAGTATAAAATAGATTTACGTCTTATGACACCGTCAAAAACGACAGCAACAATCACCCGAAAAGATGGCTACAGAAATTAAGGATATCGGTGAAAGACGAAAATTAAACAAGTCTTTAAAATTGACATTTTTATTTGTAAAGAATATATATTGGTTTATGAAGCCACCGGAAAGAAACTATGGTTTCGTTATCAATGGCGACCGGATACAGTCACCTCTAATCGAGAATCGAAAGATCCACTGACCCCTTACTAAGGTGTGCGTTGCTGAAAGACACGGTACCACAGCGCGGACAGGTGTCAGATTGTGTGTCCAGTAGAATCGTGAATGTTTGGTTTTTGCTCTAGTCCCAAAAGACGGTGACGGTAACTGAAGGCTGGAGACTGTTGATGTCAGCTTGTAAACTGTGTACGAATTGAATTCAACGGATTATGAACGTTTGGCGATTGTTTCCTGGGCGGAGTTTAGCACACTTGCGGACTCTAAATGATTATCCGATATGATATGTTGTTTTTATACTATATCAAGTACATGTTAATGTATTTTTTTTGATAATAAAGATTCTGATTATGTATGTATGTATGTATGTGTATGTTTGTATTATGTATGTATGTACGTATGTACATATGTATGTATGTGTGTGTGTGTCTGTCTGGCTGGCTGGCTGGCTGGCTGGCTGGATGTAAGATGTATGTTTGTATGTATGTATGTATGCGTGCATGTATGTATGTACGTATACATGTATGTATGTACATATGAATGAGTGTACAAATGTATGCACTTATTTATGCACGTATGCATGCATGTATATATGTACGTAAGTATTTACGTATGTATATACGGCAACATTTAAAAACTAGGAAACCTACCCGCCACAAAAATATTTATAGAATGTGTGATTCCTGTATACAGGCATACCTCGCTTTATTGCGCTTTTTCAAATTATTCACGTTTATTTGTTAGAACTTGCCTTCTTCTTCCGATAGGTTTTGGCTTTCCGCCAGCAAATATATTACGATTCGCTGAAGATGATGAAGATTAGCATTTTTTTTTTAGCAATAAAGTATTTTAAATTTTACAGTACATTGTTTTTTTTAACCTAGCGCTATTGCGCACTTAATAGACATAGTGTAAACATGATTTTAGGCTTTTATATGCACTGGGAAGCCCCCCCCCCCCCCCACACACAACAACAAAAAATGGGTATGACCCGCTTTATTGCGATATTCGCTTTATTGCAGTGGTCTATTGCGCACTTAATAGACATAGTGTAAACATGATTTTAGGCTTGTTGAGGATTGTTTCATGCTTACAGGCATTTGAGTTTGGCCGACTCGAATGACTGTATCATGGACCACCTCAAACGAATAGAGATATATCTCATCGACCGATGTCGATGGTTGTTGCATGTGTGCATGCATTCGAGTTTTTATCACACTCGGACTGCTGCACCGTGGAACATCGCAATTGAATATATATGGTAACGATAGGTATGCATATCACTATGCATGACGCGTATGTCTTTGTAAGGACATTCGACGTGTGGGCTTCGGCCCCAACGGCAGCGTATGGCATGTGTGGCCATTGCCACTTATATTGTGTGGTATAACCACTGGAAAGTGTGTGGCGTAGTCCACTTTTTAATTGTGTGGCTGGGAAGCCATTTGAGCAGTGTATTTCTTGAACCAAACGTAAGTCGTAGTAGGAATAACGCAGTTTGCATAATTATGGCAGATTAGCCTGGCGTGGTATGCCAAAGGAACATTATGTTACTAGCAATAGCGTAAGACTAGTATAGATGGATATTGTACAGCTAGCGGCAAGCGTAAGCCTAGTGTAACGGATATTAAACGACTAGCAGTAGACGTAAGCCTAGCATAATAAGTGTATTGCTGACTAGCAGGATAGTTAAGTCTAGTTAGCCTCTGAATTTATGCCAAAGGACATTGGCCGTTAAAAAGGAACTGACCTCTAACCAGGACTCTAGATAGAGATTGTGAACATGTGCTTATGAAATAATGAGAACTCTTACAGATCGTACATGAATGTGATGTGACTTTTGTTCCCATGTAGTTGGTGTCTGCTCATGGTATGAAATTACTAATTAAATATTTTGAGTCGTCAAAATCACAGTGTTATCAACTATCGTATTCGGAGTTGAGTTAAATGCTATTCATCCTCAACTGATCATGACCAGTGATGATTAATGTCTTAACACGCTGCATCTCACACTGCCAATATAATTAATAAGACAAGAGACTAATACAGGTCAGTCAAGGGTCGAATTTAATATGAAACACATTCAGCACATAATGAATCACAAGGGTTAAGCAGACATTATCGATACCAACGAACAGTATTACGGAATCCTACAAAAGTGATAAGAACCCGAGGGACTTTGACTCTATAAACTGAATACGAATATAATAACTTGGTCATCCTCAAATACTAGAAGTCATCGAAGCACCCAGAACATGCTGGGATCCCGAGAAGCCCGTAACATTCTGGTATCAGAAGGTGTCTGGATTTCGTGAATACTGGATTCCCCCCTTCAAGTATCGAATAAAGTCAAACTGATGATGAACGTTATGAAGGCAAAATCATTCTTTCAAGCCTAACCGGCAACTGAAATGCGCAGGACAGAAAGTGACGTCACTACATCGATGCCGTCAACTCTAGCAGACAACATTGCTTGAGAATCTGAAATTTTTCTTCCATCAAAGAGACTGATTCACGCAGATAGAACGGTAATCTTCCACTCAAGAACCTGAACCAGTGGAGAATGTATCTCTTGATCAAATTCATCTGAAGCTGCGACGCAGATCGTTTGAAGAAACTACGTTTGAAGACCGAAGCAATACTTTCAAACGGTTCCCTGCTGCGAAGGTCAAGGTCTACCATCAATGGACCTCAGCTGTTGAAGACAAGTTGCGGAACTAGGATTAGAATTACATGCATTCATGTATTTCTCAGAGGGACAACTAATCAGATAAGTTCTTGATTTTACTAGAGCGCTTGAACATTATCATATTGTCCTTATATTATCTTTGGTCTACAGTTCATCATCACTTGACTTACTTTTTTACTATCATCTGTGTTTCCCCATTCATGTTTTTCGTATATTCGTATATTCGTATTGTTTAATATTGACTGGAATTTTCCCAGGAAAGCTTCAGTGAATGTTAACTTCTATTAGATTTGCATGCTTATTTTACTAACTGAGGATCTGACTGATTATATTTTTTCTTTTGAGTCAGGGAATAAATGTTTCTTCAGTTAGTATTATAACCATATTTTGTGTGATTAGCAGTTTCGTCAAGTGAATTACGTCCTCTTTATTTACATAACCTACTTTCAGTACTGTTGACAATCGTTGTCGTGTGTGATCTAAAACTTCTTTGTCTACACGTTTGTCTAAGACGACTTGTCTTGTTATATTTTTGTGATGTAAATCCTTTTCTTTCTTTTACTGATTACTGTTTATAAGTCTCCTTTATTTACTTTATAAGTGTAAAGTGTTGTTGTATAATTGAAAAATCATTTCATTGTAAATCATTTGATTGTTTTCACTGTCTTTGTCACATGTTCTTGGAACTTGTTTGTTATTGATTAATATTCATGTACATATTATAGCGAGTTCTATAATCCTGGTGTATATTATAGACTATTGAAGGTACTCAGAAACCTATTATCATGTCTACACTACAGGAATTCATTGATATTGGGAAAAGTTATGGAAAATCAGGGGCGGAACTACAAAGTTTTGCAGATACAAAATATGATGAATATTTATCGCGTCTGGAAAGAATGGAACAGCGCGAAATGACTAAACGAGCTGATGAGCTTAGGAGATTTGAATTAACCCAAGAGAGGGAATTGAAGGAAAAAGAAATATCCATGAAAATGGAATTAGAACGACTGACTATAGCTCAACAAGAAAAAGACAGAGAATTTGAGAAAGATAAAATGGCTCAACGAGATAAGGAAATGGCTCAACGAGAGAAAGAATTAGCTCAACAAGAGAAAGACAGACAACTAGAGAAGGAGAAAATGGAATTAAGGAGAATGGAACTTATGCAACTGGATCAAGCACATAAAAATGCCATGGAAATGGAAACATTAAAACTTCATGCTGAAAAAGAAAAAGCTTTAGAATTAGCTAAAGTGCAGTCTGAACAGACTAAGACTGCGGCTGCTACAAATATTTTTTATCCTAAGTTAAAAATGCCACATTTTGACCAGACTCGCGATTGTGTTGACTCTTTCCTATCTAGATTCATCATCAAGGTCACAGCTCTGAACATACCCAAGGAAAGATGGAGCAGTCTTTTACTTGATTTTTTGACTGGTGACTCACTTAAATGTTTCATGAGTCTTGATGAAAAGAGCAGAAGCGATTTCGATGTCGTAAAAGAGGTATTACTAAGACGTTTCCAGTTAACTGAGTCTGGATTCAGAGATCGCTTTCATGCTGCTAAACCAAGCAAGGATGCAGATTTTGGTGAATTCATCGCATCTATTAAACATTTCCTTAGCAGATGGATTGATTTATCAGGTATAAATAAAACATATGAAGGTGTTATAGATCTCATGCTGCGAGATAAAGTTTTATCCGCATGCAGCACTGAATTAGAAGCATTTTTACAGGAAAGACATCCTAATTCTATTGATGAGTATGAAAAAACTCGGAAGACAGTATCAAACCGCACATCAGAATAAAGATCTTCATAGATCGACTATTCGAGATCCTATGCCGGTATGCGCGGTACAACACGATCACAGACCTCGATCGAAGAGCTTTGATGGACGTTGTCGTTCAGATTATTATCAATCCGACAGAGGTTTTTATAACTTCCGTCGTCATCGCTCTCCTTCGAATTCATATCGACGAGGTTATAGAGGATATTCACCTCATGATCGTGGGTATCACAGAGGCAGGGATTATGATGGTTCACATCAAAAAGGATACTATAAGCAGAGATCATCTTATGGTAGAGATGCCAGGAAGGATGACTCTACTGATTTTTATTATAGCAATAAAAAGTCAGTCAATAATAACAAAGGTAATGCCAGATCTCCTTCTAGAGACAAAAATAAACACAGACATGCAAATAGTTGCAGTGTTAAAAAGGAAAAAGGTAATGATGATAATGATCATGCGAACGCATGTATGGTAATGAATGATACATGTTATGAGTGTCAGTCGAAAAACAGATTAAAATCTACAATTACACTTGATTGTGGTCATTGTATGCCAACAATGTCGGCATGTGTAAATGTCGGTTATCTTACATTTCATCCCGGAATATTGGATGGTAAGGTAGTGAGAGTTTTACGGGACACAGGGTCTTCAACGATAGGCATTAAGCACTCGCTTATCGAGCCCTCTGCTTTTACAGGCAAATCAGTTAAGTGTGTCACATTTGGTGGGAATATAGAAACTTTCCCTGTGGCACGAGTATACATTGATACTCCTTTTTACACAGGCACTGTCTATGCCTGCGGCTTGAGAGCACCCATAACTGAAATTATAATAGGAAACATACCAGGAGTTAAAGATTGCACTCCTGAGGAGATCGCAATTAGCTACGGATATGGCTACACCACCTTTTCCTATAATAGATACAATTATGTCTCAAGTTGGCACTGTTTCACCTTCTGTTTTTGCAGAAAAACAGAAGAGTGACCCAACTTTACAAGGATTGTTTAGCCGAGCAGAACAAAAAACTATTAAATACACAAGAGGGGCTAAACAATGGTTCAAGATAAAGAAATCAATACTCACTAGATATTATGATGATGGCAAAACAATTATACATCAAGTGATAGTACCTAAAGAATACAGACCATTGGTCCTACAAACAGGTCATGACTCCCCTATGGCAGGGCATATGGGGATCAAAAGAACATTGTTTCGTGTTACGTCACAATTTTATTGGCCTGGGGTTAATAAGGATACAAAGTTATACTGCAAATCATGTACAACATGCCAAGGTATAGCACGTAAGGGCAGGTTCCATACGGCACCCTTACAGATTACGGACGTGCCTGAGAGACCTTTCAAAAAGATAGCAGTAGATATAGTGGGTCCGTTATCAATTGTTTCAAATAATGGATTTCGTTATATTTTAACTTGCGTAGATCTTTGCACGCGTTGGCCAGAGGCCATACCGTTGAAAACCATCACAACTGCATCTGTGTCTGATGCATTATTTTCGATATTTTGTCGAATCGGTTTTCCGGAAGAGATTTTGTCAGATCAAGGATCACAATTTACTTCCAACATTATGAGGGATTTAGAATCCATGCTATCTGTTCACCACTCGTTTTGTAGTGCGTATAGGCCTCAATCAAACGGTGTGTGCGAGCGCTACAATAGCACTCTAAAACAGATGTTATCTAAGATAACTGAAGAATGCCCTCGTGAATGGGATCGGCTTCTGCCGGCGGCCCTCTTCGCTTTTCGTGAAGTGCCCCACGAGAGCACGGGGTGGTCTCCGTTCGAATTGGTTTATGGTTCGAATCCGCGCGGACCAATGATGATACTCAAAGATTTGTTGATTGGAGCATCAATTGATACAGCCACTCGAAACAGCTACGAGTTAGTGATTGATCTCCGACAACGAATCATCGATGCGTGCACTTATGCATCCCAGAGTATTAAATCAGCCACTCAACGATCACGATTATTACATAATCAAAAGAGAATATTAAGATCATTTAAACCAGGGGAAAAGTTTGGTTGTTGCTACCTCATAACGATAACAAATTACTGATATCATGGCAAGGTCCATTTGATATTATCAAACAAGTCACAGATGTTGACTACTCGGTAAACGTTAGAGGAAAAATCAAAACCTTCCATGTCAACATGCTAAAATTAGCAGTTGAAAGACCACAGGAATTAATTCCTGTCATTAACTCTATTGATGATTCTTCACATCATACTGCTTCTTTTGCAGTTGTTCATGAAGAAGATACTACTTCGTCTATCCCTTTACAATTCCAACTACCTTCTTTGCAATCATCGGAATCTTGGAAAGACGTGACTATTTCTTCTTCACTGTCTTCTTCTCAACAAGATCAAGTTCGGGATATTCTCATTTCTTTCAATGATGTTCTCACCGACCTTCCAGGTCAGACATCGCTTATATCCCATGATATTACTCTTACTGATTATAAACCTATCAAACTCAGACCCTATCCTATATCTTTACACCACAAAGATAGGGTAGAGAAAGAGTTAAAGGAGATGATACGTTTAGGTGTGATATCTCCTTCGGAATCACCATATGCATTCCCAATGGTGATTGTTAAAAAGAAGGATGATTCTTTACGCATTTGTATTGATTTTAGGCGATTGAACAAAATTACAATCACAGACGGTGAGCCTATGCCACTTTTAGATGATCTTTTGTCAGAATTATCTAATGCTACCTTCTTTAGCAAACTAGATCTCTCTAAAGGCTACTGGCAAATTCCTCTTGCCGAAAATGCCAAACCTTACACAGCTTTCACAACTCCTTTTGGGCTCTACCAATGGAATTATATGTGTTTTGGGTTGGTAAATGCGCCAGCGACGTTTGTGCGCATGATGCGCCGCCTTCTTGGCGATCGTAAAGATGTCATCACGTACATCGATGACATCTGCCTATTTCATGACTCGTGGGAAGACCATATTGATGGTTTAACTTCCCTTCTACATACGTTACGTATGCATGGTTTGACTGTGCGACCTTCAAAGGTCCAAATAGGTTGTCAGGAAATTTCTTTTCTTGGTCACCGAATAGGTAACCACAAACTGTATCCTGACGACAATACAGTCAAAAGAATTCTTGAGATTTCTACCCCTTCTACTAAGAAACAAGTTAGAAGCCTTTTAGGCCTAATAAACTATTACCATAAGTTCATCCCGCATTTCGCACAACTATCTACACCTTTGTCCGCACTGTTGACCAAAGGTAGTCCTAATAAGGTACGTTGGGACAAAGATTGCGAAAGCGCTTTGGTAACAATTAAGAAATTATTTAGCAATGCACCTATTTTGTTATTACCGAATATACGTATTCCATTCATACTCCAATCAGATGTCTCGAGCTACTCCATGGGTGGTTGTTTGCTGCAATGTTACAAGGAAACACTCCATCCATGTTTCTATGTGTCGAGGAAACTGACTCCAGCTGAACAGAAGTATGCGACAGGTGAACGTGAGCTCCTGTCTATGGTCTGGTGCCTGGAGAAGCTGTCAAGATATCTCATCGGCACGCACTTTTACATTATGACAGACCATAGTCCTCTTACTTACATAACAGCTAGAACAATGCGTAACGCTAGAATACACCGATGGTATTTGTTAATTCAAGAATTTTCATTTACAATTCTGCCTATTGCTGGCTCAGACAATAACTTGGCAGATCTTTTATCGCGCAACGTCTTTGAGAAGAAATTGAATTAACTCTTTAGTCACCATGTTGACAAGTGCTATTATTAATGTCATAAAATTTAATGTGTCTACTTAATGATTATCATACTTATAAGTAGGTAGTACTAATATTAATATATTCGGGAGACGAGCGTCTTCTCCATCACTATCATCCGTGCCACAAGTGTCACGTTTGGAAGTGAGGGGGATGATGTTGAGGATTGTTTCATGCTTACAGGCATTTGAGTTTGGCCGACTCGAATGACTGTATCATGGAACACCTCAAACGAATAGAGATATATCTCATCGACCGATGTCGATGGTTGTTGCATGTGTGCATGCATTCGAGTTTTGATCACACTCGGACTGCTGCACCGTGGAACATCGCAATTGAATATATATGGTAACGATAGGTATGCATATCACTATGCATGACGCGTATGTCTTTGTAAGGACATTCGACGTGTGGGCTTCGGCCCCAACGGCAGCGTATGGCATGTGTGGCCATTGCCACTTATATTGTGTGGTATAACCACTGGAAAGTGTGTGGCGTAGTCCACTTTTTAATTGTGTGGCTGGGAAGCCATTTGAGCAGTGTATTTCTTGAACCAAACGTAAGTCGTAGTAGGAATAACGCAGTTTGCATAATTATGGCAGATTAGCCTGGCGTGGTATGCCAAAGGAACATTATGTTACTAGCAATAGCGTAAGACTAGTATAGATGGATATTGTACAGCTAGCGGCAAGCGTAAGCCTAGTGTAACGGATATTAAACGACTAGCAGTAGACGTAAGCCTAGCATAATAAGTGTATTGCTGACTAGCAGGATAGTTAAGTCTAGTTAGCCTCTGAATTTATGCCAAAGGACATTGGCCGTTAAAAAGGAACTGACCTCTAACCAGGACTCTAGATAGAGATTGTGAACATGTGCTTATGAAATAATGAGAACTCTTACAGATCGTACATGAATGTGATGTGACTTTTGTTCCCATGTAGTTGGTGTCTGCTCATGGTATGAAATTACTAATTAAATATTTTGAGTCGTCAAAATCACAGTGTTATCAACTATCGTATTGAGAGTTGAGTTAAATGCTATTCATCCTCAACTGATCATGACCAGGGATGATTAATGTCTTAACACGCTGCATCTCACACTGCCAATATAATTAATAAGACAAGAGACTAATACAGGTCAGTCAAGGGTCGAATTTAATATGAAACACATTCAGCACATAATGAATCACAAGGGTTAAGCAGACATTATCGATACCAACGAACAGTATTACGGAATCCTACAAAAGTGATAAGAACCCGAGGGACTTTGACTCTATAAACTGAATACGAATATAATAACTTGGTCATCCTCAAATACTAGAAGTCATCGAAGCACCCAGAACATGCTGGGATCCCGAGAAGCCCGTAACACAGGCATACCTCGCTTTATTGCGCTTTTTCAAATTATTCACGTTTATTTGTTAGAACTTGCCTTCTTCTTCCGATAGGTTTTGGCTTTCCGCCAGCAAATATATTACGATTCGCTGAAGGCTCAGATGATGAAGATTAGCATTTTTTTTTAGCAATAAAGTATTTTAAATTTTACAGTACATTGTTTTTTTTAACCTAGCGCTATTGCGCACTTAATAGACATAGTGTAAACATGATTTTAGGCTTTTATATGCACTGGGAAGCCCCCCCCCCCCCACACACAACAACAAAAAATGGGTATGACCCGCTTTATTGCGATATTCGCTTTATTGCGGTGGTCTGGAACCGAACCCGCATTAGGATCATCGCCGGGGCTGTGGAGTTCATGTACTGTGTTGAGATCCTCTATGTGTGATACCAGAGAGGAGATCGAAGCATTGAAGGAGTTGTCGGCGTGCAATGAAGATGGTCCGCAATACCAAACGAAACTAAAGATCCGAGCCAAAAGAAATAACCATATATATATATATATATATATATATATATATATATATATATATATATATATATATATATATATATATATATATATATATATATATATATATATATATATATATATATATATATATATATATCCATTAAGGAGCCGCGGTAGCATAGTGGTTAGTGCACTGGCTTCCTAGCGCAGTGGTCTATGGTTCGATCCCCAGATGAGGCGGAAAATTTTTAGGCCACAAACGGCTCCTGGGTTGACCCAGCCCCAAATGGGTACCAGAGCTACTCTGGGAAGGTTAAGGCGGCCGGCGTGATGCCGACCACATCACCCCTCGTGTGCCGACGGTCAAGATAATATGGGCCTAACACCATATTCCCAATATGCCTCAATGGGCGTGTAACGGGTTCCTTTACCTTTTTTTTTTTATATATCCATTAAAAGAACACGAAAACCTTGTAATCTTTTCATAGTGCATTTTCAGATAAATATTTAAGCAGCGCGCATTGCACCGTGAAATTTTATTTGAAGACACCATAAACGAGCAAGTACGTTTCAGTTCTTCATGGTGCATTGATTATAAGTCGTGAAAAGTTTGACTACAAAGATCCAATGACGTTGAAATCTAATTGAAAATAATGGAATAACGACAAGGGAAATAAGGCCGTTATCAGGACATCACAAGAAAGATCCAATACCATAATTCCCGTCGTAAGTACTTCGGTCAGTCGGTCGGTCACATCATGCACACCGTCATTTGCGCACTTTTCTATTTTCGAGAGAGTACATTAACTGTCAACCACAGCTAAGGGGTGCAACTATGGTTGAAAGTTAGACAATAATTGTATTGTTTCCCTTATATGTACTCTCCCGAAAATATACTACTGGACAAAGGTTAAGGGCCGCCATTCAGTTTAGACAAGGTTTATATAATTCTTCCTGAGCAGGGTCGATTTTCCAAATGTCCTGTAGCTTGAAATCTCTCAAGAAGTCTCTAAATGGTAGAGTGGGACACTGCTAAACGTCTTGCAACATGACGAACAGATTGACCATCCTGAATCCATGCCATGGCTCGACCACGGTCTACAGTGCTGAGACTTCTCCTTGGTGGCATGGCTAATGCAGTGATCATTTCGACCACTTTTCATACTGATTTATTGCATACCAACGGTGAACACTCTTTACCGATGATCATTTTCCACGTGCATTCAAATTCAACTCACTTTTGAACTAGTGGGGCGTGTTGCAAAAACCACGAGTTTTTGCATCAACAATGGCAATTTTCACGTGCGGGTTAAAGTGACCCAGTTTTTGGACATTTAAAAAAAATTAACCTAGTGCACACAGAAATGTATACACATTTCTCTGTGCTCAGATTGAATGACATTTTCACTTGTCTTTACAGTTTGCCAATCAATTATATAAACCTTGTCTAAACTGAATGGCGGCCCTTAACTTTTGTCCAGTAGTATAGAAAAGTTCGAAAATTATAGTGTGCATGAACAGTTTGATTATGGAAAGAAGCCAACAAAACAATTGATAAACAGTACATGAACTGGAGACAGGAAGGTGCGGAGATGCAGATTAAATCAACAGACAATGAAGATACTCTTCTGCCAAGTTTCATTCGGGAAACGGTTTTAACTCATCATAATCCTTAAAAATAACTTTAAAATGTAAGTTTTTGATTTTTTCTTGCAGACAAAATTTTAGTTTAAAGTATTGCAGACTTTTATTATGGATCGAAATGATAAGATGGATGCAATTAAAAACCTGTCAATTTTGACGGGTTATTGCTAGTAATAACATAATTATTTTCCCCTCGTCAGGTTTTGGCAGGTTACTTTCTCGTAAAGAAAATAAAAGTTATGATCATATTACACCGTCATTTATTACCTGATACAGTGGCGTACATGTTGTGTTCATTATACAAAGAGGTCCCCACTTAATCTGTGCCCGAGGGCTACTTACACTGTAGTAAAGTCACTGGCCTGATATTTAACACTTAAATTGACAGTATTTTAAAAGAGTTTCATTATTTGGGCCAAGCGACAATTAGTGTGCATTTAGCCAATATAACTTTGTATTGACTAACATCTTCTTCTTCGTTAACTCTCGGACGTCAACTTGAATATGCTCAAAGACAGCAGTGGTCAGTCTGAGGCTATTGACGTCTCCTTAGTGCTTTTCTAGGAATGACAGTGGTGAAGGCCGTTTGCGCTTTCTCTGTATCTCCTGTGTTGGGAACCTTTGAAGTAGATGCTTATTGATTTAATAGACTGAGCGTATACGTGGGAAATGTGTATCAATACTTTTGTGTGTGTGTGTGACAAAAAAAAAGTGACAAATAAAAGGTAACTGTAGAAATCTTTTGGCTACTATTTGTAGATGTGAAGGTGTATGGTAAGACTTCTATCTATATTGTGCTGAACTAGTTACGCGAATATAATTGAACAGAGGGTGATCAGGTCAAAACGTAATCGTAACAGTGGCACGTCAAATCAAGGCTTGTGCCAACTGAAATATACTGCAACTCCAGTTCAAAGTTAATACAACGTTTATTCACTGACGACTTTGGACGAGACGAGACATTCGACATTGTTTGACAGTTCATATTAATAGTATGAAATTGAAGTAATTTCATTTCAATAATCCACCTAATTAATTCCAGACAAAATCCTTTCATCAACTTATAGTTATAAAAATCATGAGGCAGATAGATCATAAGGTGAATCCACTAACGGTTGACCTTGTGTCAAGGACAGAGATTCTCATTATGCTTCAAGGCATCTAAGGTATGTATTACAACTTATGTCCTGTTTAATTGGACTCGTAAATCATATAAGAGCCTCTGAACATTTTTATTATGTCGGTATCCTCTGAGCAATCAATATTTAATTACAGTTCTTTGAATCACCTCTCTTTATCACCGTGACTCATATGACGGCATTTTAAGAATACATCCTAGTAGATCCATCTCTTTAAAATTCCACTTCAATTTTAAACATACATGTAGACTTTCAACGACTGGACTCCCCAAGCTTATCCATTATAGGACCAACGAGAGTAGGCTCTATCTAGAGGTCGACTTTGGGTGAGAACGTCTATAAACGAATATACGAGGGAAGGTCAAAAAGTAATGCCTCCTATTTTTTATGTATGTAAATGCTGCATCGGTGTGCAATTTGTAAATTTAGCAGGATTCCTCAAACACTCTTCTGCACTGTATAGCATTACCAACCTGTTTCAGTAACAGGTGGCACCACTGTAACAGTTTAAAAATGGCTGCCAAAGACGTTCGGTTAAAACAACGTTATGATATAGAATTCCTCAATGCTGAAGGCGATACCCCCATTCGCATCCACGAACGTTTGAAGAATGTTTATGGAGATTCAACAGTGGATGTTAGCACTGTCCGACGTTGGGTACATCGTTGTGACGAAGCTGAAGTAAGTCAATCCTCAATGGCTGACGCAAAGCGGACTGGCCGTCCGTCTACCGCAGTGACTCCACACAACATTCATCGAGTTGATGGCATCATTCGGGGTGACCGTCGGGTAACACTGGATGAACTTTCTTCCATGTTGTCCATTAGTAAAGGCAGTGTCCAGAACATCATTAAAGACCTGGGTTATTCAAAATTTTGTGCACGGTGGGTACCCAGAATGTTGACAGACAGACATAAAAAAACAAGGAAAACCATAGCCATCAACCTCCTACACCGTACGAAACTGAAGCAGAAGAGTTTTTATCGAATATTGTGACAGGTGATGAGACTTGGGTTCATTTTTTTAAATCAGAATCCAAGAGGCAGTCAATGGAATGGCATCACACAACATCGCCGACAAGAAAGAAGTTCAAAAGTTCACCATCTGTAGGGAAAGTTATGGCCTCCGTGTTTTGGGATGAGAAGGGTGTGATTCTTCTCGACTTCTTGGAACAGGGAAATACGGTGAATGCAAACCGTTACATTGAAACTTTGAAGAAGCTTAGAGGTCGTCTTTGGCGACTTTACCCATTAAAAGACCAGAGAACTGCACTACTGTTGCACGATAATGCCACGCCACACACCGCTAAACGCATCATTGATGCGATTGCAGAATTTGGCTGGACATTATTACCATATCCCCCTTACAGTCCCGATCTTGCACCTTCTGACTTCCATCTGTTTGGACCACTGAAAGAAGATCGTCGTGGACATCACTTTGAGGACACCGAGACCCTTAAACGCGCTGTACGCCAGTGGTTTAGGAAAAAGGACACAAATTTTTACCGAGCGGGGATACATGCCCTTGTGAGAAGATGGACAAAACATGTAACAAATAACGGAGACTACATTGAGGAATACATTTTTGAAGTTCAGACTTGGGGCTACATTTCAATGTGAATTTTATCTGTTTTCCTGCCTATTGAAAGAAATTAAAAATTACGAGGCATTACTTTTTGACCTTCCCTCGTATATAATCTCCATACAACTAGGACGAGAATAAAACTTACGCTTCTGACAACCGGCAATAGCTTCTAAAACAGAAGGCCGGGTCAACGAATCATAATATCTGCCCAACACATAGGGCTGACAGAATATCAACAGACAAAGAATGTCTGACCAAGATCCTAGCTTGCTCCATACAAGCCTCCTACGTCATCTGATTTGTCTGGCAACAAGCGCGCCCGAAGATTCCCATACACAAAATCGTGCGTTTACGTGCGCGATAAATAAAATATACAAAGCCTATTACCAACACCTTAGTTGGTGCGTACTCTCTTAACAAAAGTAGGACCTGATGACTACTTGTTAATGTTAAGGACTCATAAAGGACGCAACAGCAACATATATAGAATACATAACAGAAAGAATATGATAGGTGTGACGGGTAGGGTGTATGTGGGTGGATGAAGAAGGTGACAACACTCACACACCACTCGTCTAGCTCACTGTCTAAGGAGTAATACACCAACTCCAACAACCAGTATCAATCTCCAACAATATATTATATTAACAATAAGTCACAATGGGCGCAGGGCCATTACAAATATTGGAGACATCACCAATCTCGAGTATCCTGCAAACACTCTGCTTCTCGGAATAACTGTCGTGAAACGTGTGTGTAAACCAACTTCTTTGTTAATACATATGCACAGCCAATCAACGAACAGTCTCTGAGCCAGAATAAATTACACGAAGTATACGCCATCTTGTTCCCCCAAGATGGCGGCAGACAGAATACTTGGAAAAATAAAAGAGGAAAAACTTAAGCCTAAAATTTCGGGACGCGGTCACGGAATGTACCAAACCACATATCTTCTTCTTCCTCGTTTGTCCTGAAAAGGACGGTGGTTGCGTTGTGTCTGTTTACGCCTAAGCTGTGATATCTGCACATTTCGGTCGACACATCCGACTTCAGCACGGCATTTTTTTGGGACCGGGTTTGCTTTCCCTTTCGATCCGTACTCGCTCAGCCAGACTGCACTGCTGCAGACTGTTTCCAGGACCACCACGTGGAGGTGGAGTACGGTCTTGACCAGCTCTGGTTCGCTGGTCCTGATGCAAGCAGTCAAGCTATGGGTCACTGACTGCATTCACTATTGCTGCATCTTTGGGTCCCAAACCGCATATAACCAATCAGCTTGTCGGCGATACAAATGTACCAAACCGCAGATAACAAATCAAAAGGTTTCCTTACACACTGGCATTTACCTGAGTTTACCTTTATAAACGGGCGCGTTTTATTCAATATCACACACACAAACACGAAGGCCAGCTAGCGACTGACTGGAGAAGAGAAACTGTCAAGACTGATTTATTGCTCACCTGCATTGACCGGGCAGACTTGCTTCCCTAGTCTAGTCAAAATCTGGCTTGTATAAATCTTAGATTGTAGGTAAACTTACTAAAAACTTGTAGGAGAATATGCCTACATCATCTATAATGATTGTATTGTTTAGTATCATTCATAATACCTACACCTGTATATAATTAATGTATATCATGTATAAGGATTATATTTGATGGAATCAGGTATAATGATTGTCTTTCCTGGTATGATTGCTGAAGACGATAACCAACCTGAAATATAACCTATCAGTCCTTTTTAGGGCTCATATAACTCCAGCCTGAAATATAACCTATCTCCAACCTGAAATATAACCAAACAGTCCTTGTTAGGACTATATATATATATATAACTCCAACCTGAATATAACCTATGACTGTATCCTGAATAATGATTGTATTTAATAGTATCATGCGTAATGATTGTGTATGACTGTTGCAGAAGGAAACCAGGTATTTATTTCATACAGGATTTTAGTTTTACTATAAATGTATCAGGTGTACTGATTATATCTTAGGGAATTAGGTATAATTATTGTATTTCCTGGTATGACTCCAACCTATATAACCACAACAATATTGTTAGGGTATATTTTACCAGCCAGTATAGCACTTATCAGGGATGGCCTGGTATATTATAGGTGGAAGGAAACGGGTGTATCATACGGTTTACAAATTATTGGATGTATTCATGTATTAATTTATCAGAAAGAATGTTTTGCAAGTAGACACCTGTCTTGTCTCGCTATTGCTAAATCATACTGAGCCATGTTGTCATTCATCCTACATGCAGACACCTGAGACACACGCTCATCTCATATACACTAGAAATAGGTGGGCTTGATGACGGAAATTAGCCCCTATTTTTCCTTGTTACAGGTTTTATTCGTGTCATCCAACCTGAGGTCGTATGTTCGAGTTAATCCAGCTGCCTGGAACTTCGCAGGAGCACAGTGATTGCACCTGAGCTACATCCTTAGTCCCCCTCAGTCTTGGGTGGGCTAAAGGAACGATCATCAGCGGGTGTTGTGTGCAACAAATTAGGAAGGACAGAACTGTTCTAAGAGATGAATACACATTAGTACCATTTCCGTCGGCAATTGTGAGCAATTAACGGTCAAGGAAGAAAAAGTGATTTAGCGTAGTGAGAGACAAGATTAACAGCACAGCTGATAAATTTTCTATAATTAATTAACAGCACAGCTGATATCTATAATTTTGTTCCTATATTAGAAGACTTACAAATCCATTGCATTCCATCTTCCAACATCCACCCTTCAGCACAAGAGCAGATAGTGTATATACTTAATAAATAAGGAAATTGTATTTGAACGACTTGTCAAGTTTATAATTGTTAAGTGAAATCTGTTTCCTTGTTTTAATATCACAGTTAGTTACACAGTGGGGTGGCATTTTATGACTGTCTCCTCTCTACTAATTTTTCGAGATCAGATCATTCACAGCCGTAACTAATTTGTGATACCAGTAGTTCTCTTATACACTAGGACTTCACCATTTTCCTGCAGAAATTCTATTTCTGTATTGTCAGTACTATACTGATCCTAGAGCCAATAAAAACCTCACGCTACAACAACTACAACCACAAATTAGACTACTTCATAAATAACTACTGCAACATCCACCCTTCTCTTCTCTACGCTCTTCGCTGTCTCCTGTCTACTCTCTACTGACCCAACACACATCTCTCTCTCTCACTGACCCCTTTCATTCGTATTCACCAAACACGTGAAAACCTTCCACATTCCACTGCGCTTCATTCACGCATAACTCTATCTAGCAGCTTGTCTTGATATCTGCTCACAATATTGCTTGTAGCTCAATTATTACAAGGCAAGAAGTCCCAACTCACAACAACTCAAATAACTAATAAATTCCCGCTGGAGCATGAGAATATTCACACATGCAAAAACCCATCAAAACACTCCGTGACAATAGGAAACTCTATACAGAGCGATACAACAGGAGGAAATCTGCTCATCAGAAGCGACCCACCGAGAAAGTGTAGCAGCCCCTAAATCTTTTTAACGCTTTGGGTGGGTGGGGGGGGGGGAGCACTTGGATCACGACTCCCTGCCACGGATTGCCTCCCATGCTTTACAATAGTATTCCAACAGTGGCCAAAACTCAAGAGTATCCAAATCGGTCGTCAAAGATGTCTACCTTCGCACAAGATTATTCTTGGCAGAGATGTAGATATAAGGGTAGTGACGCTTCTGCATTAAGGGAGGATTCACAAGATATTTTCAGAAGTCAAGAACAATGTTGCATTGGGCTGAACAATTGCTAACTTATATCTGATCCGTCGCCTTTTGTGAAGGATTTAAGCAACGGTTTTTAGCCCGTTCAAGCCCCCAGCTGAGTTAATTCAGCGAATTTTCTCTTATAACGGTATAGCCTTGTTTAGAGGTAAATATATGTCTAGATGTACATATATATATTAAATAGTCTTGCTCCGCGTTTGCTTTCATACATGTAATAACTGAATCAACTATGTTTGTTTAGTTTTAAAATAACATGTAACAAATTTAATAGTGAATTAGTCTTTAACAGGTTAAAATAAATATGGAACGATTGGTGAAATTTTTGGTGAAAGCGTCTTCATTGAGGCTTAATAATGGAGTGATAAAAGTCCGTTTTGCTGATGGCTTTTAATCAGGACTTAACTGATTTAGGTGAGTCCTGTCGCCGTGGTTTCCGTCACTTCTTTTTGGTGATGAGTACACTTCTCCACATAACTCGCCCACTGTAGGTGGTCAGGGTTGATGCTCTTCTCTCAAACTAGCGACGTAGTAAAGTTAGTACTTCAATCCGTCTGATAGCTTGTAACCACGAACTTTTTACACAAAATAGAAAGACAAATGCCTCTGCTAAGTAAATTTGTGGCCTGCAAATTCACGTGCGCATCGTCTCGATGTCCACCCACCCTTGTTAATCTCTCAGAGTAATTAAATTCTTGAGTATACACAGCGTAACTAACTCAGGAATGATGAATACAAATCACCAATATTCTTCTGGATATTAATTGGGAAAATATGTCCTTGGACAGCACGAACAATGATTTGTGCCTGAACTAACATTAACAAGTTACATATATCTTACACAATGATACTATTCACTTCAGGCACATGTGATATAATCATCACTCATTACTGCTCTAGTCGGAGTCTGGGGTCACCACTGCGGCCTGGTTTCCGCACGACTAACCAGAAACAATCACCAGCGCTTGCTGTAGTGGTTCATGAATAAAATAAACTATTTTCTTAGGTTGAGGTTGCCAGCCTCATATATAACCACTTAAGCAAGAAACATGTAAAATTCACATTTGTAACATAAATGTTACACTTACCCCACAAATTTGGGAATCTACAATCTCCTCGCACAGGTTAGAATGGATACGAGCAATTTAGGTTATATGCTCTCGAATCACTTGGCCTGAGAAATTCCTCTTATGACGGGTGTTCTGTGAATCACTTGGTCTGGAAATATTTTGATTCCTCTTATGACAGGTGTTCTGCGAATCACTTGGTCTGGAAATATTCTCTTATGACGGGTGATCCAATTCCTAGTTTTCCAGTCTTGATATTTAAAGTCCTGGTCTCTTAAGTCTCCAGTCTTGTATTTAAATATGCGGGTTTACTTGTAAGTTTCAAAGTTGCCCAAATACTCGATCTGTCACTTATAATTATGGAATTCTAAGTCCGATGTCTCACTGGCTTCTGGGAGTCTTCGTCATTTGACGATGCGATGCAGTCTCTGATCTGTGTCTCTGGTTTCGCTAGATTATATCTCTCATTCTCAGTTCACATCCCAGATTGTACTTCCCGGCAAAGAGAACCAAAGTATATTCCGGCTCTCAAATTAAACCAATGGTAAGCTCTTAAGCACTATCTGGGTTGTGGTGTTTTAATTCATAATCTCCCCCGCGTGTTTTAAAATATTACATTTTAAAATTCCATCGCGTGACATCTTTCAATATGCCGTAATATTTCCGGTGGCATCTTGTGCAAATAAACAAAAATGTGCACTGATTACCTCTCTAATTGCTTTCCGTCAAGATTGTCTACCAGACAGATTTATCTGTAATAATGATACAGACAGGGGCCAGCGGATGCGATAATCTAATTATCACCTGTGTGTGTGAATCCCTCTGACTGATTTCTCAAACAAACAATATTGGCTTCCTATTCATCCTCGTACGAGACCATATTATGTCAAACGAGTATCGTCTCCTATCAAAGGTGGCCGGCGACTCAAAGAGACAAACGTATTACCGCTGACCGGTGATAATGACCGGGTATTGTTACGATAATACCACAGTTCACCTGGCGGAACGTAAATACGTCTGGGGAGTGGTCACAGTAAAAGAATTTAGGGCATAAAATATGCCAAATAATAGGACGATGAGTGAGTAAAATGAAGAAATATAGAGATACTGCCGGAGTGAATGAGAGTTATAAAAATTGCACGACTGATTTCGTCACACTCCCAATTGTCAGCCTTCTGTTGTCTAGTGTAGAGAATTGAACCCACTTCACCTTGGTTGCAGATTTCAAATTCACTCCTATTTTCTGCCAGCTGGAGGCAATTGTGAAAGTAACCCCTATGTTGAAAAGAAATTACAAGTCTGCGGCCAGATCATTATACTTGGCCACTTTAAACGAGTGTTGCTCGTCCAATCCGGATTCAAATGGCACGGTCAGCTCAATCATTATAATCTGGTGCGATTATGAGGAATGCAGCACTATATCTGGCCGTCTTCGAGATCGTATGATACCCTCTGGATAATGCCCCTAGCCCAGGTACTGCCATCTCCCAGTCATTTGCACAGTCAAGAAGAGATGTAAACTGCTACTTGATTTACTTGGTTTCGGATGTGCTGACTTTCCTGCTCTCAGAAAGTATGTATTCGCGGTGCTCGGTCTGACTTTGCTGTTCGCCTTCACCCTTGCCAGGTCTATTGTTGTAACGCCATGTGTATCGCCCTTGCCCTAATAACACCTTGCAAGCTGAGAGCACGTGTTCAAGTTTCTGCCTCTCGTGGCACAGGGGGCACTGAGCTTCATCAGACTTTCCCAATCTCACAAGCTTTGCGGACTATTGCAGGAGGTAAAACATTGATCTGATAATGAAGCTGAGTCTAAGAGATGCCACATATCATCCCATGTCAAGAACCTTTGCAGGACTCCTTCCCACGTAGTCCATTGGCCTTGTTGTTCCTGCTGCATCTTTAGCATCCTCTTATCATTCTCAGCTCCTCACATCTCCTGAATTACCATGTCTCTGCGTTTCCTGTTTGATGTCTTGGACCACCAACGGATGTCACCATGGCCAAATTCCCGTCTATTCGCATGTGTGTATCCGATTTCCTCCCTCAGCTTAAGCGACTCTTGGGCAGCACCAAACAGTTCGTTCACTTTCCATTTCCTTCCAGTTTTCAGTGTGGGCTAAATGGAATTAACTACGTCTTCTACTGACTCCACATCATCATTGCGAGCCTTGCCTTTCCTGCTTTGTATTCTTTCACAACTGACTTGAAGGGAAGCACAAGCTTTGCCTTCTTGCAGTAGAATGCTACGTCTGACAGACCTGGTGGTATTCGTAGCCATGTCCACATGAACTTGTAGACCTTTTGCTCTATAGCTTTCACTGTACTGGTGCTTATTTCATATACTAGCAACAACCCGCCAAAATTGGCAGGTTTTTAATTATAGTGTGTTGTTTCTGTTACATGTATTACAGACGGTATTATCACTACTGTGGTAATTTAAGTGCAGACGACGGTCTTTAGATATTTGTAGTGAAAATTACATAGATGTATTAAATATGAAGACATGAGTAACCCGACCTAAATGACATGTAGAGCAGTGGTTATGGTCTAATGGACCGTAAATTGACTAAATAACTCTCATTTATTTTATGACAGCATGTCTCGTAATTGTTCGCGCATCTTTTAAAATCTTGCCCTGGTTGACTTATCGCCTCTGAGAAGCCATGGTCGACTTACTGCCTTTGAGAACAACGTTTGAAGTTTGACGAAACTCCAGTTCATGTACTGTTTATCAATCGTATTGGTGGCTTCTTTTTATAATCAAACTGTTCATGCACACCTTCATTTGCGCACTTTATTTCTATTTTCGCTAGAGTACATATAAGGGGAAACAATACAATTATTGTCTAACTTTCAACCGCAGTTGCACCCCCTTAGCTGTGGTTGAAAGTTAATGCACTCTCTCGAAAATAAAAAAAGCGCGCAAATGACGGTGTGCAAAGTGTGACAGACCAACCGACCGACCAACCAAGTACTTACGGCGGAAATTATGTATTTTGATAAGCATATATAAGAATAATTTATGGTGTACCCAAAATCATCGTGCAACTTTAAACTTTAATGACTTTGGAGTTACACGTAATAGAAGCACACTGTAACGGCATTTAATAACATAATTTATACAGTTTTAACCCAATACAGTTCAAAATTTTAGGCTTAAACATCACCGACATCTTTTATGACTGTCAAGAGACTAGTACTATTGTGGATTTATCACCAACAACATATGCATCATAATACTAGCAATATTAAGACTCATTATCCAAGGGTACGACCACAACAGAGACTAGCTGATATAAACTCACCATAACACCTGAAACAGGTTAAGTTCCCTTTAATAACTATGCACACAATGAAGCAGCACACGGCTCGCAATATAAATGCAATACAATGCAACAGGAATGCCAAACTCGCTTGCAATAATCAACAACTCAAACTATCATTATCAACACTCGCGGGTACGTCATACTGAGTAGCCAACATAATGACTTTCGCTCACCGGCTAAGTCCTATACTATGATAACGCCATACTTAATTATAATGACTTCTCATCAATGAATTCCGAAAAATAATGCAGATAGAACTACACCACTGTTCTAGACATGTATAACCAAATCTGACCATATTAATAAATGACAAGCACCCTGAATGAACAACTATGGCGTCCAATAATCAGCAAAATGCTGAAAGGGAACAACACATCGACCACTCCGGTTGGTAGCCAGAAACTAAACTGCCTTTCCCCGCCAGAATTCGGGCGCACTTCCGTACAGGTCACATGACCAAACGGGTTTTAAATTAGTATCAAGGTTGTCACTCTACAGCGTGACCAACTTAATATTTTATAATATTTATACTGTGACATCCCCCCCCCCCCCCCCCACACCCCCTTAAGAAAGAAAACGAAGTTTTCTTCCACCGGAGAGTCACGCGCAACTCCCTTCGGAGTATGAACGAAAAAAATGCCGAGACGGCTTCCTCATCAACCTGGAGAATGCCAAAGTTGTCCAATACCATTGTCGTTCATGCCATCTCACACCATACACCAAATACAATTTGAGAATAGACTAATCGTCCCAGGTACTGGTAGTCGTAAAAAATAACAATGACTGTCCAGACTTGGTCTATGAAATACAATATATGTTACAAATTAATTATTCATATCAAGGTATCAATAGTAAGGCATAATCTCATAGTATAAACAACCTGTCTACATACTGTAAATATACATATATAATACCATGATTTATACATACATTGAATATAACTTTGTCTATATTGCCTTTATGGCATAGTGATACATAACTCATATACCATAATACATCTTCATAAACATCAACTCTAATGATTATAATACATTTCTTCCATAATCAAAGTAAATACTCTCTACAGATGCTCCTGTCCCACACCAACTTCATAACCTGGACAAGACATCCACTACAATATTATGTACCCCCTGAATTGGTAGAATAGTAAAGTTGAATTGCTGCAGCAATAATGCCCAGCGTGTCAACTTAGCACTGGTGGATTTAGCCGACTGCAAAAATAGCAGTGGTTTGTGATCTGTTTGGAGGAAAAAAATGCGCCCCCAACAGGTATCGTGCCAGCTTAGACACCGCCCAGACAATCGCAAGGCACTCTATCTCAAATGTAGAGTATCTAGTTTCTGCTGGCAACAACTTCCGACTAATATACATTGTAAAGCATAACATGTCATAGCAAAAACATGAATTGCTAGGAATCTCATAATATTTACAAATTTACAAACTCCTCAGATATTCATATCAGAATAGAACT
Source organism: Oreohelix idahoensis (assembly GCA_024509875.1). Classification (NCBI taxonomy): domain Eukaryota; kingdom Metazoa; phylum Mollusca; class Gastropoda; order Stylommatophora; family Oreohelicidae; genus Oreohelix; species Oreohelix idahoensis. The sequence goes on from JAMPIV010003816.1 coordinate 84,514, forward strand.
GGGGGCGTGGGTCAGACTCTAAGGTTCGGTTCGGGTCAACCGAAACATCTTACTGAATACGAACCCGAAATCTAACCCTAGCTATTTCTGGACTATTAGCAGATGGTTCTGAAGCAACGACAAATGCTTCTGCCTAACTGCATCACGCGCACCCCACCTATTCGCAAAAGTCACCCGTGCTATTTTGGTCTTGTCGCTCAACAACAATACCTCGACAAATCTAACCGGCGCGACCTCATCAAACACTCGCCTGAGTGTGCGCCAACTAGCACTCAGGGGAACGTTACGCACCCAAACTGTGCGATCACTGGCTTTCGGACACTCGTATAAGTTCCTACTGCTCCTAAACATGTCATTTGGTACTTGTTACGAATCGCGTCTCCGATGTACCTTCTGGTCATCCCCCTTGGGAGTTTGGTGATGCTGAGCCTCTGCTCCAGCCACACCCACGGCACTATGCACTCCGCGGATATTCCGACGATTAAATCGGCAATCGGATCCTCAAGAACGAACGCGTTCACTCTACATGTTATGAACGGAGTATCCACATTGGTACATGCTTGGGGGTAAGACTCCACTTTGCCCCCGAACGTGGTGCATTTTATAGTTTTGCTTGTAAGGCATGAGTCGTCGATGCACGACCGACGCACTCCAATTGTGGTGCATCCAGTGTCCCTCAACACGGAGACTGGTTTCCTCTCCACCATGCCTTTGTGGAGATCCACCTTGCCAGTCTCATGGACTGCTGACAGACATGATGCCGCATGCCCGCATTGAAGCACCACCTTCTCATTCGCGTGGAACAAAGGGCGACACCCCGCACAGTCTTCACTATTGATTGTGTCCAACACAACCGCGGAACTCGCGTGTTCCATATTGGTGGGCACCTCTCAGCGCAATGATTCTTGCCACCAAAACTGGAACACATGCGCTCCTTCTTCTTCTCATCGCGTGCACCTTTGCTGGAGCTTTTCGATGACGAAGACCCCGCATCCGAGTCGGAAGATCGATTCTCTGAGGAACCACTCCTCTGCTTGGAATGTTTTGCTTTATACCAAAACTGATCTTCGTCCCGAGAGTCCTCGAAGCGTACCTGCTGTCGCGTTTGGCGCTCCCCTCTGTCGATATAACTATCATATTGTCGGTTCTGCCACCTCGGCCGACCATTCCGATGAGATCGGAAATTTGCATAGCTGCCTTTACATGGCTGGTAGGGACTTGTGGGCTTCTCATACTTCTGCTCTTGGCCCCTGACTGCCTTGTCTGACTGATTTTGCCACGACTGGCGCTGAACTTTGCCAACACTGGCGACTAAGTCATCTGACAGACCTGACTTGTGGATGGGTTTGCCCGGGTGGGCAAGGACATAATGGTACCCCGATTGGGCCATAGAATCGATGTCTTTTGGCTGGCGCTCTTGGAGAAACGCCACCAACTCAGTAGAACATGAGGACAAAACTTTGTCCCGTAGCATCAAATCTTGCAAGCCATTATAGTCCTTGTTTATCCCCACCATCTCAATCCATCTATTGAACAGAAGTTTTATCTTCGAGGTAAAGTCCTCGAAGTCTTGGTCTGCACCTGGCATTGCGTTTTTAAAACGCGTCCGGTAGCCGTCAGCAGTCAGGCGGAACTTCCGGAGCAACCTCTCCTTTACTTTGTCGTAATTGGCCCTTTCATCTAGCGGGAGGCTATAAAAAGTCTCCATCGCAGACCCCACTAGCAGCGTCGATAACAGAGATGGCCATTGATCTTTTTCAGCCCTCCAGGCCACGCAATCGGCCTCGAACCTCTCAAGGAAAAAATCTAAACTGTTGATTTTCTCATCAAAAATCGACAGACGCAGTCTAAAGGGACGATGAGACCCCCCAGGAGTCGAGTTCTGACCACTTGCACCCACCTCCAGTCTCTTTAATTCTATTTCCTTATCAAACCTCATTCTCTCCTTCTCTAACTCTAACTCTCTATCTTCTCTCATCTTCTTTTCTTGCCATTCTCTATCTTCTCTCAACTTTTTTTCTTGTAACTCTTTATCTTCTTTCATCTTCTTTTCTTGTAACTCGAATTCTCTTCTTTTAAGCTCTAGCTGTTCAGCTCGAGCATCTCTTAAGGCATTCTGATTCTCGACTGAATAAAATTTTGCTTCAGCAAAATCCATGAGTTCTTTCTGGGTGTACCCACATTCTTTCCCAATCTGGATGAAAGCCTGTAGCTCCATGGTGTACACTCCTAATACTCACTATTACCTCGTACTGTTGATAATTACTATGCACTAATCACTTGAATATACTTCACTTATATCACCAGATATAAGATAACTCTCTGCTTACCAAATATGCAGTAATACTAGAAAATATTGATATCACTACTCCAATTTACACATATATATACAAGTAGGGATATATCACCTCACCTCTCACTGTATACACAACATCAACCTTTGCCTCTTATAATGTAAATATAGTCTTACTTTGCCACTTGGCTTACTTTAGTCTCTGAGATACACTCAAGCAAACTCACTATAGTAGACAGTTATATAATAACACCTACTGCACCTTTCTGGTGCTATGACACCACTATACCAACTTAGTCACAAATCAGGTTTTACTTCAAAGTCTGTTACTGGCACCCACACTGGTGCTATACTCAGATAATACTTCACTTATAGCTAATCTTAATAATCTAAGTTATGCAAGTGTTTCCTTTGGCAAAATGAGCACTACACAAATGAAAGAAAAACACACACCACACTACGAAAACAAAAATCCCAGTCACGAGAAACAAGATGATAGACCAAGAAGAGAAGAGGTAGATTGATATATACAATGCGTGACTGCGCACGAACGAAAACAAGGGATACCTTAAAACGTATTTACAAGATAGCAAGATGAAACAAGAGAATACACTACTTAAACACAACAAAAGAATTACTGAATGTACACGACAATATAAATACACACTACACGAATACGCCTAACACCAACAGGGCTTGGAATGTTAAGCAGGGCAGTCGCAGGAAATCCGTCTGCCTTACTCCACCACAAAACAAACACAGCCACACCCTATAAAGAATCGGTCTAATCCAATCTTTTCCCACAAGTAGGCCAAGAATGGATTAGGCTCACCACCCTTCCTCCCTTAGACACACAAATATACAATTACACACTAAACTAAACAACAACTACACTCAACAATGAAGTGCTGAAAGCTATCTCCTTCACTGGGTACCACCAAACCCCACCAGTCAAAATAAACTAAATAGCATATAACTAATAATATCACAATAACATCTCAATACTTCACACTTCAGATAATACCAAAGACCCCACAAAATAAGAAATAGAGCGCAAGATCCCACCTAACTAACTACTGCAATCTAAACATTACAACTAAGTTCTACAAGGAAAGTAGGGAGAAAAGAATAAAACAAAAGAAAAGGAAACAACAACAAATCATTAAGCAAGATTCAAGAAGCAAATAAAGAAACAGAGCTAACCTACTCTAAAAGATCAGATTCATAGACAGAACAGAAAATTTAGAATTTAGAGAAAGAAGAAAAAAAAACAAAGAAGAAACAATCATATAACATAGCATACCAAAAATTACAAACAAAACCAAAATTAACTGATGGTCCAACGGCGCTTGATCAAGAAGACATCTCAGCACTGGTGATGAATGACGAATACAACACGAACAAGACTCCACACTTGTACATCCAAATGAAAAAAACACATAAGTCCAGGAAATCAGGCTTCTCTTGACCGTCTGTCTGCCGGTTGACAACAATAATGTTCCTTGGCACAATAGTCTATAAATGACCACGTAAAGCTCACTTTACAGCAACAGTCCAGAAGTCACAGCACAGTACAGTATCCTCCAGAAATCGTAACAGTCTTCAGGACAGTATACTCTAGAAATCGTAGCAGCCTTCAAGGTAACGTATTCTGTCCCTTCACTGGTCAGCAGGCTTCACTGCACATAAGCATTCACCCTTGGTTGGGCACATCAACGTAGTCAGGTCCCATAAGAGGCGTTGGCTTTCACCCCTGGTTGGGCACATCAGCGCAGTACAGTCAAGACGAGATGACCAACCCGATGACCTGAGGTACCATACATCCTATCAACCTCCTATCATCTATAACTTCCTAACACCAATCTCCTTCCACCCTATACCGAGGTTGACCAAGCTATCTCCCATATGACACTCCACTTGCCGTCTAAGCCAATCTAACTAGATGGTACCAACACCCCAAACTCCGCTGCTCCACCTGGATTACTGTCAATAAACGACTAAATACACCTTGAAATAGATCAAACTGTACTGCCTGAAGCAAGCTGTAATCCTACGCTAACACTTTGACACCTTTCCAATCATACTTGGAAGCTCTAGAGTAAACAATTACAAAATTACCTGAGCACCACAGTATCGACAACACAACTGCCACATATTTAACGATTGAAAATAGCAACTTACACTGTGACGCTGAAACTAGGTCAGTTACCGTAATCGAGGTCAACTGACCGTAAACAGTTCACTCCACAGACTGACAAGCACCCTGAATGAACAACTATGGCGTCCAATAATCAACATAATGCTGAAAGGGAACAACACATCGACCACTCCGGTCGGTAACCAGAAACTAAACTGCCTTTCCACGCCAGAATTCGGGCGCACTTCCGTACAGGTCACATAACCAAACGGGTTTTAAATTAGTATCAAGGTTGTCACTCTACAGCGTGACCAACTTAATATTTTATAATATTTATACTGTGACATCTACCCCCCGCTCACCGGCTAAGTGCTACACGTTCTTGTGATGGCATCGAGGTCTACCCTATAGTTTCTCATTTCTGCCGTGACCTGTTTTAGTTTACCCGTCTCATTCATTGTCCTGACATTCCAAAATCCTATTCTTGTATCATGTTTTGCGGCCAGGACGTCCGTTCTCATGTCAGTGGCTTCCTTTCGGCTTTCACCACTGACAGTCATACGAGCCTCAGACTCCGGATGTCCGTCCCGCAGCAAAGTTTGTTTATTCGTTGTCGTTTCCGTAACTTCAATTTTTTTACATAGACAGAGGTGTCAGCCCCCAACCTGGAGGACCAGGGTGTCTGCTTTAGTCTGAGCCCTGCCCGCGCAAACCTGTCCAGCTTGGTAGAACCTTCCAGGAGTAAAACTCCCGCTGGAATAGCTCTGGGGGTAATCAGGGTACGCAAGCCGCCATACCTCGACAAGGTATTGACACCGGTGATGGCAGAATATTTTCTATTACTGTTGCTAATTTCAATCATTTGCAGGGTCTACAAATAAAATATAAAATTACTCAAACTTGATAACACTAATATTTAAGAAATGCACAAATCATGTTTTTATATGCTGTTTATAGTGTACTTCCGTCATGTGTACATCCATAGTTATTTAAGTTTTTTTTTTTTTTTTTTTTTTTTTTTTTTTTAACCAGCGGCACTTGGGCTTTCAGCCCTTCGGCCCAATGACATGTCATTGCGAGGCTGGGGAACCTGAGGACTTTCCTTCCAACCCGGTCAGGAGCTTCGCTCCTTCCCATCCACAGAGGGTTTATCACAGGAGCCGTTCAGGCTATTCAGTCAAATTTCCGGCCGTAAACATTCCTTCAAACGCCGACGCCCGGGTTTGAACCATGAACACCTGGTCGCCAGTACAACGCCGAAGCCATTACACCAGCGCGGCTCCCTTATTTAAGTTTAAAGTTGCACAAACGCTTTTGGGACACCCTGTATAGTAATATATGATACCTACAGCATGTCATCATTAATGATAACATAACACTCTATGTCGATTTAAATATCATCATTCCTAGCTTCTTAGAATATACATCTAGAACTTACCAGAACATGCGCCGACAGAGCTTTAGCATGAAATGAGTACGGAATTGAAACCCATCATTTTTTTCTGCTGCATGTCCTGATGATGGCCCTATTTCTCATTCGATTATTTCATTCCCTTACATTCCATTTCAACTTTACTGTATTTTTGTATTCAAACTTATTTGGTTAGTTAAATTGGCAATACTTTAAATTATTTTAGGTACTGGTAGTTCTTTGTTGACGCGATATAATTATTTTCGAGACCTTCTTCACGTAAACAGAAATCGCGTAAATGGAACAGGCTTTTCTCATTCTAAAACATTTAGAGTAAGGGATGTGTTCCACCAATGCCGTACATAATAGTAAAAATAAATACATGTAATAATAAACATTGCACAATGGGCTAATCACCTGTTTGCCAAGTCACTTTGATTACATGTCCTGCCCATGGGCCTTGTGCACTTGGGTCCCCTCTACACCTCGTTCCACGGGGTAGAAGAGGTTCCAATTATGAGATGAATAATAAACATTAAATTAACGCATTCTGTGAATTTGTGGTGGTGCTGTTGACTGGCACTGCTAACAATGATGATGTCATAAATGTCGGGCTTATTATTAGTGGCCGACAATTTTTGAATTGAGCGAATGTCTATGGGTCGTTAAATTCGTTTAGCATGATGTCACGAACGAACGAACTTTATTTTCAAAGGGTTTAGAATTGGGCACGCAGGCCCGTCTAACATTCTGCCCTTCCTTTCTCTCTTCTTCCATAGTTAATCCATTTATTCTCACACGTATCCTAAATGTTACTTAAATAATAAAATAACAAAAAAAGTACAATAAAATAAAATCCCAACATTGTAACAGTACAATAACAGTTACACAGATTTACAGATGCGTATCATAATTTATACTAAACAGGACAAAATTAACTTTAAAACCTACATATGATGTTATGTAATTATTTAAGAACATAACGAAATTAGGGTGGCATATAATCTGCACTCATGATGTATTTTAAAAGTCTGTGATTGAATGAATATGGACTAAGAGTATTTTTTAAGTCGTGTGGAAGAGTATTCCACAGATGAGCAGCAGAAAAAGCTAAACTTTTCTTGAATAAGTCGAGCCTAGGCTTGGGCATGTGTAATTTATTTAAGCGTTGACTGCGTCTTCCGCTGTATTTGAAAATAGGCCACAGATACGTTGGAGCATTCTGTGACAAGATTTTGTTAATAAATTTGGCTTTGTTGAAGAGAAGGCGATTTCTTAGTGGTAATATGTTAAGATATGTATATGCGTCTACACACTGTGTGAGGTTTTTGTCTGAAATTAGGCGCACTGCACGTTTTTGTAATGAAAAGAGGCTTTTAGTGTTGGACATGGTGCAGCCATCCCAAATTGTGGAACAATAGTCTAGATGTGTTTGTATCTGGGATGTATAGAACATTTTTCGTGTCTCCTCATCTAGGAAATGTTTGATTTTAGCTAACTGGTAAACTTTTTGTGCCGTTTGTTTGGTCAGTGCTTGTACATACAAATTCCAACTTAAATGTTGGTCAATTATGAGTCCTAGTGTTTTATATTCATTTACATTTTCAATTAAAGAGGTTTCAGTGTAGAGCTGAAGTGTTGTTTTCGGCGAGTTTGTAATTTTTGTCTAGTTGATATTATCATACATTTTGTTTTAGTGATATTTATTTGCATGCAGTTTTCATTGCTCCACTTAATAAGATTGTCTGTGTCGCTTTGTAATAATATTTCTAGCGTGTTGCAACTTTTATCACTAGTATAAATGGTACAGTCATCGGCAAATAGGTCGCAGGATGAGTGCTCGATGTGTAGTGGAAGGTCATTTATGTAAATGAAAAAAAGTAGAGGGCCGAGAATAGAACCCTGAGGAACACCAGTGTCAATAATAGTTGGGCTTGACAAGGAGTTATTGTACCACACTACTTGCTGTCTGTCGGACAGGAATGATTTAAGTAATGTCACTAGTTTAAAGTTAACTTTCATTGTTTCTAATTTTCTTATTAAAACAGCGTGATCTAACATATCAAATGCTTTCCTAAAGTCTACAAAGATTGCTCCACATATGTTATCGTTATTTATGTTTAGGTGCAAGTTGTCTATCATCTTAGTTAGAGCTGTGTGGCATGAATGCTTTTGTCGAAACCCTGACTGACTGTCAATTAGCAAGTCATTGCTAACTAGGTAATGTAGTGTTGTTTTATGTATGTGTTTTTCTAGTGGTTTAGAAAGCGATGATAAAAGAGAAATAGGTCTATAGTTACCAAGATTACTGTTATCTGACGAGCCAGGTTTGAAGAGAGGATATACTTTGGCAATCTTAAAGGCCGAAGGAAAATAACTTTTAGCAATACATTGATTATATATAAAAGTTAGTGAATCACTAATAGCTGGTGCGGCGTAACGCAGTAATCGATTACTAATTCCGTCAAGCCCTGATGAGCTATTATCCTTAAGGCCAATAAGATAGTTATACACTTCATTAACTGTCATAAAAGGAATGTTGGGTGGAACTGAGTTTGTACATTTGTTCTTACAGAATGCTGAAAGTTTGTCTAAGTCACTACAGGAAGGTGGTATTGTGGATTTCAGATTGTTTATTTCTGCTTGAAAGTGATTGCTGAAGTCGGTGCAAGTAAATGAAGTGTTGGAAGAGAATGAGTCTGGTGCATTACGTTTTTTCGCTAAGGTGTTAATTGCCTTCCATATTTCCTTACTATTTGATTTGTTCTGAACCATATTTCTAAAGTGATTTTTCTTTTCTTTCCGAATTAAATATTGAACTTTGTTCCTGTATACCCTGTATGTGTTGAGGTCCTTATTTTTGTGCGCTTGATCTCTCTGCCTCATAGCCTCCAACACTTCCTGCGTGATCCACGGAGATTTTAATTGTCGTTTGACGCGAATTTCCTTAGCTGGTACGTGCGTGTCAAAAACATTATAAAAATTTTTTGTCCAGTATTCAATAGCGTCATCCGGATCAGGAAGTTGATAAACACGGGCGAGAGGTGCAGTTAGCAAGTCATTTAAAAATAATTCCGTACTGAAATGTTTGAAACTTCTAAATTTGATACTTACATGTTTATTTTTTGGAACTTTACATTTATTCTTTGACCATGTACAGCATACTGGATAGTGGTCACTCATTGCAATATTAGGGACAGAGCATTCTATGATGTTTTCTGGGCAAGTTACGTAGATGTGGTCGATTAGTGTGGTTGATGCTTGTGTTACTCTTGTAGGCTGGTTAACTATTTGTTTTAAGTTGTACGATAATATTATATTTTTCCATGTTAGATTTGAATTGTGTATATCGATGTTGAAATCACCAAGAAGAACAACCTCCTTGACTGTGGCAAATACATTGTCCATCATTATGGTGAAATCTTCGTACCATATAGGTCCTGCACTAGGATTTCGATAAAGATATCCCACCAGAAATGGGCCCTGATTCGGTAGCTTTATTTCCAACCATACACATTCTATCTCTGCTGTCTCTAAGTCGTTTCTGCGGCGAAAATTAAGGGAAGTGGAAATATAAACTGTTATACCTGTCTCTTGTTTTTTGCTTGCGTCTCGCCGAATAGTTTTAAAACCATTTAACGCAATGTCATCGTCTGTTATTCTGTCAATATTTAGGCGACTTTCTGAAAGTCCAAAAATGTGAAAATTATTACTTAGAATGTATGTAAGTTCGGGGAGTTTACCTAGAAGATGGTAAATATTCAGATGACCAAGTCGTAGACCATCCTTGTGAAGCCACGGTACATAATTACCAGCCATGTTTGTATAGTAAAAAGAAATATATATTTTCAAAAAATAAAAAAAAAATTAAAAAAAAATTACAAGTTAAAAAACAGTTAGGCTATGCACACAAAAAAGCGCAAAATATTTTTACGAATTAATACTTCACCAAGGAAGTGGAATTCAAGAAATGAGAAATTGCAGAAAATACAATATTAAAATAATTAATACAACTAATAAACAACAATTTCAACTGAGTATATGAAAATTGTCACAAAACAATCAGGCATACAACATATCACACCAGAACTGCTCAACGCAACAAAGTGAAGTTAAATGAGAGATGGAAGAAATTAATAATAGTCACAAGTCAGACAAGTATACAACACTTCACACCTTAACACCGAAAATTCTAACAAATTGAAGCTACGCGTGATAATCTCATCTCATCTCATAATCGGAACCTCTTCTACCCCGTGAAACGAGGTGTAGAGGGGACCCAAGTGCACAAGCCCCATGGGCGGGACATGTAATCGTAGTGACTTGGCAAACAGGTGATTAGCCCATTGTGCCCCGCGTGATAATAAGAAATTTAAATTGTAACGAAATAAGTAATCAAAGAAAAATTTTTTAGAGGATATTAACCGATAAACTATTAAAAGTTCTGATTATTACCGTTGTATTAAAAAATCAGCAAATGTTCAAATGGAGTGAAGGCTGTAGTAACAGAGATTTAGTGAAGCAAAGTGTTTGTTCGTTAATAACTGACGTCTCTGCCGGGCAGATAATAGGGGTGACTTTGGGCAGACATCATTAATGCTTGTCTAAGTGACGCAGGGCTGAATTGCATCAGATAGACAAGTTCAGGGTTCCACTGAGGACGATAATAAGAACTAGGGGAGGAAGCATGGTGATCTCTGATTTCTTCCGTCCTTGTTGTAGTGTTGGTAGGAGTATTCTGAGCCTGGGACATTGGAATACTGTTGGTAGAGGTACCTGAGTGGGGCTGCCTTGTGACTAATGGGGGAAACATGGTATCATAAGATTCGGCTTCCTGATTGAAAGTGGCGTTGTGATAGCTGGAAGGCTGCCTGCTTGCAATAGGTGTGCTTCTTTGAGGGGTAGGTGGGGTTTGTGATGTGTTGTAATTGTAGGTTGATGTCTCAGTAGATTTCGTTGCATTCTCTATATGGGTTGAGCTGTCTTCTTGTGTCCTTTCTGGATATTTTATGTTTTTGGCCAGGATACTTCTTCCCAGTGTGGATGTGTGAATTTGATCTCTGTAGAGTCGTTTCTTAGGTGCTCCTGAGTTAGATGTAAAGAATGGAGTATTGTTGATGAAGCCAAGGCCGTTTTGTTTACAATAGTTCTGTAGTTTTGTGTTGTAAGTGTCCGCTGAAACCCATAGCATGGTGGTATGATTGATGAAATAAAGATGGAGGCTTTGGGAAATTTTTGTTCTATTGTAGCCACCAATCCTGAGGGGTTTAGGCTCTGCTCATTCATGATATCATTAATTCCTACGTGTAGTGTTGTTTTTGTTATCTTGTGATTAATATCGAACTTATTAATTATGTCCAGTAGTCTTTTAATACCAGCCCCCGGCACTGTCATAACTGAAACGATGTCTTCTCTTGTAGTGGACATTCTTTCACAATAAATACCCTTCAAGAGGGAGTCACCAATTACAATATGTGTAACGTCACTACGTATTTCTTCACTTTGTTTTCTATTAGATTGATGCTGCTGCCTTTTGTGGTGTTCTTTTTGTGGACTGTCGTGATGGCTCTGAGATTTGTGAATTTGGTTTTCGGGCACTGGAACGTTGTCTGGTAGGGATGCTGATACCTGCTCATTTTCTGTTGAACAATCCTCAAGAACTTGAAATCTGTTGGTAATTTCGACTCCAATGGGATATGTTGTGTTTGTGAGTGTCTCTTTGTGTTTTTTGTGTGCAGTTTGGTGGTGACCTTTTTGCTGATTTGGCGTATTTTTATGTATGGATTCTTCGCAATCTTCTACTATTGTTTGAGGATGATCTGGTTGTCTTATCTTATAGAGTGAGAAGTCTCTCTGCAGTTTTTCGATGATGTCCTTCATGCTAGAATTGTCTTCCCTCAGAGATACTATCTCCCTTTTAAGAAGTTCGTTTTCGGCCTTGAGCGATGTCTGTATACTAGACATGAGATCACCAATTAAACGTCGTAGCGTGTCCTCCATATTTTGCATTAGCTCCTGGCAGCACGACACAGGTAACTTCGTGGTGTCTTCTTTTTGTTGCTCAGGAGATACAGTTTCAGCTTTTCGTATATTTTCATGGTCCATGGGGTATTCGATGGCCAACATAGGTTTAGAAATTGTAGGGGTGTCTGTTATTGTATCCAATACTGCAGAAGGTAGAATTTCTGATTCACTGTGAGAAATTGGGTTGCAGCTGATGTTGAGAATGTCGTTGTCGGTAGTAAAGTCACTTATGCCTGGAATCATTGTGTCTACTGCCAAGTGGGGCATAGAAACAGCGGAGTCCATTTTAGTGTTTTCTAACTCAACATCAGTTACAATTTTTGCAGATTCTTTTAATTCTTCAAATTCTGTTTCTAGCCATGATTCGATAGCTGCGGCAGTCCCCTGGGCCATAATTTTGTTCTTAGTGTGATAAAGGTGAACTTTGAGAAGTGGTGTTGTTATAACGTCTTCTACTAGTGCACCATTTATGTCTGTTCTTGACTCTACAAGTCCTGTTTCGTAGAATTTAATGACAATGAAACGAAAGGTGTTCTGGAATGTTATAGTTACACATTTTCCATGACTTGATAGCTTCAAGGTTATACCGGACCCGGTTCTACAGCCTTTAAGTTTTACGTGAATAGCCCTCTCTTTGTTCAAAGCATAGTTTTTATGGTCGTTGGTCTTAAACGAGCGTCCCTGGGGCCCACTGTTAGCTGCGAACTAACGCCTTCTTCCAAGCATGACATTGTTACATTCCACCGGGGGTTTTGTTATCGGTGAGGAACATTGTATACCGGGAAAATTTTATGATGCTTGACAGCAACGCTTGACCAACAACTGACCTCTTGCTTTGGCGAAGGTCACATTCGGATGAGTCATGTAGTCATTGTTAAAAATATCCTCCAATAACATAGAGAAAAAACTGATACACATTTCAACGGTATTCTATAAAATGTTACACATTACATTAACACAATATCATGTTTAAAAATTTCACCGTCTAATAACCAATATACTGATATAAAAATCCACGGAATGTGACTTAAACTTCCTGCGTTAATGCTGCAAAATGTGAGAGCAGATCAAAAACACGTCCGTCCATGACGAAGGGAACATTGTTCATTGTCACCAACACAACAGTAATGTCAGGGTCATAAGATGGACCAACTAGGAAGTCTAGCAGATTGGACTCGTTGTTGAAAATATATCTCTGACAACGAAATTTATTAGACGAAGACGACGTTGACATTATGGATAGATACAGCACATCATCGTCAAAGGTTTTCATGCAGAAATAAATACGTAGTTAATACATGGCATCAATATCGAACTTGACCGAACTCACTAACCGTCGTCATCTCAAGGACGACGGAAGCTCTGCGGTGATAAGTTCTTATATTCCCAGTTTTCCTTACAAAGACTTGCATAATAGTGTGACAGCCTGTGGTCGCTGTATCATGAATCATCTATGGCAATGTCTGTCCAGGTTCGCTTACCTCTGTGGTTAGCTATGATATGCTGTATACCACACAGTCACACACACACACACAGCACGTGATGCGATAACGCCATAGTAATTTGAATAGTGTTTATTTACATATGAAAGGATCATTGCTGTCTGCTCTGACCTCCACATTTGGTCCATCATAGAATATATAATGTAAGTTCATTTTTTCACCACTCTCTCTCTCGCTCAGTATCGAATCTACACCTTCTGACCTTTTAACCATCAGTGATCATGCAGGTGCTATAGTCTCTAGTTCTGTTCTTTCTTCCTTATAATTTCTTATGTCTATTGTTATCTATCATCTCAGTGTTCAGGTTATCTATTGGTAGACCGGGCCTCTCCGGGGATGTTGTTTTCCCTTTTATCACTGAGGAACATGACTACTGTCTATATGTATCATGAATCTCTCTACGTACCTTTTCCCTTTCCAAATAAAACTAACTCACACGGTTTTCTCCTTCTGAACAAGAATTCTCACTGTTCAATATTTTCGGGTTAATCATTACCCAACTACTTCTTGTCCATGAAATATTCATCCCTTAAACTATCTGAATACTGCCTTCAACATGGCTGCCCGCGTATATATGGCTTCCCTCTCTGGCTCACGTTTCTGGACTGCCCGCTGACAAAAGCGTGATTCCCCAGATTTATCATTCACCTCTGTCATGCGCAACATTGTTCGCGCATCTCCTTTTTATACTCTATCTGAACCTTCACATTCCTAGTTCTCTTTATTCCTTCCCTTTGACTGTACATCGCTCCCTAACTGCCACATTATCTCCCTTTCTCCCCTAAAAATAAATTATTTATCCGTAGGAGAAAAAATTTATTTTAATGACTGTACCAGCCATTATTGTACTTAACTATGTATCAAAACAAAAACAATATCCTTAGCAATGTGCTGTTACAACCCTAGCTCAGCACATTACCAATTACTATCTGTGTCAAAGGACAATTTCCCTTTACATAACACAATTAAATTATACTGAGAACGTACATTCATAAACATCTCGTTCCCATTTATGACCACTCATCTTTGCTTTTTCTCCTATCTGCTCATATTACATGATTTCAAAAACATACATTTGACATGTTATACATTCCACTTCCTTAGTGGTCTTCATTTCTTTTTTATTTTCACATCACTTAGCATGTCATTATTTTCTTACATTACAACATATTATCATAACAAAACTGAGGAATAACTCTTTTCCCGTCACTTTTCTTAAGTGACCTTTCCTCTTTGCATTTATGACTGTTCTTAACCCTTATCTTTCTCACTCACATTCTGCCAACTGTGTACTTATCCATACAAAGTTTATTTCCTTTTACACATCCAGTCACTCCTATTGTCATACATGTAAACCCCACATATAGTATTATTTTTTGTCACCACACACCTGGTGTGAATTGTCTGGCCTTCCTCTTCTCTCGTATAAAGCCAAACATGTCTTCTGTCATGTCTCCCTATATACATAGTTCATGATGGCGTGAGCCATTTACTATCATGGCAACACTGAATTGCCATACTTCCGTCCACCCTTTTCTAACTAGACCTTTGTCCATAATCTCCTACGCGGAAATATTTGAAACTTCTTAGGTCTACCTATCTTAAACCGCGTTGTCGCTTTGACCTACTTGCGTATTTTTCTGCTGCTGACCTGTCACTTGACTTCCTTTTTTCACAACACTGTCTCCCAGTGTCTGAATTTCTGTTGTATATGTTCGGTGAGGGTTATCCTCAATAGACTCACATTTGTAGTCTGATAAACACCGCACTTAACGTTTTTATATGTTTTTCGTTCCCTCCCTGAAACTTCTCTTTGTGCTATCTCCCTTTTTCCTTCTCCACAACACTGTCTCTCCATGTCTAAATTTCTATTGTATATGTTCGGTGAGGGTTACCCTCCATAGACTCACATTTGTAGTCTGGCAAACGCCACACTTAACGTTTTTTTAATATGTTTTTCGTTCCCTCCCTGGAACGTTCTCAACACATTTTTTTCTCTTCATGTATTAGGAGAAAAAAAAAATTATTTCTTCCCAAAATCTTCATAAGACTCGGTCACTGCCGCAAAAATCTCTCTGTGCCATTTTCTCCATGGCTTCTCACTTCTACATAAGTTCCTTCTAGAACTATATCGTCTAAATGTCTGTGCCATCCTTCCTGTGGCTTCTCAATACTCCGTCACTTCTCCGTGACTCTCAATTTTTCCATACTTATTTATCCAAGCGATTCTCTTGTGTTCGCCATCTCCCATGGCCCTTAATACTCCCCGTCCAATATCTCAATTACTCACTCTTAATTTCGCCATCTCTTATGGCTCTTCTTCTTCCCACGTAATATCCTCGTCATTTTTCATGACCTTTTATCCCTCATCTCCCCCTCTACTTCACTTAATATCTATATTTTCTTTTTCCTTTATTTCTCTTCTGACTTCGATGACGATTTGCCTGCTCTGCCTTTTCTATCCACCTTTTCATGTTTGCGTCATCTATCATTTTCGTCAGAACCATATCTATTTCAATTCTTGTTTGTGGAAAGTTTGTATGATATTTTCCCTCTAGTACTCTCCATACCATGCTTCTTGAGAAGTTAAAATCAGGCCGCTTTATGGTTTCTTCTATTACCTTCTTCAACTCCTCCATACTTGGTTCAACTATTTTGGTAATTTCCTTCGTGTTTATCTGATTTATACGTTCAAGATCACTAATCTCATTTTTCGGCCAATAAATTCTACGAACTTCGTCGTCCGTTATATGCTCGAGCTCATCCGACCTGTACCCAATTTCGTCGGGGCCCATAACTCTATCCTCCCCACTTGACGAATCGAATTCTGATTCTATGTCAAGCTGGTACTTTTCTTGTACTGTACTTACACCCATCTGTTTCGTCTTTCTCTTCTCCGAGTCTTCAATTTGTCGATTATACACCTCCCTCCATTCAGTCTGCGTGATTGTCGCTGCATGTCGCATCCACATTTCTGCATTGTCTGCTATTATTTTCTCCAGATTGTATACTGTCAACTCCCTTTCTCTACTACGATCTCTACATTTGCTCCCTTCTTCCTTACTTTTTCTACTATTCTCTCCTCTTCTATAAGTACTTTTGTGTCTGTGACTACCGTCACTCTCGTCAGATACTACATTGTCTGAGTCCGTCGACACCGATTCTGACGACCATCTCCGTCTACTGCTATATTCTGCTTCATTAACTGTCTGTCGACTTTTTTTTCTGGTCGACTTCATCGGTTCATCCTTCTTATTCTTTACTTCGATGCTATCCCTATGCTGTGGTACCACTACTTCTTTAGCAGTTTGTAGGTTCATCCTTTTTACACTGAGTGGAATCTTAGACTTTCTCGTATTGTCTAATACCTGTGACCATGTTTCCTTTTCTCTCCTGACGTCTTTCTCATTGTGTGCTGGCCCCAAGTGTGACGCTACAGTATCAATCTCAGTTTGTGTTTCGGCACTAATCATCTTTATTTCATTTGTTTCTGGTTCCTGTGTACCAACGCTGACCCTGTCTCTCTGTATGTTTTCCTGTTTCTGGGCTGTTGTCCTAACCTGACTTGTCCATTGTCTATTCCTATTACCCTCTTCCTTTATTGTGACATTTTGCTGACCAGATCCTATTATGTTTCTCCACACTCCTAGCGGTTCTACCTTCATTTCCCAACCGTTCTGTGTTCTTATCTGGCACTTCTGTTGGTTTGCTATATTGATGTTATTTATTTCTATGGACTTCCCTTTTCTAACTTCTCCCATAAAATTCCTGACCGCCATTCTTATTCTTCTTTTATTAAGTGTGTTACAGTGTGCGCGTATAGCCGCTGTTTCTGGGATTTTGTTTGTGTCCTTGTTTTCTCTATCACAAGTGTGACAATGTCCTTTCCCTATCGTATCGTACGATTTAGACCCTGCTTGAAGATCTCTTTCATTAAGTAATGTGTCCAATTGCCTTCTGATAGAGTCTGTGATCAGATCAACAGATGAAAAAATCGCAATTTTTACTTTCTCCAATTCATCTGCTATTATTGACATTGCATATTTGTCAATGTCTGTAAGCCCCTTACGGCATGCATGTGGGTCACCTGAAAATAAGTCTACATTACCTTTTTTATTTGTGTATTTAGCACTGTTGTCTACCTTGGTTAATGTGTCGGTAATCGTCTTTATGAGGGCCAAAGTCTGACTGTCTTGCATGTTATACTGTGTCTGTTCGGCCTGTGCCATCATACAACCTGAAAAATAGTTACTTATTTCTACGGTTAACTAACTTGCACCTGAAAATGAATGGAAATTGTTCTATTAGTCTTGGGTTTCCTGAAAAAAAAACAATGTTATGGTTACAAAATTTTTTTTATACATACACTGTTATAATTCAATATTAGTGAGACTACAATACTAATAATAATAAGAATAGTAATTAAACAACAGTAATAATATTAATAACAATAATATTACTATAATGTCTAATTAATAAGGCAAGAATAATAATACAACAATGTCTAGGCTAATTAAACTAATTAATTAAGACGTCTTCGTTGGAGTACTCGTTTTATCGCGATGTTGCCCGCGCGTGACCGACTTTTCTTATTTTTCACAAACACTATTGTTATATTTTTATACCATCCGGACTACACACTGTTTTGCTACACACAAACCTGTCGTGAATCGGTTACTGTACTGCACTTTATGACCTGTCTTAAGACTACTTGATGAGCGATACACGTTGACCTGTCCGTCTGCTGTGATGAGTGTCCCCGTGTTGATTTCTAAGCTGGCGTTACAGGACAGTGAATATTGTACCTGCTGTGTTTCTGCGAACCCCTCTCGTGCAGGCGTGAAGAAAATCTTGACTTGATTTCTGAGCTGGTGTTTCTGGTTGACTGGTTCCCAAACCTGTCCGCTTGTGTTTACACTGTGACTGTACTGTATTCTTCGTATGTTGTGAAATTATAACTTTGCCTTCTATCTGCCGTCTGTGGTTCTTGGAGTCTGTCATCAACCAGTTTGTGTGTTGTACTTTGTCTTGATGAATGACTGATTTTCAATGCTGACTGAGGTTGGTCTCGGCTCCCGAATTGTATAATGTGTGGTGTACTTTGCCTTGTTGTGGCCTTATTCTCGTGCAGGTCGATTTAAAAGAAGCAAAATTCCGACTTGGTTTTCGGACCGACGTTTCTGCTTGGCTGGTTCCGATACTGTTCACTTTGTTCTGTGTTTACAACTTATACTGTTGTCACTCTGTTTTTTTTTTTTCATGTTATCGAAACGTAAATATGAATTTTTTTCTTCGTTGTACTCTGCCGTCCGTGGTTGGTGAGATCTGCCACTTATACGAAAATGTATTATGGTGTCTTCTGTCTGTGTTATTTTTGTATTATCATGGCTATCTGTCGTTCGTGGTTGTTGAAATCTGTTGCAGCGTCAAACGTATCTATGTCTTCTGCCTGAAGCGAGGAGAGACGGCAGCATAAAGCATAGTTGTTGAACTCCTGTTTAGAAACAATGTGTGTGTGCTGCTGCTAGAGGTTGGTTACGGCACCAAAATCATAATATGTGGCAGGCTATGGTTGTATTATGAATCATCCATGACAATGTCTGTCCAGGTTCGCTTACGTCTGTGGTTAGCTATGATATGCTGTATACCACACAGTCACACACACACACAGCACGTGATGCGATAACGCCATAGTAATTTGAATAGTGTTTATTTACATATGAAAGGATCATTGCTGTCTGTTCTGACCTCCCCATTTGGTCCATCATAGAATATATAATGTAAGTTCTTTCTTTCCTCACTCTCTCTCGCTCAGTATCGAATCTACACCTTCTGACCTTTTAACCATCAGTGATCATGCAGGTGCTATAGTCTCTAGTTCTGTTCTTTCTTCCTTATAATTTCTTATGTCTATTGTTATCTATCATCTCAGTGTTCAGGTTATCTATTGGTAGACCGGGCCTCTCCGGGGATGTTGTTTTCCCTTTTATCACTGAGGAACATGACTACTGTCTATATGTATCATGAATCACTCTACGTACCTTTTCCCTTTCCGAATAAAACTAACTCACACGGTTTTCTCCTTCTGAACAAGAATTCTCACTGTTCAATAATTCGGGTTAATCATTACCCAACTACTTCTTGTCCATGAAATAATTATCATCTAAACTATCTCAGTACGCCATTAACATGGCTATCCGCGTATATGCGGCTTCCCTCTCTGCCTCACGCTTCTGGACTGCCCGCTGAGAAAAGCGTGCATTCACTGAATTATCCTTCACCTCTCTCATGCGCAACATTGTTCGCGCATCTCTTTTTTGTACTCTATCTGAACCTTCCCATTCCTAGTTCTCTTTATTCATTCCCTTTGACTGTACATCGTTCCCTAACTGCCACATTAGGTTGAATGTCTTCTATGAAGATAATACGTTACGATCCATTAAAATGCTCAGCAGGCATCTGGACACACTAGCGACACGCCATAACAAGACGTGCCGAAGCCCTGCCAAATCTTGCCAAGGATAAATTGAGTATCAATCACGATACATGAACGAGCCGGATTTGGCTAATTCATATGCTCCACACAGGGAGATACTATAATATATATTTCATTGTGTCTTCCCACGACTTGGGGGGAGGGGGGGGGGGTTCTAAGACATATAACAATTTTCGTCGAAGACGTCTGTCCTTATCAAAGGACTTTATGGATCTGCTCCAGAATAATAGCTGGATGGCAACTAACAGACCGCAGCAAGCTGCGCTATTCTGTTCAAATATAGTGCACGACGGCATGCAAATAATTAAACATATAATTAATTTAGATGTGTTCACATGTGTGTCTATAAAAGACTAGACCCGCATGTGAGGATCTCAAACACTTAACTCCTTGTTAAAATATACTTTAACAGACACCAAAAAATAACTCTATAATAGCTGTGACACTATTGTCATCAACGCAAAATCCTTCAAAATCATGACAGAATTAATGACAGTTTTTAAATAAAAAACAACTTTCAAGCATCGCCGCGGAACTTCATTCCATGCAGGCTCGATTTGCGAAAGTACATCTGTAATAGTGAATCCCTTCCAAAAATCCCTCAAAGAAATATTCAATTTGTCATCATCTTGCTCTCTCGCTCCCGTTGGCGCACAGATAAAATACGTATTGTAAAAATGTCTAAATATTGTGACAGTGAGTGCGTCACTTTAGAAAAATCCCTTCTAACAAATACAGACTATAGCTTGGTGATAAAGGTGGAATTTAGGCTGACTACTGGCCACTACAATGATAAAGGGGCGCCAAAATGCCACTACGATGATAGTCAGCAGCCCAGTAGAGTACCACCCCTACAGACACCAGGGATGTAATAGGTTGCAGTGTGAGGTGTCTGGTCTGTTGTTGGTTGCTGTGAGTGTGGGTGATGTCGTTCACAAGTTCATAACATACGAGCATGACATGGAAAGTCATATAATGGTGCAACTGCTATTGACGTTTCCAATGTTTATTATCTGACTCCACAGGACAGTTAACGGTACATCCATTTCACATTACAGTTCACGAAAATTAGCATAAGTTATGTTCATCAATGCATTTGGCATATACTCAAATAATGATATGGCGCCAAGATATTATACTGTTGGCTCCAATATTACAAAAGTGCATTAATACTCCTCTCACTGTTCAGATGTGCTAAATGAGTCTAATCATAAGTCGCAAGAGGATGGTGTTCCAGGAGTATAGGTCATGCTGACCTTTACAGGCATTCCTAAGTCTAACCTCGACGTAGGTGCAATCGCTGACACAGCTACGTTTGTAGAACATAGAACTGTCTTTCGGGCTAAGTATGACCCGTGTACATATTAATCGCAGGTATGAAAATACCTGGGGCGTGACTTCTAGTAGAAGAACCTCTATTTCTGTAATTCGTAAGTGAGCAGAGAACAACCATTGTCAAACATAAAGTTAAATTACAGATTTCAAACGTAAATGAGGTATTACCTTGTTTCGAAATCAACACCACAAAAAACACACGCCTCCAGGCGTTTTGAATAATCAAGGGAAGGACCTTGTAAGCTAACTAACTCACAATAAGGCTCCTAATCCCCTATCAAGAATCACAGAGACGCAAGACGCGTCCTATCTGCTTCACAACTTTCCATAGACTCCCAGACAGGAAAGCTTCCCAGACACACCTAACGTCTGGACATGCGCAGAACGCATACACCCGAGCAAGAATCAAACGAGACGATGTAAGGAACATTCCAGATAAAGATTTGTAATAAATCGCGCCTTATATGGACAGGAATAACAACCTCAACACTGGTTTCAATCATTCCAAGAAACAGTTGACCGATACTACCATATAAGGAGAATGGTCACACATCGTTCAAAAAAAATATGGACCGACGTGTCCCGTCACAAGAGAAGGTAACCATCATTGAAAAATGGTAATCTCAGTCAAACTAGGGTTATCTAGCTTTGACCGAAAAAAATTAAAGTGTACAATTCAGACAAGCTAATTATACAATGTCTTTAGAAAAATGATTATACAATGTCTTTAGAAAAAATGATTATACAATGTCTTTAGAAAAAATTCTGTGCGTAACACTTGGTTGATAGAAATTTGTTAAAATTAAACAGTAAATTTATGTTTGAAACAGATCATGATTAGTAACAGCGTAGATAAAATATTTGTCCAATCGTCAGATGAAAAAGATGAAGCAACGCTGACCTAGATTTGAGCTGAACCCAAGCGGGCTTTCCCCGGCCGAAGTGAGTTGCAGACAAGTAGCCGAAGTGACCAGACGCACTGGCCTTATACTGTAGTTGAGAATTATTCAACGAAATAAATGAGCTTTTCATCCTATCTGTTGAAGACATAAGTATTCCTCTTTCACAGTGGTGTAAATTTGTGTGCATTAATTCATTTCAGCATGACACAGTAAGTAGCAATACGAAATGCCTTATAACGTTTTTGCCATGTCAAGTCAGACTAGCTCGTACAGATCTAGAGGAAAAAGATATGGCTGTACGATTGCTTTATGAACAATGCCTAGAATGAAAGATTAATGCAGAAACACAGACAGTTTCCCTAATATTGAAGCCTTTTTGTTAATTGTGAGCAAATGAAAGAATCGCTCATAGAAAACTGCCAGTATCTCATACCCTGCACACAACAAGGGGACAAAATGGTTGAAGGAGAAGATTTTATAGGAGTTGAAAACAGAATGACTCATATGAAGCCTAACAATATGTTGTAATAATATGGAGAGGAATGCACATGATTAATGAAACAATGCATGCATGATATCATATTTCACACTTTCTTGTGAAAACTTGTTGTAAATAAAGAAAGTTTGTATTTTTGGATCAAGGATAGTTGGTCTCTTGTTTTGTTTTGTTTTGGAATAGCCTACGAAAAGAACAGGAAGAATGTTTGTTGAAAAATAAAATAATGAACCATAACTGCTCTAAAATATTACAACTTAGAGGATCGTCCTAGAACCTGGTGAAACCTTAAGTCTGTTAGAGAGAAAGCTCCATCTCTAGCGCATAAGCTAGTCTATCAACTCGACTCTCTGTACAAACAGCAAACCCCAACTGCCTACCCGGCCACAATATCAGGTCGTGTAACTTCGAGTTTGGCGCGTAGATAAAAGAAAAATGCCTTAAAACTTGTGTGTGTAAGTTCGATTTCGAGTAAATTAAACACGTGAAACAGACAACTATATGTACTAGGCTCACGCGAAAATTAATAAATTGTTTTTCCTTCTCTCTAACCAGCGGCACTCGAGCTTTCCAGCTCTTTTGGCCCAATGACATATCATTGCGAGGCTTGGGGGTTAGAGGACTTTCCTTCCAACCCGGTCAGGAGCTTCGCTCCTTCCCATCCACACGGGATTTATGTGCAGGAGCCGTTCAGGTTATTCAGTCAAATTTCCGGTCGTAAACATTCGATAATAAATTTAATAAATATTACACACATAAAGGTATGTTTCAGGCACTCGTGAGAAATAAAAAAAAGTAGAAAACTAGAAAACAGAAAAACAACAGAAGTGAGTGGCTTACCGAAGAACTGAACCCGAACGACACCACCGCCTAGCTACGGAAGCAAATGACACTATCCTCCCTGCCAACTATGTACCACAAATATATTGCCTCGTAGACAGGAGTCAATAGTGCAACACGGAACACCGGATATGTACTATTGTAATTTTGAAACCGCGTGGCAACATTTCACAACATGACACATATAGAAGCGAGATTGAACAAATGGAATGAAATTTGACTAATTAATTAACGGTTATTTTATTACAAATTTTTTTTAATGTACGGATAGCTAGCCTATATGTTCAAGTTAGTTTTCACTCTGCAATGCGCGCCTTTTCCTGAAAGGTAAGGTGGAATTTGAACATTCAATTTGAACATTAGAAGATTTAATATTCTCAACATGACCGACTTCAGTACCTTTTAACGAATCTCCTAATAAAGCTGAAATGATTGCAGTTTTGAAAACAAACGAACAAACAAAGTTACCGAATGCTCAACCATGATGTAAAAAAAATAGAGAAAAAATGCAGGGAAAAGGTGACGTTTGGTCACCCTAAATGTGGCTTCATTAGGAGTATGTTATCAAAACTGTAGTCGGCCTGTTTGTAATATGCTTACCCAAAGTGTTTATTCCGCTCTCCTGCTGTAGCGGTTTTTGTCGTAGATTGTTTTCCACGGTGATGTCCCAAGGTGAAGGCTGAAATAGGAGGAGGGCGGTGTGGCAGAGAGATTTATGATTAATAAATTTCAGATATCTATTCTTTATTCTACACTTGTCGTTTCCTTTAATTCCGCTCTTTTACCTTTCTTTCGCTCTTTTACCTTTCTTTTTGCATACGCTAGATTGTTAGCAATTCGTACCTTTTTCATTTTCCTTTCTAATATTTAGCAACGCATTTTATTGCTGTTAAGCTAAGTTCTTTGATGAGACCGAATCGTGTTAATTCGTTCTCGACAGGGATAAGAAGTAAGACGATCGTCTATTACTTTTCTCTAATCTGCTCGCCTATAAGTTAATTATTCACGATGTAAGATGTGAGATGAAAGACGAGCGTGCGTGTATTTCGTTTATGACCAGAGTCTGAAGGCAGTAATAGTGTGAATTCTCGAGAGCAGAAATCTCTTGCACGGTCTGGTAAATCATATTACGCAAGTTCAAAGAGAGACTGTCCGCTCGATTTGCGAGTCTGTTTCGGCTTCAGCGTGAGAAATTCGCAGAATGAGATAGAATTATGTAAATTTTCCTCTAGGTGCGAACATGTGGAAGAGAGAGTCTGGAGTTTCGATAATGTAATGATTTTCCTTTCATCAGAGATATAATTATACCAGAGCAGTTTTAGACTTCATTAATTCAGACATCCACAGTCTCTCTAGACAACCTAGCTACGTTCTAGAAATCACTTTTATTTAAGTAGAATTTCTCAGTTTCGTTGGAGGATAGTTTTAAGTAGTACTGTGCGAGGTAACTATATTGATAGTGTTTGTGAGTGATTTAAGTGGTAAATCGCCTATTATATCTTCACTAGAATTATGTGCAGAGTGATTAAATGATAAGTCAGTTATATTCTTTAAGTTTACGGCGTTACAGTGGATAGCAAAATAAATTACTATTTCTAGCTAAAACTCATACAGCTATAAATAAATTTAATTAAATTGCTAGTAACCAGTCCGAGAATATTTTAACTAACTAGTAAACGTACTGATTCATCATTGAGTATTGACGAAATATATTTATATATATATTTCTAATTCATGATGATTGATTTTTTTCAATGACTAGAATATATTTCACGGAAGTTTAAACGATGAGACAAGCGCCAAGCTTATAGTCTCTAACTTAAAGTTAATAACCGAAGTGAATATTATATTTTACGCGAGGGTAGGATAGGAGGTGTGTATAATATTGTGGTTAAGTATTTTGTACTTTTCTCTTCCTTATACAGTTTTGGATCAGCCCAACCTCTACCAGCGGTTTTGTTTCAGTATATGAGAAAAACATAGAAGAAACATTTTGTAATTTAAATAAGTGAGTTTCAAGGTTACAACCTGTCTGGCATGGTGTTTGCATCCAGAAAGAGACAGAGTACTCATCTCACTAACTTTAAAACTAAATGCAATAACTGGGCCTATCGAGCCAGATTATAATTCTTCCCACCAATCTCACTGTACATTCAGCCCCTGTGGCGAGAGAAATTACAACCAATAACATTTCCGACGGTTTTTTGACTAATTGTGGTGTGACCAAGAATTTTACATTTGAAAGTAGTTACAAACCTGTTATTTTCCTAAGTAGTGGAAACCTCGTGATTCTGACACTGGGAGCCCGTTTAACATTTCTTACCTAAGCTGATTCAAGTGACCTTACTAGTGATCTGAAAATAAGCTATAAAGCGAATGCTCCCCGGAACATCGGAAGAAACCTGTATCTGCAGAGCTGGGATTCGCTTTATCAAAAGAAAACAGATTCACTGTAGAGAAGTGTCCTGAAGTTTGCGCCAGAAGGTGAAAAACAGCACTCCTGCTGAATGAACAGAGAGAAAGCAGAACGAGTGATTCTTTCATTTTATATTCATGCACCCACTTTGAAATTTCTTTATGCAATTTGTGTTGCAAAATGCTGATTTCCTCTTAGGATAGATTAATATATCAACTCTGTTCTTAAACTATAGAGGAGAAATCTTAGACCATAGCGTATAAATCTGTGACTCTTTGGGTGGGCTATAACCTCTCTTCTAATGGGATCGTGAGCTAAACAGAGGGGGAAAGGATTACACCTATGGAATCTATGTCTTAATTCCCCTATAAAAAATTCTACGACAGGCGGCCTGCATGGAGGCCTTAAATAGGCAGCCACTCCAACATGCATAGGCACAACAGGCCAATCACCTATTTGCTTTAAACTTTTGATTATGAGAACTACAAGACAGAAAACCGGACTGATTCTAAAAGGCATTGGAAGTGATCACTACCTGCTTACAACGAAGAAAAAAGGACAAGGAGTCATGGAATCTCGAAATGGTAAATGAACGGGCTGAGCTAAGACCTACAGTGGCCAGTACCCACATATGAAGGGCTTATTGCTAAAGCGGTGGCAACACAGGGTTGATTGTGGCAAATCAACCATCATAAAGATAGTACAGAAGGGATGGAAGTCCGACTTTGAACTCGGAAAGAGGACACCTTATGGTTGTCAAAGAAAAATAAAAGAAGAAAATGGCAAGGAAAACTCATCTCATCTCATCTCAACCCATGGTCATGGGTAGTTTATGGTGCCATGAGGAAGAGATCAGCAGACAGGGTCCAAGGACTTCTCTCTATTCTCAGCAATGCGTACAAGTGTGGAGAAACCGTGTCCTGCCCATTCTTTGATGTTATCAGCCCAGGATTTTCTTTGCCTTCCTCTTCTCCGTTTACCTTCGACTGTTCCCTGGAGGATCATTTTCGAAAGGGAGTCATGACGAGTTACATGCCCAAACCAGGCAAGCTTTCGACGTTTCACTATTGACAAAAGTGGTTCTTGATGGCCTGCATAGGTGTTTATCTTCTCTCTAACATAGACATTTGTTTTGTGCTCTTTATAGCAAATGCGCAAAATTCTTCTATAACATTTATGCTCGAAAGCCTGAATCCTTAGCTCCGTATCTGCAGTGAGTGTCCAGCCCTCACACCCATACAAGAGAATAGATAATACAAGTGATTTGTATAATTTGATCTTCACAGGAAAACTGATGTTACTTTTCCAGATCACATTCAATCTTGTCATGGCAGCTGAGGCCATCTCAAGTCTTGTCTTGATTTCTTTATTTGATCTTCCATCACTACATATAGTGGACCCGAGATATTTAAAGGTGTTAACTTCTTCTAACGTTTGCCCATTTAACGTAATGTTGGTCGTAACATGTTTCTTATGGCTATTCACCAATATCTTGCTTTTTTCTATATTAATTTCCATCCCATACGTTCTTGTTACTTTCTCCAGTCTAGAGGTAACTTGAAGTTCTGATTCGTTCCAGCTATCAATCAATATAATCAGCAAAACGTAGATTACACAAGGTGCCTCCAATCGAATGGTTGATTTATATCAAGAGAGCCTCCCATAAATTTCTAGAACATGAAAGAGCACTGGTGACTTATACATCCCTGGCGAACTCCTAGCGTTGTTTTGAAAAATTCTCCAATGTCATTGCTTGCAAAAACAGCACTGCTTGCGTCCTTTGGAAATATCTCTGCTTCAAAATTGAATGTTCTCATTATTTGCCATAAACCTTCATGCCAGACTCGATCGAAGGCTTTTGTGAAATCGATGAAGTTATGGTATAAATCATGTTGATGCTGGAGATGTTTTTCGATCAGTAATCTAATATTGAAGATTTGTTCTGAGGTACTTCTTTTTGGTCTAAAGCCAGCCTGTTCCTCTGACAAGATTTCTTCTGATTTCTGTTTTATTCTGTTCAAAAGTATCCTTAACACTACTTAGGAGCTAAAAACACAACAGGACAAATGGAGAAATATAGAGAATATGTGACACTCAGAACAGAAGCAAAGAACACGGTGTAGCAGCAAAACAGAAGTCATGGGAAGAAGGAGAAACTAAAAAAAGATGCGCAAGAAAACCAGAAATTTTTCTATAATACCCTAAAGAACACGAGGAAGGAAAAATAATGCCCTCTCACATTTATAAAGGACAAGCAAGGCAAATTGCTTACTGCCCCGAAGAAAGTAATGGAAAGATGGAAAGAATATTTCTCAGAACTCCTGGATGGTGAGCATGGTGTGATGATATACATTGATACACCGATCCCTTTTTCAGTAGTTATAAAGTCAAAATAATGTAGAAATAAAAATTACTGGAGTTGTGAGGTTTCGTCTTCGCCAGGCCTGCAAACGCGTCGTGTATTGATAGACCTTAACGTAGGGTAAAATTAATTAGAAGATGTTTGAAACAAAACGAAGCGTAATTCTTTTTCCATAACATGTTTGAAGCAAAATATCAGTGTAATTTTGGTTCCAGACGGAAAAATGCTACTATTGACAAGCGAGAGCGAGTTTTAGTCCCCGCCAACTCGAGAAAGGCGGGTCATTTCTACTACAATATTTGAAAATACTACGCAAAGCCAATACTTGTTCGTACTATAGGCGCGCACGCAGCGCAGTGTCTGCCAAGTAACGAATTTTTCTGACGAAACGACTTGTGGTTTCGGTTTGAAGAACGCAGGAGGAGGGGGAAAGATGGAGTATTTTTTAGAACAGTAGAAATTTACGAATAGTATGGAAAAAATATGAAATTCTTTATTACAAGGGATATGGCCATAAAACTTGGTTAGTTTAATAGAATATCTTCTCCTGAATAATAATATGTTTTAAAATACAAATTCCTCCAGATAATAATAAAGATATGGTCAGAATACTAGATAGTCACAGACGCATTGACGAACAGACCCTCATGTTTGCATTCACTATCGGTGACAATTTTTTTCACGCGTTGTTAAAAAGAAGCAGAAGAGGTAGGGTCAAAGTCCAAATGGGGGGAACTGTAGGCGTGAGAGGCAAATGTGTTGGTCCAAAAAGCAAGTCTATTTTTAACTTTTGCCAAGATCGGACGGACCGACAGACAGAGGTACACTAAAATTGGGCTGTAATTTTGGCTTTATTTTTCAAATTGAAGTCAGAATTGGGAATCGTCCGATCTCATTGGCCAACACATTTAATATTACTGGAAAATTTGAAGGCTCGACGCCATTTGAATTAATACTGTCCCTGAAGCAGGACGATTGATAGTCTGTGAAGTGTGACTTGCCTTACTATATAAATACTAAAGAAATAAAAGGCGTCATAGTCCAGCCAGCGGCACGTCTGAAGTTGTGCTAAATCAACGTACCTGTGTGTTTTCATTGAATTTGTGGTAAGACAGAAATTATTAATATTTTATTTAAAAATGTGAGTGTGAGATACTGCCATATGACAAATATTACGACTGTAAGTACTTAGACTAGGTCCCCAGCAGACTTATGCAGGGTCTAGTGGTTGATTTATCATATAACAAACTACCAGAGAGGTAGAATACACATGTGTTCCTAGGTGGTCAGGTGGAAACATATCACCCACCTTATTGTATGGAAAAAAGAGATTAATGATAACATTGCAGGTGCAGTGCAGCCATTAGAGGAGAGGAATGTGGAAAAAAAACTGGTACACCTTGTTATATGGATGAGCTGGGTTGGTCAGATAGATCTGACCCAGGTCTTTTATTTTGCATGTATTATAATTTGTGGAAATAGTAGATTAAACAGGATGTAAACAAGGAAACATAATTTCATGTTACAGGGTTTTTGTCTGGCACTAGTCCGGTGCCAGATCTCTGAGTGACGAATTTGAGAAGACTTTGTATTCCAGTAGTGATAGAGGTATACGCTGTCTACTCTATTACTTTTGGAAAAGTACAACAGTGGCCGTTGGCCGGAGTGACAAGTGACAGCTACTACATGTGCTAGATAAGTATATCGTCTGGCACATGACCTTTCATCAACGAGAATTAGCGTTTCCTAACCGAAATCAATAAAACTATTTCCACCCCAGAAATTAAAAGTAAAAGTTGTGAAATAAAGACATGGGAGTGATGACAGAATCCCGACCCGCAATCCAGTGCTAGTTTAACAGTAATATTAGAAATTTATTAACACCTTTATTAGATTTGTAAAATATGTGTTTGGACAAATTGTCCCTTTTGTTTAAATGAATTTTCTATATGTATATAAATTGAACACCTTTGAGTTTGAAAGTCCTGACCAGAAGAATACTAAGTTCAGGACAAAATAAAATTGTAAAAAAAAATAGTTTAATACCAAAATTTAAAGAACGGTGTTAGTCCACTTGATCATAGACTTTAATATTTGTTTGTGTGTGTGTGTGTTTAAGTATTAACGTACCATCACACCACATGTTCATAACCCTAGACATTAGACGCAGTCATCATACAAACTAGTCAAGAATAAGTCTGAATGAGATCATAAGGATATTTCTCAGAACTCCTGGATGGTGAGCATGGTGAAGCATCAGAAATGATAAACACTAGCACAGAAGAGGAAACCATTGATGGTGACGATGACATAAAGATGGAAGAACTGAAGGCAACACTGGAGAAAATCAAGATGGGCAAAGCAGCAGGGCATGATGGTATAACACCAGAAATGGTTAAGTTCATGGGAGCATCAGGCGACCTATTACTCTTAAGGGTTTTACAGGCAGCGTGGTACAACAAGACCATACCAAAGGATTGGGAGATTGCCATCATAACACCAATTTTCAAAAAGGATGACAATCGACAGTGTGGAAACCATAGAGGCATATCCCTTCTCAGTGTCCCTGGTAAAATCTACTCTAGAATCCTAGTGCAGAGACTCCGACGCCTAGCGGAGCCACAATTGGATGAGGTCTAGTGCGGATTCCGAGCAAACCGAAGTACTCAAGACCTAATCTTCACACTCAGACAGCTGAGTGAAAAGGCCCTTGAGTATAAGAGTGAGATGCATCTTTGTTTCATAGATCTGGAAAAGGCGTTTGACAGGGTCCCCTGGAGCAAACTTTGGGATTGTTTGGCAAGGAAGAATATTCCAGCACCTCTGATTCATGCTATACAGAGCTTCTACAAGTCTTGCAGAAATTATGTGAGGACAGCAAACCATAAGTCAGAAGAGTTCAGGACCACCACTGGTGTAAGACAAGGTGATATCCTATCACCTTACCTCTTCATACTCCTTATGGACGATGTCATCAAGGCATGTAAGGAGAGAACAAGAAAGTATTCAGAGGGGTACTGGAAGATGAGACAGGTCTATATTTCGGAGCTGGCATTTGCTGATGATGTTGCCCTGATTGCTAAATCAGAGGCACATCTCCAATCCAACCTACAAGTCTGGAAGGAAGAGCTGGAGAAGAGAGGGATGGTCATAAGCAGCTCTAAAACAAAATCCATGGTGATATGACGAGAAGAAAGAAAACATCAGATTAAGTTGGGAGAACAGGTCCTGGAGCAGGTCGACCACTTTAAATACCTCGGAGCTATTATAGACCGAAAGGGAGGCATCAAAGAAGAGTTGGCCACTCGAAAAGCAGCAGCTGGGAGACTTTTTCCGGCCATAAATCGAGGATTCCTCAGCAAGAGAGAGGTTGGTAAGAAAACGAAGATGGCTGTATACCGCTCCACCTATGTCCCAGTCTTGACATACGGATGCGAGTCATGGGCAATGACTACAACCCATAAAAGCCAGATCCAAACCTCAGAAATGAGGTATCTGAGGAAGGTGTTGAAGTAACAAGAAGAGACATGGTACGCAACCAGACGATACGTCAAGGCCTTAAATCCTACCCCCTGCAGACCCAAGTAGAACAGTCCCAATTAAGATGGTTTGGCTATGTCTGCAGAATGGGAGAAGATCGGATACCACGACAAGCATGGGAAACAAAGAGCCAAGGATCCAGACCCCGAGGACGACCCAGAGTCCGCTGGGAGGACAACATTAGACAATCTTTGAAGGATCGAGGACTAGAATGGAACCAGGCCAGGAGGAAGACAGCCGATAGGATAGTCTGGCGCTCTCTCTTCCAAACCTCTACACCTCACGGTAGAAGGGGAACGACTAAGTAAGTAAGTAAGAGATCATAAGGTGGTAGCAGAAAGGCTCCCTGAAAATTCACTCTAAAAATTGTTATATTCAGGGGCCTTCACAGCTGACCTCATTCAGTACAATATAAATACATAACAACAACATATCATAACATCAAAATCCACCACACATGGTGAAGCATCAGAAATGATAACCACTAGCACAGAAGATAAAACCAATGATGTGAAGATGACATAAAGATGGCAGCACTGGAGAAAATCAAGATGGGCAAAGCAGCAGGGCATGATGGTATAACACCAGAAATGGTTAAGGAACAAGGGAGCATCAGGCGACCTATTACTCTTAAGGGTCCTACAGGCAGCGTGGTGCAACAAGACCATACCAAAGAATTGGGAGATTGCCATCATAACACCAATTTTCAAAAAGGGTGACAATAGACAATTGGATGAGGTCCAGTGTGGCTTCCGGGCAAATCGAAGTACTCAAGACCTAATCTTCACACTCAGACAGCTGAGTGAAAAGGCCCTTGAGTATAAGAGTGAGATCCATCTTTGTTTCATAGATCTGGAAAAGGCGTTTGTCAGGGTCCCCTGGAGCAAACTTTAGGTCTGTTTGGCAAGGAAGAACATTCCAGCACCTCTGATTCATGCTATACAGAGCTTCTACAAGTCTTGCAGAAATTATGTGAGGACAGCAAACCATAAGTCAGAATAGTTCAGGACCACCACTGGTGTAAGACAAGGTGATATCCTGTCACCTTATCTTTTAATACTCCTCACGGACGATGTCATCAAGGCATGTAAGGAGAGAACAAGAAAGTATTCAGTGGGTACTGGAAGATGAGACAGGTCTGTATTTCAGAGCTGGCATTTGCTGATGATGTTGCCCTGATTGCTAAATCAGAGGCACATCTCCAATCCAACCTGCAAGTCTGGAAGGAAGAGCTGGAGAAGAGAGGAACGGTCATAAGCAGCTCTAAAACAAAATTCATGGTGATATCACGAGATGAAAGAAGACATCAGATTAAGCTGGGAGAACAGGTCTGATACAGCAAGCGTTAGTTGATATCGCAGTTGCGTTTATGCGGACTATCAGTTTGATCACAGATCACTTGATTATATGTGTCCGTACGTGGGTTCGTACTCAGACAATTTTTAAAGATGTAATTGAGATATTGTCTGGTCTGTATCGTAGTTGTTGGCACTTCATTGTTTGTTCAGTGCGAATACCATTCTTCATGAATATATGTTAGAAGTCTTCCTCATAGAAGATTAGTTTAAGTATAATGCGAATACAATAATATAAAATGGCATGCAGGCCAACCTTCAAGTCGAATGACGAATGCGGTAAGTCTTTCATACTGAGTCCAATATATACATTTATTTGACAAGACATGTGAAGAACATCATACGGTGATTCATCAATATAAGAAATGTACATCTGCATTAGTCAATGGGAATCCATAATACCGTCACTCTTCCAGTCAAATAAGTTCATGTCAGAACATCAAAGGCGATGTACACGCTCTGCTGTCATCCAGTCAGACGGTAATGATACGCCTGTGTATTTGACGAATATTTAATATATAGATCATCCACTGATCTACTAACATTATATTTCATTATCCATTAAGGAACTATGGACCGACCCTGCGCGTCCATCATTAATAATAATTCGGCAATACGTAGCCTAACTCTGGAAGAATTCAACAATGCGACTTCATGGCGTGACGGTCAAATACAAAAGGGTCCCCTAAATTGGTCACTACGCGTGACCATACCAACGCTCACGCGTCACAATCCGACTGTGCGGATTGCGTTCATTAGACCATGAAGTATAACAATGATTCTACATTAATTCTCTTATCATCAAAAATGCGTGCTGCCAAATATAGCAGACGACGCCGATAAAACACCGTAACAGTTCCCTTCACGCCGGGGACAAAAAAAATCTATTAGATAGATTTTTTTGAACTATCTTATTCAAAGATCCCAAAAATTTAACCACAACCCGACATATGGCTTACGATGTTCTGAAAATCGTCGTGGTCATGTCGATAATGTATCAGTCATACTAATCATGTAATATATTAATAGTTATGTTATCCATGGACATTATAATAACTAAAGGAGTGTCAACTGTCGCTAAATAATTTAACTTAAAGTTTGTCGTGACTAAATAATAAGTGAAGAAAATTATTCCAATCAATTAAAATGAAACTAATTAATTATAGTATGTATGTAAGGTGTCATTAAATTGTAATTAACTAAACTAAATGATATTGTTATAGTAAAGGAAATGAGAAGTAAAGACAAGTAAAGTAGAGAAAAAGTAAAGTATAAATTTAATTATTGATGTGTGATGAAAATTAATCATGTGTATTAAGTAACTACTAACTAATTAACTTAATTAACTAAACAATAATATGTAATATATTCTATCAACATATTTGCCAAATATATACAAGAATAATCATTAAATCTACGTATATTATTCAGTGGTGTGAGATTCTTTTCTGTTCATATATATTTTCTTTCTTTTATATTTCTTTTTTTTCCCTCACAATTCAACTTTATTTATTAATGAAATCAATAAGTAGAACTAACTAATATTGGATATGAAGATCCAAACGTAGTAATGTCCATAGGTGAATCTACCATTAGTTCCATTGAGTCTACGATAAGTTCCATTTGAATATACGATTAGTTAAATTTGAGCGGAAAAGAGTTTATCCGTATTCACAGTGTTCAATTAGTTATTTCAATTGCGGAAGTATAGCGGTATTTGTCCCGCCGGAATTCAGATATTCCTTCCGATTGCCTCGAAGTGAGCTGCATCACGAATGGACACTAACCAAAGTCAAACATTCGTAATGAAAAATCGAATTCTGTCTCTTGTTATAATCAATTTCGTTTGAAGAACGTATCCATGAATTGTTTCATTCGTAGTATAAATCATAAGTATGCAATGTAAACAGTCATTGACGAGGTACGTAATCGTTACGAAGGACTTATTGTTCAGCATCTCTTTGACATATTGAATTCTAGTTTCTTTTCACTTGAAAATATCATCATCAACGAAGAAATGTAAAGGAAGTTGAATGTCCAGATTCCTTGCGGATTGTAAACATAAATTTCGCTTGTTTGCTGAAACCGTGATGTTCAACATCGTTGATTGTACCAACGTTACTTGAGGTACGAATTTCGGTATCATCAAGCGTTGTATGTCCCAGGAGAACTTGACATCCCGTAGACTCGTGACATATTTAATATTATCGTTAACGAAATTTGAAATATCGTTCCACGTTTGAAGTAGTAGAACAGTCACGTTAGCTGAATTTGAAGTTCATGAAACGATTGCAAGTCCTTAAATGTAAACGTCGCTGACGGTGATAGTTGTCGGCATCTGACGGAGATATATTTATGTATAATTTAGTAGCATCTGTTTACCTCAAATTTAGGAGGTAATTAATAAAAATGTTCCCTATAAATTTTGAAAGCGTTGATGATACCATGTCACTTTCAATAGCATGTCTTTGATATAGACAAATAGACGATATACGAAACTAATGCTGCATTGGGCTGAGCATAGTTAAAACCAATAACCATGTTACTGTATATTGTAGGCATGGTAAAAACAAATAAGACAGAAAACATGTGTACAAAATATAAATGTCACAAATAATGTTTTCTACTAGAAATATTACCAACCAATCTATATAGATGAGAATAGATGATTAGTAAAGAAAAGATACGATGACTGCATATGCTAAGTCATCAAAGAATGTGACAACAGTGTTACTACAACATGTTATCTGCGTGACGCAGAATCAGGTACCATCTGTAGCCTGAGTGAATGGTGATGAAAGTAAACACCATTATCACGATCGACAACAAAACGAGCGTCTCTATTGTTACAGAATGTAACCAATGCCTCACTATTCTGACCATTAAATGATGGCAGAAGACGAACAAACTTAACGTTTGCCGTGTAACTAAAGAAATTTCTAAGTGTCTGCCATGTAGTTACATGTGGCAAATTACGCACTAACACCGTGCGAGAATACGCATATTTCCCAATATATGTAGGACCATTGTCACTAATATGGGAAAACGGTTGATGTGCAACCTTAGTTGCTTGAGGTACATTGCAATGTATGTCCCTCATGTAATTATTATTCTTCCTATTGACTGTATGATTATCTTGAGCTTGAGTAAAATGACCCTTATCCTGTAATGATACATTTGTAGAACGTGTAGTAGTAGAAGATTGAGAAGAACTACATACGTTCTTTTGTTTCAGTATGCTGGTAGTAATTTTATTTGGTATTTTCTCATTACTCTTTATTCCAACATTATTTCTCCATACATTACTTTTCTTAGTAAAATCCTTTACCCTACTGACAGTGTTAATAGTTTTCTTAGGATCAGTTGTAATCTGAGCTTGTCGCCAACTTTTATTATCAGAATTGGCAGTAGCATCCTGTCGAGGGAAGGTATATTTTCCCCGGAATGACCTCCTAACTACCAATGGGTGTATTGATAGTTTAGTATCAGTCCTCGTACTTAAATCATGTTGCAAAGTACGTTTCTCTCCTCTGTTGTTCCTATATATATTTTTACCTGCCATTACATCTAGTAAACAATCAACCCTCTTTCCTAATTTATTACTCTCAGAAGTCAGGAATGCAATCTCCTGTCTCTGCTTCTTATTTTCCTTATCGAATTTAATGGTTCTATTCTTCTCACACTCGAATAAAGAATCTAATGTGTTCAATGCTGTTGAAAGTTCATAAATTTGTTGTTGCGTTTCCTTTTTAAGTTCAGCATAGCTATGTTTCTCATTCAGGAGGGACGCTTCTAATGCAGTCACCCTGTCATTAATGAAACACTCGTCACTCGAGGTGGAAACAGAAACACCAATACCCGATTCTGTATTATCTACTTCGTTTTCTGATTGCACTTCATCAGATACTTTCTTATTTGTTTCGTTACCCCTATGGGAATTAACCAAAAGTGTCTTATTATCTTCACGCAACAATGCCAAGTCAAGCGTGGAAGATTTCACTTTACTTATCTGTTCGTTCAGCATCTGTTTCAATGAATTTGCCTCATCGTCCAACTTTTTTTCCTGTCTAAGACAAAATTCATAAAATTTATCATTATCTGTATGACATACATCCATTATGTTATTGTCATCAAATGATACACTACCATTTTCCCTTTTTTTTTATTTCAGTTTTTGTCTTAATGCACCTATTTAGACAGAACTGTTTATATTGTTCCGTATCATAGTAAAGAGATCCTAACTGTACATCATCAGTGAGAATCAATTCACATTGGATGGCCCGGTCTATACATTCTCGACTCCGGTTATGCACTTGCATATCTACAGTTGATTTCAAAAGTGAAATTTCAGCTTTAAGCTCTTGAATCTTAACACCCTGTGTATGATTTTCTATCTTTAACTTTACATTTG
This sequence comes from Oreohelix idahoensis, assembly GCA_024509875.1. Classification (NCBI taxonomy): domain Eukaryota; kingdom Metazoa; phylum Mollusca; class Gastropoda; order Stylommatophora; family Oreohelicidae; genus Oreohelix; species Oreohelix idahoensis. The sequence continues at coordinate 122,034 of JAMPIV010003816.1, forward strand.
TATGATCAAGTAATTTCAGTCGATCAACCTCAGACAACAACGACTGAATGTGCGCCCTCTGTGCATGAAGTTTTCTTTGGTAAGCTGAGGCATTATCTTGTGAAATCTTCAATGAGAGTTTCTCAACCTCAGACTCCAAAGATTTATTTTTTTCCGTAGTGGATTCTAATGAGGCTTCTAATTCCTTCTTCTGACTACGACATTTAGTAATATCGACTATCAACTCCGACAATCTATTATTCGACCCTGTAATTTAAAAATCCATTGCTGACAGCTTCTTCTCATATTCCCTTTTTTGATGTATCAGCTCATTAGTAAGGGTAATCTCCCTATCCTTATGCCTCGTTATTGTTTCCTTCAACTCATTCAACTCAGTACTACTACCTTCCTGAGTAGTCATTTTACATTCATCATAAAAAATAGTGGATAATATTTTATAAAGTCTCACTGCTTTCTTCTGTGAAGGGGCATATCTACACACATTCCAACCAAACTCCTCAAGATCATGGCTCATTTGAATTAAAAAATGTTCCATGGCATACTCCTCACAGCTTGCACCACGTAAACCCAATCTATCTCCCTCCTGGAGAAAATGTTCAAAAATACCCATAGTGGATTCTGATGAGGTCCTAGAATTTGCAAGCTCCACTTCCAGTATCCTCAATCTCGAATCATCAGTATCGGTCTCAAACTTCAGTAAACTCGCCTCCTTTCGCAAGTCCCTTATAGCCTGTTCTTGACTGGCAATAATCTCCAATAACTCCTCCTCTCTTTTCTCATCAATGGTTTCTAAATTTGTCACTCTTTCCTGCCCATTCCGTGAGTTGTCCATTTGTTTATCATAATCATCGTCGCAAAGAATAGCATTATGAATGTTATTCAATATAGAACCATGTTGGACATGTACGTAACGTTCCACAGAAGTACGAAACACTCCATCTAGTAAGTCTGCTATGTCCATAGCCATATTCATATGTGGGACAGAGTGTAACTTATTGTTAGCAAACTCCGTCAAATCCGACGCTGTACAACATAAAAATTTATCTAATAATAAATTTTCATCTAATTCTCTTAATCTGTTTTCCTTCTCAATGTCTTCTATTTCCTCTCTAGCTTTCCTTATGTCTTCTTCTTGTCTAAGTTTTTCTTTCTCCTGTTTCAATGTAGCTTTCCTCTCTTCCTCTTCCTCCTTTAAAGCAGGTACAACTTCTTCATCACTATTCATCAAATTATTACAAGCCAACTCTCCCTTGACAATAGGTTTTAACATGTTACCTTCTACACCAAGTTTTACTGAGAACTTATTTAATCCCACATCAACACACTGTTCTTTATTAAGTAACTTGTCTGGAGAATCCCTATAATCCTCCGAGACCTTCTTCTCCTCTAATGCAAACTCTTTTAATTTATCCTGACGTTCTTCTTCTTCTAATTTTCGATTCCGTTCATCAAATTGCAATCTATGTAAAAACTCATTGTATGCATATATTTCTAATTCTATACCATGTAAACCACAACTCTCACCAAGCCACCTATAATAATCTAGCGTAAATGTGGTCATGTCAAATAACTAAAATACTTATTTAGTCAATAATATAATTATATGTATATGCAAGAAAGTATGGTCACTCAATATGACCAACTATAATAACCTATTAATATGAACTGTAAGTTCAACAACTATATAATATTTTGTAACAATATTATATGTACCTATTAATATGTCATAAATAGTTATGACATTTATTTATTTACGATGCTGAATTCATATCATGCACCTAATATTAATATTTAATAATTATGGGAATTGTCCTACCATAAGTATATTATGTTATCATTTATGTGTGCCTAAACAACACTGTAGTAACATGTACGTGTACTTTGCACTATATCACATATAGTTTTCCAATTCAACACCTATGCATGGTGTGAATACCAAATAATTATTCAATAAAGTTATTTTACTTCAATATTTAATTGTAATCCTTATGCCCTAAGCATCATATACAATGTGCCTCACTCATGTATTGGACCAATACCGCACTATGATGACATACCCTAAGTCATCATCCAATTTGATAAAAATTGATCAAATTAATTAAATATATTATTAAAATTAATTCATATAAATATTATTATTACATAACATTAATGAAGACAATACAAATGATTAACCAAGGCTTTACAGTACAGTAGCACAATACAAAAGTGACATTTTCACAAAAATAAGTGATATTATAAAACCAAGTCTACTAACCGGAAATATAGAAGGGTGAAGGTTAACTGAAGTAAAAGAACATATTTGGCACTACGAATGATGACGTCACAGGACTCATTTGACGATCATACAATACATTAAAATAAAATTAAAGATAGCCAGATTAGAATAAACAGGATAGATTACGAACATATGACTGTAACTGAATAAAAATCAAACTGAATACGGTAAAATACAACGGTTATTTCACAGAACTAGACACCTAACATACAAGGTGAATTAATGCAGGTCCGAACTAAACAATCACCGGTAATGTCTTCGACGCGTTCTTCGCGAAATGCGATTAATTCACGGCCCTAAGGAACGATCGGAATTGAGCTTGACGTTCGAAAAGCCATAAGTTCAATTCCGATTCCCAACCTACCTCCCACGAATATCGACAAGACTACAGAAGTATATAAAATGACACACTTAACATTATTGTCAAAAACATGCCTATGAAATGACTGACGTGGACTCAACATTTGTAGGCACAAAAAGTACTTATCTTTTGAATTTCTGAATTGTTACCACAGAGCCAACATGCGCCACTCTACCATGGATATTTCATGCAGAAATGCTGTCTGTGTGACCAGAAATCTTTCGGTAGTTGATGCTTGATAAGTTTAATTTCATGTCGTTGAATTTTGCTTGTCATTCATGATCGTTCGACTGTTGCTATGCAATGACGTCATATTCGCATGCGCAGAAAATGTCAATGAAAATCAAAGAGATATATTTTTGCGGATTCGATTTGATTGTAGATAAGTTCATAAACGTGAAATAGAAATTCCACAGCCAACATCCGGCCACCAGTTGATACAGCAAGCGTTAGTTGATATCGCAGTTGCGTTTATGCGGACTATCAGTTTGATCACAGATCACTTGATTATATGTGTCCGTACGTGGGTTCGTACTCAGACAATTATTAAAGATGTAATTGAGATATTGTCTGGTCTGTATCGTAGTTGTTGGCACTTCATTGTTTGTTCAGTGCGAATACCATTCTTCATGAATATATGTTAGAAGTCTTCCTCATAGAAGATTAGTTTAAGTATAATGCGAATACAATCAATATAAGATGGCATGCAGGCCAACCTTCAAGTCGAATGACGAATGCGGTAAGTCTTTCATACTGAGTCCAATATATACATTTATTTGACAAGACATGTGAAGAACATCATACGGTGATTCATCAATAAAAGAAATGTACATCTGCATTAGTCAATGGGAATCCATAATACCGTCACTCTTCCAGTCAAATAAGTTCATGTCAGAACATCAAAGGCGATGTACACGCTCTGCTGTCATCCAGTCAGACGGTAATGATACGCCTGTGTATTTGACGAATATTTAATATATAGATCATCCACTGATCTACTAACATTATATTTCATTATCCATTAAGGAACTATGGACCGACCCTGCGCGTCCATCATTAATAATAATTCGGCAATACGTAGCCTAACTCTGGAAGAATTCAACAATGCGACTTCATGGCGTGACGGTCAAATACAAAAGGGTCCCCTAAATTGGTCACTACGCGTGACCATACCAACGCTCACGCGTCACAATCCGACTGTGCGGATTGCGTTCATTAGACCATGAAGTATAACAATGAGTCTACATTAATTCTCTTATCATCAAAAATGCGTGCTGCCAAATATAGCAGACGACGCCGATAAAACACCGTAACAAGGTCCGGGAGCAGGTCGACCACTTCAAATACCTCGGAGCTATTATAGACCGAAAGGGAGGCATCAGAGAAGAGTTGGCCACTTGAAAAGCAGCAGCTGGGAGACTTTTTCAGGCCATACATCGAGGATTCCTCAGCAAGAGAGAGGTTGGTAAGAAAACGAAGATGGTTGTATACCGCTCCATCTAAGTCCCAGTATTGGCATATGGATGCGAGTCATGGGCAATGATTACAACCCACAAAAGCCAGATTCAAACCTCAGAAATGAGGTATCTGAGGAAGGTGGTTGAAGTAACAAGAAGAGACATGGTCCGCAACCAGACGATACGTCAAGACCTAAAATGCCACCCCCTGCAGACCCAAGTAGAACAGTCCCAACTAAGATGGTTTGGCCATGTCTGCAGAATGGGAGAAGATCGTCTACCACGACAAACATGGGAAACAAGAGCCGGCGATCCAGACCCCAGGACGACCCAGAGTCCGCTGGGAGGACAACATTAGAAAGTCTTTGAAGGACCGAGGACTGGAATGGAACCAGGCCAGGAGGAAGACAACCGACAGGATAGTCTGGTGATCTCTTCTTCCAAACCTCCATACCTCACGGTAGAAGGGGAACGACTAAGTAAGTAAGATGTTGCGAGCTGCATACAAAATCGTATACTTGTCGCCTTTTGCAGTGCGCATGAGATTGAGTCTCCAGTTTATTCTATGATTATTCGGAGGCCCCGAGTTGGCACAGAGGTGAAAGGTCATATGTCGTTGACATTTTCTCATGCGCCTGTTATGTAACGACAGTGGCAATAATGCCAAAAGCAAATGATAGCAGTTAAACATACTGCATATCTTAATTATAAACCATACGAGGATGAACACGATATGTTTCTTCAAAAATTACACATTGATCTGATGGCACAGGACAAGAAGAATCTGCATGGATTGGTTGGGTTTTAAGGATTATCTTCATTGTACACGGACAACTCCATCAGTGCCCCGATCTCCTAATTTAGATCCCACAAGAAGGATCTCAGCACAGTGCACGAATTCCGTAGCACCGACAAGAATCCCAGTATGTGTATATAGGAATGACACATTCTTTTCTGGACGAATATGACGATGAAGAAAATCAATTTCACATTATTTTTCTTCTGGTCTATGTTTTCTCCGCTGTCGCCATATCATTAATGGGAAGTCTGGAGTCAGTAGGAATGGGCTATCGTAGAACAGAAGAACCATACAGAGATACTAAGTCCTGACAATGACTAACATTATCTATCTGCTAGCATAAAGCCCTAAAAAGGACTCGCCAGCTACGCCAACGCCCGAGCTAGTCTTTGACAGTTATTTTGCATTCACACAATTTTACAGTTTGGACTAACTATATTTGAATTGAGTGTTGAGGGTAGAAGATACTATATGTAAATATCAGAAATCAGATTTTATTATCTTGAATTTACTACACTATATATTCTAATTATAACCCATCAAGGGTTTGTCGGGATAATTTGTCTTAAAAAAATATCCAGTGGACGACGTTTCGTGGTTAATTAATTCTGTTATGTTTTAAACCTGTGGTCCCCAAATTTGTTTGAGTCCCCACCCCTCCATGGAATCCTTGATCCGTAATCGACTCCGACCAAAATAAAAATAAATAAATATACGATTTTATTGAACTTGTTAACATTCGTTAACGTGAAGGGTGTGGCTGCTGAGCATTAAGAAGGGCACTGATATTTGGTTGGACATTGGTGAGATGTAGACGTAAGATACGCCCTCTTCCAGGTGCAGTCTGTTCCTTTGATATGATAATACTGCCATTGTGTTTAAGAAAACCAGCTTCAACCATGTACATTAGTAATAATTTAAGTAGAAACGACACAACTCTTTTTTATTTTTTATTTTGATGATGAGAAATATCCTGTTCGACCTCAGATGGGCTATAACTTGGATATATATTGTTTTCAATTCCAAATAATATGAACAACTACCGACATGGGAAAGTGGCATCACACTTGTCAACTCATTGTAAATAGGACAAATCACAATTACCAATTATGCTTGTGTGTTTAAAAAAAAAGCAACCCAATAAACAAAAACGAGATAAAACCGAACAAAATCAAGCAGAAACTCCAACTAAGAATAATATTAAGAGGGAGGGGTGTAAAGGCCTGGTGGTTCCAGTTATATAACTGACTTTAACAGATATTTAATTGTCTTTACCTGTCAAAAGTCATATGCATTGTAAGATCAGCATCAGACCTTCACATTCACAACTACTAAATATTAACCCTTGTTTGTGTTAAATGTTGTTTGACTATATTATGCAGTTCTCTAGCTGGCCAAGTACCTGTCGGTCAATTTTGTGAAGAATGTCTCCTGTGGCGAAAGCTAGGTCTGGAGTGGAAGTGGTGTGCCATCTTCTAGAGTAGAAACTGGGTTTATCATCTGGCCTGTTGATAAGGTGAAGTTTTGTGTCTATCTCCCAGTCCTCCACTTCCTCTCCTTTACTGTCTGTAACCGGATATCCCCATCTTTCCGAGTGGCTGTTGAAGTCTCCGACCACTCTGCAGTTTGAGCTCTTTATTTCCATACTTGCAAGTGACAGGCCTTTGCTCGATGGGCCATACAAATTGTAGATACGCATGTTCGTGTCCTTTATTTTAATGTCAACCCCTAAAATTTCCGACTGGTCGTTGAAGTTCACGGATACCTCGCTACTTGGTATTGAGTTTCGGGTAAGTAATAGCACACCTCGTTTGTGTCCTTCTCGATCGAGTCGGAAAGCCTGGTATCCTCTTATTGAGAATCTGTGGTTGCTGTTGAGATGTGTTTCTTGGATGCAAGCCACATCAATTTGATCCTCATAAAGGCGGTTTTTTTTATGGGGACTTTTTTGTTGAGAACTCCTTTTGCATTCCACTGCAGAACTTGACTCCACAATTCAGGGAAAGGTGACCACCAGTAGTATTGGTTGAACCCCTTCGAGGCGGAGGGTCCGGCACTCTCGCCGCCTGGCGGGACTCCACGGGACGAGCACCACAATGCTTAAATTGTATTCGTGACATCTTCATTAAGCGAAGTACGTTGCACTGTTTCGTTGAGCATGTAGCCCAGTGCATCCGATTTCAACAGGCGTTTCTGTAGGGTTGCGTTCCTTAGCCCTTGACTGTCCCCAGCCAACCTGCAAGGCAGCAGGTGGTTTAAAATCAGAATTTTCCTTCTCCTAGACGAACTGCCTTCCAAGGCTTACGAGCTTCATCTACCCGGGATTTAACCAATGCCTTGGGTCTATGTTGGTGCTGGCCAGAGCATGGTCCACTCGCCGGTGGGTACTGCGCCTACACCGTAAGGGATCCCACACTACTCTCGATAGACGACAAACAGTGAAGAATGAGGCAAGAAAGCATTTAACCCACGAAGTGGTGGTGGATTGGTGCAGACCAGAGCAAGTACCACTCGCCGGTGTGTTCTGCATCAACACTTATAGGGTTCCACCTACTCCTGAGCCCATTTAGTCTTCACGAAGGACCTGTCCGGCTTGGGTGACCCTGCCAGGAGAACAAATTTAAATTATATACTTCCTTTTTAAAAAAATAATATACCGTAATATACACCTTTCCAATAAACTATTGATCTGGGAGCAAATGGATTTCTAGTTCGCTTAATAAAGAAGCACGTTACGTTGCCTGAGGATACTAATAACAAAGAGAAATAATTCATTGATTTCGTCTTCAGTTTTGTAAACACATGAATTTTTATGGACTTGCTTTCAAGATTAACATTATGTAATGAAACTTTTACTCTTTCCGATGTCCAACTGCCGATGGATTTTTAACGTGCGCAACTTGCACTCCAGACCCCCTATTTTTTCGCTATTGTCCGAGAAGGCTAGGCATCCGATCTCACTACTCATGAGGGGGGGGGGGGGGGGGGGGGGGGGGGAGGGTGGGGGGGGGGGGGGGGGGGGGGGGGGGGGGGGGGGGGGTGTGTGGGGGGAGGGGGTAGAGAGGGGGGGGGGGGGGGGGGGTGGGTGGGGGGGAGGGGTGGGTGGGGGGGGGGGGGGGGGGGGGGAGGGGGGGGGGGGGGAAGAGAGAGAGAGAGTATTACATTATTTGGACCCACTGGTTAAGAAAAAAAAATTTTGATAAAATATTTTTCCCGTACTGGGAACTGAACCCGATACCTTTAGAATTACAGGCAAAGGCCATACCTCTTAGCCACTTCGATCCCCGTCCGGTAAGTACAAACATTTGTTATTTCCTATCGTTATTAGTGTTCATTGTGTAATGTTTATACAGGACAGTAGAGGATACCTGTAGCCATCAATATCTGGATAGGGGTCTATACAAGAAAATGTGCACAACTGTGAGTGAGAAATGGACATAGTGGTTTGACATTTTTGATAAAATATTTCTAGTATCATTATGTTGTCACTACACGGGGGCCGAAAGGGGAGCAGAAAGTAGTAACTCTATTCCCTGCATTACACGTAGTAAATATCGATTAAGGAGGGTTGGGCATTAGGCTGGTTTCCCAATCATGTAAAAAATGTTAAACCACAAAAACGTCAACAAACAATGGACAGGTCAAATAAGGAAAAACTCAGTTAACCATGACAGGAGACGGTCCTCTGGCAAGGAGACGCATGGCACGACACATAGAAAACTGAAAGGAGTCTGTGTTGCTGACTGACCTTCTTTCTTCTAGGAAAACTTCCAGATTTGGCAAATGGAATGTTCAGACATTGAATGAACAAGGTAAAACGGTACATGTAGCAGCAGAAATGAACAGAGAACTGATACAGACATAAAGGGGATGGCGAAGACATTGAAAGACCTTGAGCTGAAGGCACGAGACAGAAAGACTTGGCATATGTTTGTTGAAGGCCTATGCTCCTATGGGAGTTAAAAGGCGGATGAAGATGAAGAAAATACTGTGACTCATAAATGTGGATGACATTTTATCAATGTATTTTGACATTTTTTACAGATATGTTTCGATCACCACTATATTGTGACTCATAAATGTGTATGACATTTTATCAATGTATTTTGATATTTTTACATATATGTTTCGATCACCACTATATTGTGACTCATAAATGTGTATTACATTTTATCAATGTATTTTGACATTTTTTACAGATATGTTTCTTCTTCTTCTTCTTCCGTCCTTAGCCACCGACCGTCAAAGCAGTCAGTGGCCATTACGCCTAGTGGCGTCTTAGGGCAACAGCAGGTAGGTTTTCTTTGCCATTGTTTCCCATCACGCCTATTGGCGTCTTTAGGGCAACGGCAAATCAATCCATTTGCTGTTGTTTCCGTAATCGAAGTGACTGGCAAACGGGTGATCAGCCCGTTGGTAGATATGTTTCGATCACCACTATATTGTGACTCATAAATGTGTATGACATTTTATCAATGTATTTTGACATTTTTTACAGATATGTTTCGATCACCAGTATATTGTGACTCATAAATGTGTATGACATTTTATCAATGTATTTTGACGTTTTTTACAGATATGTTTCGAGACATTTTATCAATGTATTTTGACATTTTTTACAGATATGTTTCGATCACCAGTATATTGTGACTCATAAATGTGTATGACATTTTATCAATGTATTTTGACGTTTTTTACAGATATGTTTCGATCACCACTATATTGTGACTCATAAATGTGTATGACATTTTATCAATGTATTTTGACATTTTTTACAGATACGAGAGGCGTTTAGAAAGTAATGCACCACATCGTTTCTCTCAGCTAATAATGAAGATAGAAGCATGAAATTTTGCACACTTTAAATATGGCATGCGCCAATTGTGTGCACCAAATTGCACCGCAACAGGCCAAATAATACGGCTTCCCTAAACCGTTGAAATGGAGCGTGTTAGCAACTTGCGTTATAAACAGCGAATTGTGATAGAATTTCTCGTTGCAGAGAAGGAAACTGTTGTGAACATTCACAAGCGTCTATGTGATGTGTATGGAAGTTTTGCAGTCGACAGGAGTGCAGTCAGTCGCTAGGTTCAGAGAATCAAAGAATCAGGAAGTGGAGATACGGAGCTGCTTGATCGGCCGCGCTGTGGACGTCCTGCCACAGCCACCAACGCAGAAATGTTGAAATGCGCTGAGGGCATTATTCTTACTGATAGGCGAATCACTACTCAACAATTTGCTTTACAGCTGTCAGTCAGCATTGGTAGTGCAAATGCAGTTATAAAAATTTGGATTTTCTAAGGTTTGCGCAAGATGGGTGCCTCGAAGTCTCACAAACGACCACCGATTGCAAAGGAAAGCAATTTCTTCTGAATTGTTGGAGCGTTTCAATGCTGATGGAGAGAACTTTTTGGCTAAAATCGTTACAGGTGACGAAACCTGATCACATCATTTTGAACCTGAGACAAACAGACAGTCAATGGAGTGGCATCATCCGCAATCACCACGAAGAAAGAAATTCAAGACAATTCCTTCAGCTGGAAAGGTCATGATCACTGTTTTTTGGGACATTGAAGGTGTGATTCTTGTGGACGTTATGCCAAGAGGAGAGACAATCAATTCGCAAGCTTACGTTAAGACATTGAAACAACTCAATCAACGTTTTCGCAGAGTTCGGCCGCACAAGAATCCAGCAGACCTGCTTCTCCTTCACGACAATGCGCGACCTCACACACGTCTTGCAACACAGGAAGCAATCACCAAATTGGGTTGGACTGTACTACCCCATCCACCCTATAGTCCCGATTTGGCACCCTCTGATTTTCATCTATTTGGTCCACTTAAAGATGCACTCCGTGGGACAAGGTTTGAAGATGATGAAGAAGTGATTCGTGCAGAAAAGAAATGGCTACATGATCAAGACAAAATCTGGTACGGGCTAGGAATACATGCACTTGTTTTGCGCTGGCATAAAGCCGTACAATTGATGGGGATTATGTTGAATAATACCGATGTTTACATGACATATCCATGTATATTGTATATAAATTTCATGCGTAAAAATTACTTTTATCATTCAGGCGGCGGCGCGTGACTTTTATATAGCAAAAACGCCGGGCGGCGCGTGACTTTTATATAAGCGCATTCAGGCGGCGCAAGATGGCGGACTTCGGATCACAAGCGGAGGTGATATGGGGCAAGATCGCTGGCTGGAGATAACAAGAAGAGGGGTATATTTTTTTATATAAGGAAAATGTTGATAACAAGATGGTGGTATATTTTTTTATATAGTAATATATTATTGTTGTTGTTATTAGTATAGCCAACTTAGGTAGTGGTTGTGTTAGACAAACAAGAAGAGGGTAATAGTTAGACTTTTTAGATAATAGGAAGATAATAAGAAGACGATATTTAGACGATATATATTTACATAACAAGAAGACGATATGTATACGAACAGTTATATTTAGACATATATATTTTACAACAGTTATTTTACAACAGTTAGACGAACAGTTATACAACAGTTATACAAACAGTTATACAAACAGTTAGACGATATACAACGGACGATATAGGTAACAAAAAAGCGTTTTAGTTAATATAGTTTTTATTTTGTCAAATACTAAAGGGCAACTCTCAATCGCTTGGTAGGTTTCTTCTTCTTCTGTGGTAGATTAGGGACATCGGTCAGGTCTGTGGTAGGAAACCAACTCGGGTCTGGGGATACTGGACAGCTAGACTTCATGTATTCGTCAAACAGGTTAGTGAAGGTGGTAGGTTTCTTCGGTGGTAGGACACCGGTCAGGTCTGTGGTAGGAAACAAACTCGGTTCTGTTGGTTGGTAACAGCTGGAGTTGATGTACTGGTCAAACGTGGTAGTGTTAGTAGGATAGGTATCCGTGCTTGGTGGCTGTAATCGATCAAATTCGGCGAGGATTTCGCTCTGTAATGTCAATAAATGGTCAAACTCGGGTCGAGTTAACGTAATGCCGTGTTTGGTAGGAAATTTGAGGTAGGATTCACCAAAATATCTTCGCACGTGCAGTAAAGGTTGGCCTCGGTAAACACTTACAGACGCAGCCTTCAGACCACTAGCCAAAGGTTTAAGCATTTCATCACTTCTCTTGATGTAGACCCAGTTGTTGGGAGCAGTCATTTTCAACGAGGTGTATCTGTCGTTAATAAAGTGTCTTCCGTTTATATACAGGAATACCAGTTCAATCTGGTTTTTTTAGGCGTGCCCTAGCTAGGATTTGATTCGTCGAACATCGATCGTGTGTTAGAAAGGACGTGATTCGTCGATGTATTGCGTGGGAACAATGACACATGGCCGTATTGTCGTGAGGGAAAAAATACACCTGTCTATTGATTTCGTCCCTTGTTTATCAAAGTGGGGTTGAGTTTCACTAGCCAGGGTCTGACTAAGCGCGTAATTAAAAGATCGTTGGCGTGTTGTCTAGCCGAAAATGGTAGTAGGACCCGCTGCATAGTACCACCTCGTGTTTTGATCAAGATGAAATAAATGGCGTAGAGCCCACAAACGTTGGTGACTACATCTTGTAAATGTCTGGCGTTGTAGTTAACAGGTCGAGTAGACATGAGCTAACACTTTAACGAGCCCAGTTCGTTTAACAAATGTGTCCGACAGGAGGATGTTGCGTATCTCGTCTGTATTCATTGTCTAAGTGGTGTAGTCTGTCAAAACTTGGCGCGATTTCGAGATCTCCAAGATCGAGTCTTGCGTGGTGTGACCTCGGTGAATGTAGGTTTCTTCTTCTTCTTCGGTGGTGGATTGGGGACATCGGTCAGGTCTGTGGTAGGAAACCCACTCGGTTCTGGTGATATTGCACACCTAGAGTTCGTGTAGTCGTCAAACGTGTTAGTGGAGGTGGTAGGTTTCTTCGGTGGTAGATTAGGGACATCGTTCAGGTGGGTGTCAGTGCGTGGTGCCTGTAGTCGGGCAATTTCGGCGAGGATTTCGCTCCGTAAAGTTAATAAGTCTTTAAGCACTTCATCACAGCTCTTGATGTAGACCCAGTTGGTGGGAGCAGTCATTTTCAATGAGGTGTAGATTATCACTGCGTTAATAAAGTGTCTTCCAAGTGTTTATATGTAGGAATACCAGTTCAATCTGGTTTTTTTAGACGTGCCCTAGCTAGGATTTGATTCGTCGAACATCAAGCGTGTGTTAGGCAGGTTGTGATTCGTTGAAAAGGATAGTTGACGTGGTTGTGTGTGAACAATAACACATGGCCGTATTGGGGTGAGGAGAAACCCGATAGTGAATATTCATAAAAGGAGGGGTAAAACCTTATAAAAATGCGATAGAGGAAGGGTTCGGGTTCTTGTGCCGCTGTCTTTTGGTGATGATTTTACTCCTGTTGCTCGTTTTCTCGAGCCGCGCGACGTTGTATATAGCGTATTAACACCCGCCGTAGGAACTCTACTGTTAGCTCGACAAGGTGGTCATGAGGGACCACCCGTAGAAGGACGTCCTCTAGGTGCATATTAACTAGATCCTCATCCGATGACGTCAGACAGGGATGGGCTAGTTGGTTCGGTTGTTCATCCCGACAACCTTCGCAATACCGAGACCGGTTCGCCTGGAGGTAGCTTAATATGGAAGTAAGGATGTTCCGACGACGTGAAGGCATCTGTAAAAATGAAAAAATAAAAAAAGTTACTATATATCCATAGATAAGCGGGACATATCATAGTTATCAACTACTCAAAAATATGACAGGGAATTTCCGATGTTGGGTGAATGTAATTACATATTGCTGTACACGGGGGTAGTTGCATCTTAAATATTGTATATCACGATTAATAACGATACTCATTTAGTGATATTTAAATTAACTGTGTTCCTGTCATGCTCTGTCCGGTTTGCTGTTCCTTAGTGTGTGTGTGTGCCTGTGGTTGTTGTTTTGCTCCAAGCTTGTCCCACCCCGACCGGTCATCTGGTTAGCATTATGTTGGACTTATTTGGTTGTGTTGTGGTACAAATAGGTTGTTGTATACGAGTTATCGTTACTCTTGTTAAATACTAGTCCTCTATATTTATTTTATACCTAGCATCGAAATGACTTACAATTAGTATTTATGCTCTATCTATGTCTAAAGCTAAATTAACACATAACAAGTTATTAAGTTAGCTTTCTTGGTTTGATAGACTCGTTCACTATTGATTATCTGTAATGTTTTAAAGAGTCTTGTTAAGGTATTATTTCTATAATATTGTGTATGTTCGTAAGCAATAACACGGGCTTTTTGTGTGTTTCATGAAAGTGTAGATACACTACGCAAAAGTGGTCTCACCAGAACTTTGTTATCTATGTAGATGTATTATAGTCTGGTTACAAACAACAAGCTGATTTAGAAGTAACTTTATCCTTTTTATTGGAAGGAATTGTGTTATTATCGTTTACATGAATATAAAAATTGATTGTCCCAAACCCTTCAGACAACTATGTTACTACTTGATTTGAGAAGAAAGACTTTTTATAAACACTCTTGAGTGAATCCCCCTTTGACTAAGCGCTATAGAATAAAGAGGAAAATATAAAATAAAAAAACTAATTTGGTTTTGTGTTGTGTTGTGTGTGTGTGATGAGAATATAAGACGCTGAGAGGTGAAGTGGGATCGTAGGCAACTACTCCCTAGAAAGAAACCAGATCGATGGCCCCACAAAACAGCGCGTGTAAATTTCTGTTCACGTCACTAGGGCAAAACACAATCGAACAATAGTAGGAAATTTATAAAAGAAACATTCCTTCGTTCATGTATTCGAATCCGCTACTTAAGGTTTTCACTTTTTTTTATTTTTTTTTATTTTACAAGTGCGGCATGTGGTGATAGGTTTTATATTGTCTCCCAATCGTGCCAAACAGGAGGCTACCCTGGAAATATAGTACATTAAATAAAAAGAAATATGTATGTGAGGTGATAGAAATATCCCTGCCAGGTTATAGAAATATGCCCTCGAGGTGATAGAAATATCCCTGCCAGGTTATAGAAATATGCCCTCTAGACGACAGAAATATGCCCTCTAGACGACAGAAATATGCCCTCTAGACGACAGAAATATACCCTCTAGACGACAGAAATATGCCCTCTAGACGACAGAAATATGCCCTCTAGACGACAGAAATATACCCTCGAGACAACAGAAATATCCCCTATAGACGACAGAAATATGCCCTCTAGACGACAGAAATATCCCCTCGATATGATAGAAATGTGACCACCGGGCAAACAATATTACATTAGTAAGAGATAAGCAAAGAAATCTCATCACGACAGTAAAGGGACAGGAAACAAGATGGGTAGGGCATATCAGAAAAACTCTGAACAAGGAACCACCAGAGACACAGTTCAATGTTCCTCAAGCTGAAAACGCTCAAGATGTTAATACAAACATTCCACGGAAGGAGGAAACCATCACGGTAATCAAGGGGTTAAAGAATGGAAAAACACCTGGCCACGATAACTTAAATACAGAGCTAGTAAAGTATGAACGTGTGTGTGTGTATGGCCAAGGGCGTTAAAAGAAAAAAACTACGTGTGTTTTGAGTTTTATTAAACATGGATGAGAGAGAGAGAGAGAGAGAGAGAGAGAGAGAGAGAGAAAGAGACAGAGAAAAGAGCGAGAAGAGAGAGATACAAACAGAGAAAGAAAGACAGAGAGAGAGAGAAAGAGAGAAGAGAAAGAGAAAGAGAGAAAGATAGAAAGAGAAAGAGAGAGAGAGGGGGAGAGATAGAGAGAAAGAGAGAGAGAGAGAGAAAGAGAGAGAGATAAATAAAAAATGAACCGTGCGCGCGCACGCTGTGTCAGAAAGATATTGATTTAAAAACCACGCGCTCACGATACAAGTGACGCCCTATCGTTGAAAATAATGGAGATATAAATATGAACATGTTTTGCTAGTTTGTAACAAGGCGTCTGTCCCTGTATAGTGCTGTTTTATATTTATAATATATTATCTCTATATTTTTACATGTATAGTACTGTTAAAAAAAATATGTTCTAAATATTCTCTTTAATTTTCTTTATTATGTGAAAAAATATTCCTCACACGCGAGTTTAGTTTGTAGTATTGCACCATCAGTTGAAATCCAGGCTGAGTAATCTCACATAAATAACAACACGGATAAGATTTAGTCTTTTTTCCTAGTACATAATCGGTTAAGTCTTATCAACCACTCTTTAAAAATGACGTGTAAGAATTTAACATAACACACAGATAAAAATTTAGTATCTGAGTTAACATCTTAACAGATAAAAATAACAAACAAATATTAACAGTTAGACTAATTTGAAACAGATATTTAGCAACACTGCCTAGTGAGAAAACGAATACACAGACATATCTTTTAAATAGAAAAACAGATATTTTTAAAGTTATTTATGGTCTCCTAACGAAAACACTTATATTTTTAAAGATATACATCCTAACACAAAGTAACGAATACACAGACATATCTTTTTGTTTAAATATTTAATACAATACACAAACAACTAAAACCTTTTTATAATGTTATTAAATATTTTTACACCCTAACACACGAAAAAACATATATTTTTAAAGTTATTTATGGTCTCCTAACGAAAACACTTATATTTTTAAAGATATACGGCCTAACACAGAACATACGAATACACATATCTTTTTGTTTAAATATTTAATACAATACACAAACATCTAAAACTTTTTATAAAAATTCTATATAACGTGTAAAATATTTAACATTCTAACACACGAATTTACAGATATCTTTTAAATAGAGAAATAACATATATTTAACAAAACGCATACATACTATCAGGTATTGTTATGACAAAACAAGTGGTTCTTTTCTTTCAGTGTTCTTTCAGAGATGTGTCCGCTTCGGTTTCTAATAATTGAATGATATGTCTGAAGACAATGTGTCCCATTATATTACAAAAAAGTGCGCGTAACAGGGTCAACGACCTTACACATCTGTTATTGCTCACAAACAGTTGTCTGTAAATTGTCACGTACCGATAAAGGGTCATGGTTAAGAAGTGTCATAGTAATGTTTAATTACTGTGCAGGTGTTATCTTCATCTGTTCTGAAACAGCTTCTTTCACCTGGTAATATAATACTATGACAAACAGTGCTGTTGCTCTAAATGTCTTATTTGGCACGGACGAGTATTGATCAACAGTGAAAACTCGTAGGAATTGTTTACTCAGCCACAGCTGCGAATAACTTGAATTACCCTGTGGGACTTCGACATTAGCGAACATTTATTTGTGACACAGGCAGATGTCTTGTTGACGGAAGGGAACAGAATGTTACGAATGTTTACAAAAAAAATAAATAGAGTATTTTGAAATAAAGTGGGAAACATATTTTTCTTATCTAAAACATATATATATATTAAAAGAGAAAGGCAGTTGACACATTTTAAAACGGTTTATAAAACACTAGAATAATGTCCCTCTGTATATAAAAATATATATTGTTTCAAAATACTAATATATAAAAAAAAAATATATCCAGAACTTAATAAGATACAAATGATATTTTAAAGCTTGCTTTTTAAGCTATCATTTGTATCTTATTAAGTTCTGGATATATTTTTTTTAAATATATTAGTATTTTGAAACAATATATATTTTTATATACAGAGGGACATTATTCTAGTGTTTTATAAACCGTTTTAAAATGTGTCAAATGCCTTTCTCTTTTAATATATATATATGTTTTAGATAAGAAAAATATGTTTCCCACTTTATTTCAAAATACTCTATTTATTTTTTTGTAAACATTCGTAACATTCTGTTCCCTTCCGTCAACAAGACATCTGCCTGTGTCACAAATAAATGTTCGCTAATGTCGAAGTCCCACAGGGTAATTCAAGTTATTTGCAGCTGTGGCTGAGTAAACAATTCCTACGAGTTTTCACTGTTGATCAATACTCGTCCGTGCTAAATAAGACATTTAGAGCAACAGCACTGTTTGTCATAGTATTATATTACCAGGTGAAAGAAGCGAACATTTATTTGTGACACAGGCAGATGTCTTGTTGACGGAAGGGAACAGAATGTTACGAATGTTTACAAAAAAATAAATAGAGTATTTTGAAATAAAGAGAGAGAGAGAGAGAAAGAAAGAGAGAGAGAAAAGAGCGAGAAGAGAGAGATACAAACAGAAAAAGAAAGACAGAGAGAGAGAGAAAGAGAGAAGAGAGAGAGAAAGAGAGAAAGATAGAAAGAGAAAGAGAGAGAGAAAGAGAGGGAGAGCTAGAGAGAGAGAGAGAAAGAGAGAGAAAGAGAGAGAGAAATAAAAAATGCCCCGCGCGCGCGCACTGTGTCAGAAAGATATTGATTTAAAAACCACGCGCTCACGATACAAGTTACGCCCTATCGTTGAAAATAATGGAGATATAAATATGAACATGTTTTGCTAGTTTGTAACAAGGCGACTGTCCCTGTATAGTGCTGTTTTATATTTATAATATATTATCTCTATATTTTTACATGTATAGTACTGTTAAAAAAAATATGTTCTAAATATTCTCTTTAATTTTCTTTATTATGTAAAAAAAATATTCCTCACACGCGAGTTTAGTTTGTAGTATTGCACCATCAGTTTCCTGTCCCTTTACTGTCGTGATGAGATTTCTTTGCTTATCTCTTACTAATGTAATATTGTTTGCCCGGTGGTCACATTTCTATCATATCGAGGGGATATTTCTGTCGTCTAGAGGGCATATTTCTGTCGTCTAGAGGGGATATTTCTGTTGTCTCGAGGGTATATTTCTGGCGTCTAGAGGGCATATTTCTGTCGTCTAGAGGGCATATTTCTGTCGTCTAGAGGGCATATTTCTGTCGTCTAGAGGGCATATTTCTGTCGTCTAGAGGGCATATTTCTGTCGTCTAGAGGGCATATTTCTATAACCTGGCAGGGATATTTCTATCACCTCACATACATATTTCTTTTTATTTAATGTACTATATTTCCAGGGTAGTCTCCTGTTTGGCACGATTGGGAGACAATATAAAACCTATCACCACATGCCGCACTTGTAAAATAAAAAACAAAAATTAAAAAAAAGTGAAAACCTTAAGTAGCGGATTCGAATACATGAACGAAGGAATGTTTCTTTTATAAATTTCCTACTATTGTTCGATTGTGTTTTGCCCTAGTGACGTGAACAGAAATTTACACGCGCTGTTTTGTGGGGCCATCGATCTGGTTTCTTTCTAGGGAGTAGTTGCCTACGATCCCACTTCACCTCTCAGCGACTTATATTCTCATCACACACACACAACACAACACAAAACCAAATTAGTTTTTTTATTTTATATTTTCCTCTTTATTCTATAGCGCTTAGTCAAAGGGGGATTCACTCAAGAGTGTTTATAAAAAGTCTTTCTTCTCAAATCAAGTAGTAACATAGTTGTCTGAAGGGTTTGGGACAATCAATTGTTATATTCATGTAAACGATAATAACACAATTCCTTCCAATAAAAAGGATAAAGTTACTTCTAAATCAGCTTGTTGTTTGTAACCAGACTATAATACATCTACATAGATAACAAAGTTCTGGTGAGACCACTTTTTCGTAATGTATCTACACTTTAATGAAACACACAAAAAGCCCGTGTTATTGCTTACGAACATACACAATATTATAGAAATAATACCTTAACAAGACTCTTTAAAACATTACAGATAATCAATAGTGAACGAGTCTGTCAAACCAAGAAAGCTAACTTAATAACTTGTTATGTGTTAATTTAGCTTTAGACATAGATAGAGCATAAATACTAATTGTAAGTCATTTCGATGCTAGGTATAAAATAAATATAGAGGACTAGTATTTAACAAGAGTAACGATAACTCGTATACAACAACCTATTTGTACCACAACACAACCAAGTAAGTCCAACATAAGGCTAACCAGATGACCGGTCGGGGTGGGACAAGCTTGGAGCAAAACAACAACCACAGGCACACACACACTAAGGAACAGCAAACCGGACAGAGCATGACAGGAACACAGTTAATTTAAATATCACTAAATGAGTATCGTTATTAATCGTGATATACAATATTTAAGATGCAACTACCCCCGTGTACAGCAATATGTAATTACATTCACCCAACATCGGAAATTCCCTGTCATATTTTTGAGTAGTTGATAACTATGATATGTCCCGCTTATCTATGGATATATAGTAACTTTTTTATTTTTTCATTTTTACAGATGCCTTCACGTCGTCGGAACATCCTTACTTCCATATTAAGCTACCTCCAGGCGAACCGGTCTCGGTATTGCGAAGGTTGTCGGGATGAACAACCGAACCAACTAGCCCATCCCTGTCTGACGTCATCGGATGAGGATCTAGTTAATATGCACCTAGAGGACGTCCATCTACGGGTGGTCCCTCATGACCACCTTGTCGAGCTAACAGTAGAGTTCCTACGGCGGGTGTTAATACGCTATATACAACGTCGCGCGGCTCGAGAAAACGAGCAACAGGAGTAAAATCATCACCAAAAGACAGCGGCACAAGAGCCCGAACCCTTCCTCTATCGCATTTTTATAACGTTTTACCCCTCCTTTTATGAATATTCGCTATAGGGTTTCTCCTCACCCCAATACGGCCATGTGTTATTGTTCACACACAACCACGTCAACTATCCTTTTCAACGAATCACAACCTGCCTAACACACGCTTGATGATCGACGAATCAAATCCTAGCTAGGGCACGTCAAAAAAACCCAGATTGAACTGGTATTCCTACATAATAAACACTTGGAAGACACTTTATTAACGCAGTGATAATCTACACCTCATTGAAAATGACTGCTCCCACCAACTGGGTCTACATCAAGAGCTGTGATGAAGTGCTTAAAGACTTATTAACTTTACGGAGCGAAATCCTCGCCGAAATTGCCCGACTACAGGCACCACGCACTGACACCCACCTGAACGATGTCCCTAATCTACCACCGAAGAAACCTACCACCTCCACTAACACGTTTGACGACTACACGAACTCTAGGTGTGCAATATCACCAGAACCGAGTGGGTTTCCTACCACAGACCTGACCGATGTCCCCAATCCACCACCGAAGAAGAAGAAGAAACCTACATTCACCGAGGTCACACCACGCAAGACTCGATCTTGGAGATCTCGAAATCGCGCCAAGTTTTGACAGACTACACCACTTAGACAATGAATACAGACGAGATACGCAACATCCTCCTGTCGGACACATTTGTTAAACGAACTGGGCTCGTTAAAGTGTTAGCTCGTGTCTACTCGACCTGTTAACTACAACGCCAGACATTTACAAGATGTAGTCACCAACGTTTGTGGGCTCTACGCCATTTATTTCATCTTGATCAAAACACGAGGTGGTACTATGCAGCGGGTCCTACTACCATTTTCGGCTAGACAACACGCCAACGATCTTTTAATTACGCGCTTAGTCAGACCCTGGCTAGTGAAACTCAACCCCACTTTGATAAACAAGGGACGAAATCAATAGACAGGTGTATTTTTTCCCTCACGACAATACGGCCATGTGTCATTGTTCCCACGCAATACATCGACGAATCACGTCCTGCCTAACACACGATCGATGTTCGACGAATCAAATCCTAGCTAGGGCACGCCTAAAAAAACCAGATTGAACTGGTATTCCTGTATATAAACGGAAGACACTTTATTAACGACAGATACACCTCGTTGAAAATGACTGCTCCCAACAACTGGGTCTACATCAAGAGAAGTGATGAAATGCTTAAACCTTTGGCTAGTGGTCTGAAGGCTGCGTCTGTAATTGTTTACCGAGGCCAACCTTTACTGCACGTGCGAAGATATTTTGGTGAATCCTACCTCAAATTTCCTACCAAACACGGCATTACATTAACTCGACCCGAGTTTGACCATTTATTGACATTACAGAGCGAAATCCTCGCCGAATTTGATCGATTACAGCCACCAAGCACGGATACCTATCCTACTAACACTACCACGTTTGACCAGTACATCAACTCCAGCTGTTACCAACCAACAGAACCGAGTTTGTTTCCTACCACAGACCTGACCGGTGTCCTACCACCGAAGAAACCTACCACCTTCACTAACCTGTTTGACGAATACATGAAGTCTAGCTGTCCAGTATCCCCAGACCCGAGTTGGTTTCCTACCACAGACCTGACCGATGTCCCTAATCTACCACAGAAGAAGAAGAAACCTACCAAGCGATTGAGAGTTGCCCTTTAGTATTTGACAAAATAAAAACTATATTAACTAAAACGCTTTTTTGTTACCTATATCGTCCGTTGTATATCGTCTAACTGTTTGTATAACTGTTTGTATAACTGTTGTATAACTGTTCGTCTAACTGTTGTAAAATAACTGTTGTAAAATATATATGTCTAAATATAACTGTTCGTATACATATCGTCTTCTTGTTATGTAAATATATATCGTCTAAATATCGTCTTCTTATTATCTTCCTATTATCTAAAAAGTCTAACTATTACCCTCTTCTTGTTTGTCTAACACAACCACTACCTAAGTTGGCTATACTAATAACAACAACAATAATATATTACTATATAAAAAACCACCATCTTGCAACATTTTCCTTATATAAAAAAATATACCCCTCTTCTTGTTATCTCAAGTCCGCCATCTTGCCCCATATAACCTCCCCTTGTTATCTCAAGTCCGCCATCTTGCGCCGCCTGAATGCGCTTATATAAAAGTCACGCGCCGCCTGGCGTTTTTGCTATATAAAAGTCACGCGCCGCCTGGCGCGCCGCCTCCGCGCCGCCTGAATGATACCTGTTTGGTACATTCCCTACTACTGTCATACAAGGCTACTAATATGAGGTTATGCTAGAGCTGGCAACCATATTGAGTAAAACTCCCACCGGTATAGCTCCCGGGATCATTGGGGCACTCAAGCTCTCCAACCAACGGCAAGGTAGGTGTTATGAGTAAAATTCATAACATATCTGTCGATACCAAACACGGCTCGATTAGGAATCATATTATTTGTTGAATACCGGTGACCCTTGGTTACAGGAAGTACGTCATTGCCTTTTGGGCCGAGTAGCAGAAGTCTTTGGTTGCTGTTTGCAAAAGTCAGCGATCTTTCTGGATCTTTTTCTATGTATTCAAGGCAGGCGGACGCATGTGTGTTGAGCTCCTAATATTATACCTCACTACAGATTCCTAAAGTGTTCGACCTCTAGATCACCCATACACATCCGTGGGTTGATGCTAGATCTTTGTATGAAAGGAATTCGTATTATTGTGCAAGTGAATAAAATAAACTATTGTGAAAAACCTGTCACGGAAAGCGTATAGAGACAAATGATATGGTAACGTACTGAAGGACTGCCTTACTATTTTATGCCTATATGTATAATGGCTTTACTAATGATACCTGAGGAGCTTCATATCGTTCATTAAAATATATGTTCAAATTGTCCAGCCTGGCCTTTGGCAGTATTATATATAGTTGGTGGAGAAAAGCTGTGTGCGGGGCTTTACTGTGCATACCCTTAATTGAAGGTCTGAGTCATGAGATACTCATCTACATATAACTAAAACAACCCGAAACAGCCATAAATGGGGGCCAAGCCAATCGATCTAAACAGCCATAAATGGAGGCCACAAGTCGGGATCAGAGCTACAGATCAATCAAGTAAAATATTGATTGTTTCAAGTCGTTGGACTTCAGTTTCAAGCAATTGTCAAAAAATTTCCAAGATGGCAACAGTTATCCGCTGAGGTTAAATTGAACAGTAAGCGCAGTTAAAGCTTCCAGATTACTGCAGAAGTGAAACAAAATCAAGACCCAAGTATTTCCTGCAGGAGTTTCGTTTCAAATTTCAAGTTTGATGTCCGAAGATGGCGTATGTTCAAAAAGAAGACAGACCAAAGCGAAGTCCTGTTCGAGTTAGCTGTATCTGAATTCTAGACCTAATCTTGTCTACCCTGAGTGTTTTCATCGTTCCTTGGAGAGAGAGGCGTTGAAACCAGGAGGATTTTTTTCTGGCAAAGCAGATAAGTATATTAATTGATACATGCAGCGTGAGACTTGATAAATCTAGTTTGCCAGAGTTCTTTTTTTATCTATGTTTTTTTCGTATCCATCTGTTTGTGTGAATAGTGGGAGGTTGATGGGACTCATGAATTTCTTTTTCAATACCTCATCATGTATGGTCGAGAAAGATTCATGGGCGTTCTATAAGGTTTGGTTCATGATTTTCTCAAATAGCGGGGTCGGCATTACAAAGCTGTGAGTTATCTGCTGCTATTGAGATTATCATTACCACTGTTTGTTAGTTGTGCAGTACTGTTAATTGGCAAGTTTGTTGTTGTGGTTAAGTTGATTGTAATTTGTTATTCAGTTGTTCTACATTATTGTTTGTGATATTGTCGCTCTAACCTTGGTATCCTTCATTTATTAGATGTTATACATGTTGTAAACTTGTGCTTGTCTTGTCATATGTGTTATAGGGCTACATTTTGTTTATTTATTCCACCTGTTATACATTTCTGTCTCAGTTGACTATTTACATTGTCTTACTTTAGCTCTTATTCTGTATTCAGTCATATTGTTTGTATCTATTTGCTTTTGTTTGCTCCTATATTAACATCTAATATTACAGGCAGTTAGGTGATTTTGAAGTGGTGAAATAATTATTGCTGATATTGCTAATATATTCATTATATAAAATTTGCATTATTGTTTAGCTGTTGGAAGGAACAATAATTGTGAATCATGGCTACTGCAGAGTATTTCATGAAACTTGGAAAAGAATTTGGTATAGAGGGGGAGATGTTAAGGTCCTATGTGGAGAAGAAACTCAGAGATCAAAGACAATTAGAGAGGGAGGAGAAGAAGAGAGTTGAAGAATTGCAATTAGCTGAAAAAAGGAGAGAAGAAGAAAAAATTAGCTGAAAAAAGGAGACAAGAAGAATTAGCTGAAAAAAAGAGAGAAGAAGAATTAGATGAAAAAAGGAGACAAGATGAAATGGCTCTTGAAGAAAAAAATTGGCCTATGCTCAATTTGAAATAAAAGCACAACAAGAGCTTAGACTGGCAGAATTTGAGTTGGAGAAATTGAGACTTCAACAGCCACAGATTAATGCAATGAATAGTGAAGCTGGAAAAAAAGACCATGCTTCCACTTTTAAGCTCAATTTGCCTAAATTTAACTCAAATATCGACGATATTTCATGCTTCTTAAATAGATATGAAAAATATTGCCAAGAGTTTAAAATTGATAGAGCTACTTGGTCTAGTAGGCTCATGAATTTATTGGTAGGTGATGCCCTTACAGCTGTCTGTACTATGGATGATCAGACTAGAAATGACTATGAGGCTGTAAAGGCCTTGTTGCTAAAGAAATATCAACTAGATGAAATGATGGATATTTTCATTAACAATCATCATTCAGGCCTTATGATTATTATAACAGAGGAGGATATAATTAAAGATCAGGCAGAGGACAAAGGTCATTTTACAGGAATAACGACAATTCCTTTAATAACAGAGGTTCTCAACAGGACAGTAATTTTAAACAGTCAAGGAACCCTGAACGTTCAAATGCTATCGTACATGTTGGTGACAATAATCCAGTTCAGAATAATAGTGGTTTAGCTCATGCAAATGCATGTAGTGTTGATTTATCCAACAGTGCTAATTGTTCTGAATATAACTCTTTGTTTCAGCTACAGGGAATCCCTAGGCTCTTATGTGGACATCCGTTACCAGTCAAGTCCTCATATGATGGTACAGGTTCACTGGTTCTTAATAAAGGTTTTGTGAACAACCAACTTGTGTCACTTCTCAGGGACACCAGATGCACGACGATTGGTGTGCGCAGGTCGTTGGTGGATCAGTTGGATTACCCAAGCAGAGAGGTGAAATGCATTACATTTGGTGGCACAGTGGAATACTATCCAACTGCGGAAGTATTTTTGGATACCCCGTATTTTACAGGGAGAACTTTCGTGTGCCTGTTGATTAATCCTATTGTCGGAATAACCTTGGGGAATATTCCTGGTCTTCGTGAAAGCACTAGGGAAGATATTGAAAAATAGGAACAACAGCATCTGATCAGTGCAAATGGTGTCATGACCAGAGCTCAGGCTCGTGCTGAATTAGACCAGCACAACCAAAGGGATAATGTAGTAGATGAGGTGATGAATAATGGGAGTGAAGCTGATGAGCTGGTGACTGATGAAGATAATAATGATGAGGTGAAGGAAAATAATGATGAGGAGAAAATTGAAGATGATCTACAATTGGAGTTGATTGATAAGGATTCCTTTATTCAGAGATGATGATTCCTTAAGGAAATTTTTTCATGTTGCAAAATCAGATGATGTAATGTTTGATGATAATGCTAAACATTGGTACACTTTAAAGAATGATATCTTAATAAGACATTTTCAGGATTTTACATCTGTAAAAAAAACAGATTATGGTACCAGCTTGTTTTCGACCATTCGTTTTACGACATGCCCCCGATATTAATTGTGCAGGTCATTTGGGAATTGCAAGAACAAAACAGAGAGTTTTGTCGCATTTATTTTGGCCTGGTGTGAAAAAGGATGTCAACACTGTTTGTCGCACATGTACAGTTTGCCAAGGTGTGGCAACTAAAAGGCCCAAACATAATGCGCCTATCCAGGCATCTGATATTTCTTTGCGGACCTTTGCAAAGATGGCTATTGACCTTAAAGTTCCATTAAAGGTCACGTCAGCTAGAGGTCACAAATTTATGCTGACATGCATTGATCTGTGCACCCGCTGGCCAGAAGCGATACTTCTTAAATCTATATCAACTGTTGACGTAGCGGATGCGCTATTTTTAATGTTCAGCAGATTGGGTTTTCCCGAAAACATTTTATCAGACAAGGGAACTCAATTCGTCTCTGACGTAATGAAACAGGTGATGAGGGAGTGTGATATTGATCGTTCTCTTAGTTCAATCTTTCACGCCGCTTCGAACGGTAAAATTGAGAGGCTAAATAGGAGTTTGATGGAGATGTTGGGCAAAGTTACGACTAAGTATCCGCAGGATTGGGATCTAGTTTGCCTGCAATTCTCTTCGCTTATAGAGAAATTCCCAACGAACATACCGGGTTTGCGCCATTCGAGTTAGTCTTTGGTGCTAAACATAGAGGGTCTATGTCTATTTTTAAACAATTGTTGGTTGGAGCTGACATGGATAAAGATGAGAAAAAAGATTATCAACGCATGCCAAATAGCAGTGGAAGCGTCAGAAAAGGCAAAATTAAAGGCTCGCTTGTTTGCCAATCAAAACTGGAAACTGCGCCAATTATGGCCAGGAGATGAGGCCTATGTATTACTACCTAATAAAGACAATAAACTACTTGTGTCATGGAGAGGACCGTTTACAATTATTGATAAATTGTCAGATGTTGACTATATTTTGTATTTTAATGGAAAGGAAAAAATTTTCCATATCAACATGTTACAGCAATTTCATGCTCGTCCTCCACATCTTAAACCTGTCTTTGAAGCTATCGACGAATCTGTTGATCGTCGATCTTCGTTAGCAATAATTCAGGAGGAGGGTCTGACTTATCTGATGGTACTGAACCACTTTTGTCATTACCAATCTTACGTCTTTCAGCTACGGAGAGTTGGAAAGATGTGTCTATTGCACCAACCCTTGCTTCTCATCAGAAGGAGCAGATTTATCAATTACTGCACTGCTTTTCTGATGTGCTCACGGATGTTCCTGGGCATACATATATCATTCAACGTGATATCTTACTAACAGATTTTATACTTATCAAACGGAAACCCTATCCTGTACCTATTCATTTACAATCACAGGTACAGGATGAAATAAAGGAAATGATCAGGTTAAATATCATTGTCCCGTCACATTCACCTTACCGTTTTCCTATGGTCTTGATTAGGAAAAAAGATAAATCTATTCGTATTTGCATTGATTTCAGGTGTTAAATGCCCTGACTATCCTTGACGCGGAACCATTACCATTGTTAGATTCTCTTCTGGACAAATTAGCTACTGCTACGTTCTTTACAAAATTTGACTTGTCAAAAGGCTATTGGCAGGTGCCATTATCAGACAAAGCTAAACCTTATACAGCTTTCGCTACACCTCTAGGATTGTTTAAATTCAATTTTATGTCATTCGGTCTTGTTAACGCTCCTGCTACCTTTGGCCAAACATAATTTTCTGGTCGCATGCGTGCGATGTCTCTTTAAATTTACTAAAAAGTTGCTTTTCCAAATCACCAATTGTGAGATCACCTGACGCTCGATTTTCCTTTACCCTCAGAGTAGACGCCTCTGCAACAGGCATGGGTGGAACGTTGATGCAGAAGTTTGAAGGCTATATGCAACAAACGCTATATGTCAGCCGGAAATTATCGCCTACAGAGCAGCGGTATCCCGTTGTTGAAAGGGAACTGCTAGCTATCGTCTTTTGCTTTACCAAGCTGCAACGGTACCTCATGAGAGCCCGATTCACCTTGGAGACAGACCAGATGGCATTGTCATATCTCAAAACAGCGAGATTACGCAACGAAAGAGCCTCGCTCGCTCGCACTTCAACCCTACGACTACGAGATAAAGGCAATCGAGTGAAGTCAAAATGTCTTAGCTGACGTGCTGTCACGTTGCGTCAAAGATCCTATGGCACCTATCAACTTCACGATTACAGGTGACTCACAGAATTCCAATTAACCATGTGCTGATCAAGAAACTATTGCGTGTATGATGACGTATTTGCATGACAATGCTACATGTGATCATTAACTAAATTGTTGGAGAAGACTATAACAATCTGCAAGTTACTAATACGAAGAACGTACTCGTATCTACGTGTTCACATTTGGAAGAAAATAGATTTGGTAACATTGTGTATATTTTGAATCGGTGCACAAGCCACGGGATGATGATGATTTCTGACATGCTCAAGATGGTGTCGTATCTCTATCAACTCAGCGCATTGCGTACATGGATCGTGCTTTAATGACAATGCTCGTATACCATTGAACAGTTTACGCATTCAGGTTATATGAAAAACTCATAATATGATGACTTATGGATTTTTTTGTACAGACATGAATTGGCACATTAAATTGAAAAACTTTCTTCAACACATTAAGGGACACAAGCCTGAGATGATCAACGCGTAGTTTTAAAGGGAAGTAACAATGAAATGGACTATCTGACTAATTTTCGATTTTAAAAGTGCTATGGATGTTAACAATTGGATTCATACTAACAGGCTATCACATGGAGAACAATCATGGACGTTGATGACAATGTATTTCGACATACTTCTGAAAACGATGTATGAACGTTCAGTACTTAGTGGAATGGCATTACACTATAGACTTTAATTATTAGGTGTAATATTAAGAGGTGGTTAATGTGAATTCACCAGAGATTATTGAGACCTTGACACAAATTTATGTCACACTCACACTAGACTTGGCAACATTGATTGGCTATTATGCCATTCCATTATCTATTTGTCCTACACATAATGTTGATCTGTTAACAAAAAAGGTCGCACTCATGCATTTTATTTGCTGGTTGTCTGCCTCATACCATCTATTATATCTATTACATAATTGCATTAATGACATTTATTGATTACTGTTACCTGACGTGACAGATAAGTGTTTTTGGACGGTGTGCAGTGTGGGAATGCGTGGTCTGCTATCATCATTTTTTATTACATACTGGCTGATCTTGCTATGGTTACCTCACTTTGATGTTAAAATTATTTATGTCCTTTGTGGTCGATGACTTTAGTATTTTTTTTACTAATGTCCACACATTGAGTATTTAATTGTCTACTCTGTGGCACAAACCTGGGTGCTATACTAGTTCTAGCTAGTGGTGAAATTTCATGTTACCACCTTTTCACTCCAGTGATGTCTAGACTCACACCACGTAAATAATGCAAACTTCGTTTCCATTATTTGACGGGGGGGGGGGGGGGGGGGGGGGGTATATATTATGAGTAAAATTCATAACTTATCTGTCGATACCAAACACGGCTCGATTGGTGTAGTGAGGTCGAGTTCACATCACGTCATTCT
This sequence comes from Oreohelix idahoensis, assembly GCA_024509875.1. Classification (NCBI taxonomy): domain Eukaryota; kingdom Metazoa; phylum Mollusca; class Gastropoda; order Stylommatophora; family Oreohelicidae; genus Oreohelix; species Oreohelix idahoensis. Next base: position 152,066 of record JAMPIV010003816.1, read on the forward strand.
GAGAAACTCTGACCAAACCGCGCGCCATACTTTATAAAAACTGTATGACAATATACCATTGACGAACCAATGAAAGGCTTCCTCATGCAATGTTTACAACACGATTAGGCATTCAACATGGCGATCTCATATATGAGCAAACAAAGTGGGGATGGAATTATACTACAGCATTAGGAGCTAAGTATAGCCTGGAAGAGGTCACTAATGCAATAATAGGAATGTTGTTGTACACGTCCATGCAAAAATTTTCACGGGATGTGATATAGAATCGGGGAAATCTCGAGTAGAATGCATCGAGACATCAGGCAAGTCCATAATTTTGCTGTTTAAGCTAAGCATAGAATAAAATGAAAGTCAGTAATAAAAAGACAATTATCTAGATATATGAAGACTAATCCAGGGCGTATTTTAAGCCTAAGATGAAGGAGATCGGTCCAGGAATAAGGAAGATAATAGAAATCTTAGTTTTCATATTTGCACATCAAGACAAAATTATGCATACATTTTGGACCGCAAAGCACACATTCGACAGCTGTCTCCGGTGTCGCCGGATGTGACCTATATAAACACCATGCATCATGCAAATTGAGGCCATAATTCTTTGAAAATCACAGCGAGCGGTAAAAGTGTTAATAAAGAGTGCCCTTGCCTTCTGTAGCTGAGAGCAGACTATATAACCATTTACAGCTCGACTGTATGTACCTGAGGGTAAGAAAGAATGTATATATATATATATATATATATATATATATATATATATATATATATATATATATATATATATATATATTAATTTAATTGTGTGTTAGGAAGTGTTTAGATGTGTTTTGAACTACAATGTAAATTCTGGAGGCAAAGACAAGCCGATATATATTCAAATATTTTGAGAATGATAGTAAAAGTGTGTCCATAGTTTGGGAAAATTATTTAAAGAATTATTTCTTGAAGGAAAGGACAACACACCAGGAACATAGGAAAGAATGAAAGGAAGTACTTTACTGTATTGAGGGAGATATTACTTAGTATTTTACATATGACCTAATAAATGTATGGAGGCGAATCATGGACCGTTAGCTATAACCAAGGAATTGGAGAAAGATATATTCACAGTGGACTGTATTGTGTTATTGCTGATTGGATATGACCTGTGCGTCTATCTCCACTCTGTCGTCTGATAACTATCTCTCATCTCCTATTTCTGTGATAAAGGGATAGAGATAGGCATTATAGTGGTGGAACTAAATATATTTCAGGTTGTATCATGTACTACATTCCACCTAAGGAGCCAGACTCTACCATAGGATCCAGTGGTGCGAGTGTCCTTTGATTTTTAGAGGACCAGTTACCCAAATCCTAATGCCTGGAGGAGACACATTTTCCTGCCAGAACCGAGGTGGAACAGATTACTAAACCAGGACCTCAAGATAAGTAGCCATACAAGGCTACTGTTCAGTTTACCCCAGCATCACCACAAAATAAAGAGTTTTAATGATGATCAGGCAGTGCATGTTTAGCTAGGCAAACATCCTGGTCAGTACTTAACAAAAATTCTGGAACTGTGAACAAAATAGAATTAAGCTTAACATACAAACCTTCTACAACTAGAGTGATTTCAGCCAAGCGAGGAGAACATTCCTATTCTTTTCATCATCATCTCAACCCATAACCCGTCATGGGTCGTAGGGGTGCCATGGTGGAAGCATCAGCAGACAGGGTCCTCCACTGCTCTCTATTCTCAGCAATGCGTACAAGTGTGGAGAAACCGTGTCCTGCCCATTCTTTGATGTTATCAGCCCAGGATTTTCTTTGCCTTCCTCTTCTCCGTTTACCTTCGACTGTTCCCTGGAGGATCGTTTTCGAAAGGGAGTCATGACGAGTTACATGCCCAAACCAGGCAAGCTTTCGACGTTTCACTATTGACAAAAGTGGTTCTTGATGGCCTGCATAGGTGTTTATCTTCTCTCTAACATAGACATTTGTTTTGTGCTCTTTATAGCAAATGCGCAAAATTCTTCTATAACATTTATGCTCGAAAGCCTGAATCCTTCGCTCCGTCTCTGCAGTGAGTGTCCAGCCCTCACACCCATACAAGAGAATAGATAATACAAGTGATTTGTATAATTTGATCTTCACAGGAAAACTGATGTTACTTTTCCAGATCACATTCAACCTTGTCATGGCAGCTGAGGCCATCTCAAGTCTTGTCTTGATTTCTTTATTTGATCTTCCATCACTACATATAGTGGACCCGAGATATTTAAAGGTGTTAACTTCTTTTAACGTTTGCCCATTTAACGTAATGTTGGTCGGAACATGTTTCTTATGGCTATTCACCAATATCTTGCTTTTTTCTATATTAATTTCCATCCCATATGTTCTTGTTACTTTCTCCAGTCTAGAGGTAAGGTCTTGAAGTTCTGATTCTGTTCCAGCTATCAGATCAATATCATCAGCAAAACGTAAATTACACAGAGGTCGGCCTCCAATCGATATGGTTGACTTATAATCGTAGAGAGCCTCCTGCATAATATGTTCTAGATAAATGTTAAAGAGCACTGGTGACAGGATACATCCCTGGCGAACTCCTACAGTTGTTTTGAAAAATTCTCCAATGTCATTGCTTGCAAAAACAGCACTGCTTGCGTCCTTGTATAGTGCTTCAATGATATCTATGATGTTGGTATCAAAATTGAATTTTCTCATTATTTGCCATAAACCTTCATGCCAGACTCGATCGAAGGCTTTTGTGAAATCGATGAAGTTATGGTATAAATCATGTTGATGCTGGAGATGTTTTTCGATCAGTAATCTAATATTGAAGATTTGTTCTGAGGTACTTCTTTTTGGTCTAAAGCCAGCCTGTTCCTCTGACAAGATTTCTTCTGATTTCTGTTTTATTCTGTTCAAAAGTATCCTTAACATCACCTTACTTGGATGACTAATAAGGCTAATGGTTCTGTAGTTCTTGCACATTTTTAGATTTCCTTTCTTTGGAAGCGGTATTACTAATGACTGCGTCCATTCTTTTGGCCATTTTTTTGTACTCCATATCTTCTGGCAAATTGTTGTCATGATTTTTACTATATCTGGTCCTCCATATTTCAAGAGCTCTGCTGGTATATTATCCACACCCGGTGACTTCCCTCCTTTCATCGAACATATAGCCTCTTCCACTTCTTCCCGTAGTATTGCTGCATTTCCGAGTTCTCTGTTTTCGCACTTAATGTTGTTTAATATGCCTAAGTCAGTGTCAAGTTTACAGTTATATAATTCTTTACAATATTCTGTCCACCTTCTCATTACAGCTGTTTTTTCATTGAGCAGAGCCCCATTGCTATCTTCTATGACAGTTACCCTGGGCTGTTGGGGTTTTGATAGTCTTCTTAATGTGTCAAAAACTGCCTTGCTGTTACCTTTTATTAGCCCCGTATTAATGGACTCACATTGATCAGCTACCCATTTTTCTTTGGCCTGTTTCATTTTCTTTCTAATATTTTTATTCACCATACTGTATTGCCATGCTGCTTCAGGAACCTCTTTCTTAACCTTTTTCATTTCTCGCCGTGTATCACATAACTTCAGAATTTCATCTGTAACCCATGGTTTGTTTATTTTCTTTCTTTTACCAAGTATTTCTGTTGCTGATTCAATGAGCACGTCTTTCATGTTCTCTGTGATTGAGTTGATATCATCCTCCAAAAAGTTGAGAGCTGCGAATTTTCCTCCAACAGTTGCCTCAAAGATTCCCGCGATTTCTGGATCTTTCAATTTGTCTAAATTGAATCTTAACTGAGAACATATGTTTTGATTATAGTTCTTTTTGAGTTTAAGCTTGAGCGTCATCAATACCATGTCGTGATCACTACCAATGTCGGCGCCAGGAAAAGTCCTAGTCTTGGCTTTATTAATGCTGGACTTGAATCTTTTGGATACAAGAATAAAATCAATTTGGTTATGTATCTCAGTTTTTGGGGCATGCCACGTTGTTCTTCTTGACAACTTATGAGGAAATAGTGTATTTGCAAGGGTTAGTTTATAGTTGCTGGCAAATTCTAGTAGCCTTAGTCCTCGATCGTTGGTTTCTCCACCTATTCTTTTAAAAGATTGTAAATAACTATGAACAGTTGTTTTCAAGTGTTTTATTTATTTAATGTTGTAACCAAATTTTGAGTTTTGTAAAAGAGTTTCACAAAGAAAAGAAAAAAATCTGTAAAAATAAATTGTAAATATTTACCAGCAGACTTACTTAAATTATTTAAGTTAAGTTACAATTCTTGTTGGTATATAGTTTAGATAGTTTAGTTAATACCCCTAGCAGAGCTAATAATATAATCAAAGGAGGATCTTGAGAGGGAGCCCATAGGAATCTATGATAATACACTATCATCATACAGCTTGATCTTACATTTGATTTCTATACACCCTTATTCTTTTCAGAAAAGGGGGTATTTCTTATAAGACCAGTCTCTTATCTGGCACTATCCTGGTATCACCTGATACAACTTTGTGTCCAGGATATCTTAAAATTTCTATAATAATCTGCCCTCTCGCGACACTCGTGTCTCAGTCCGGGAATCCCTTACCACCCTGGGGTCTTTTCATTGAGATATTAAAGCTTATAGTATCACTTATTACATCTTATGAGTTAGGAGTAGGGAAATAATTTAATAAATAGCATTAATTTTAGGAAAACTAAAACTAAATAAAGCACTTTGTAGTGCCATTGAGTACAAACTAAAATTGTGGTGACTGGATACACTGACAATGGTCGTTTAATTAATTAGTGTTGTTAAAATTTTAATTAGTCTTTAAGAGAGTGTGAATGTCTGCAGGGGAATATTGTATGAGTATGGCAGACTTGGCAAAGTTTCGATCTGCTGCAGTGCAGACGGCAAAGGAGTTTGGGTTAAGTGGGGAGGCTCTTATTCAGTATGTCACTACTGAGTGTGACAAGTTTATTGAAAGAGAAGATAAGAACATAGAAGCTGATAGGGAAGTTAAGAAAATAGAAGCTGATAGGGAAGTTATAAAAACAGAAGCTAATAGGGAAGCTAAGAAAATAGAAGCTGATAGGGAGGCTAAGAAAATAGAAGCTGATAGGGAAGCTAAGAAACTAGAAGCTGAGGAAAGAAGACATGTTGCTGAAAGGGAGGCCGAGGAAAAGAGGTTGCAAAGAGAACATGAATTGAAATTGAAAGAACTTGAACTGCAAAGGAATGTTACAGGTAATGGAAGTAGTCCAACTACCTCTGACAGTAGTGCAAGTCAAGGTACCTCAAATGGAGCCATGAACTTTCACTTCGATCCATTTGTGGAGAAAATGATGAAATTTAGTCATATCTGGATAGGTATGAGAGAATAGCCACTAGCTATGGCTTAGAGAAGGAAAAATGGAGCATTAAGCTATCACAGGGGCTGAGAGAAGTTTCTTATGAAGTGTATGCCAAACTCGAAAAAGAAGACCAGGAAGATTATGAAATCTTGAAGCATGCATTGTTGGTTCGGTATAAAAAGAACTCAGATCTTATAGGAAGAAATTCAGAACTGCTAAGCTTCTTCCTGGAGAAACCTACCACCAATTCTCTGCCAGATTAGAAACCTATTTGGAGAAGTGGACTACTCTGGGAAAATGCCAAGACCTAAAAGAAATGGTCATGATTGAACAAGTGAGAGAGTCTATGCCTCCAGACATGAGCAAATTTCTTATGGAACAAGGTGCAGAGAGATTGGGGGAAATTGTAACAGTTGCTGAGAGATATCAGGCAGCTCAGGCAGAAGTGGCAGGAATTAAGAAGAAGCAAGGAGAAGGTAGAAGGCCACCCCTAAACCAGAATGAGTTTGATAATAGGGACCAACAACACAAATACAAACAAGGTTATGACAAACCTTAATATGACCATAGAAACAGGGACCCTCAGGTACAAGATAAGAAACCCTATAGACAGGGTGATAAGTGGTGCAAAATTTGCAAAATGAACCACCACAATACTTTGGACTGTGGATAGAAAATCCCTCCATATTACGCTGCATGATCGATAACAGGGGACGAGGTGTCACCGGATGGCCTACTACTGATACCATAGCATTATCCGTGCTAATTGTTATCAGTTAGATTAGGAAGAATAGTTACGAGGTTCTATTGAAATAGACTCAAGATACGCGGTTATCAGATTGAAACTGGAACTAGGTTAAAAAGCGACTCAACGCTAATTCTTGCGCGAGTTGCTCAGCAACCGATGATGTAAATCAGAATAGCCGAGACACTTCATCGGTAGGCATGTGAGATCCAATAAAATAAATAAAGAAATATTAAAATGTCCAAACAGAAGGCAGGTAAAGCACACACCACTTTTGCGAAGGAAAACTTCGAGTTCAGAAATTAGTTGATCCCCAAAATCCAGTCTGTACGGACGTATAACTGCTGGTCTTGAAGTATCAAGACATCAACTCTGTAAAGCAGATAGATTTATTTTAATATGTGGGAATTCCTAATTACCTTAAAGTACGGCTTCGTGTGACCTTTTTAATGTTTCGGCATAAAACCTAAGGCCAGAAATGCCTAAATGTCGAGAGAACGAGCTGAATTTATGAAAGAAACGAAACGGAGCTCGTAAAATGTCAAATTAGCTCATATCACAAAGAAGGGTTAGAGGCTCAACTGTTATTTAACCCTGAGTTGGATAAATCTAAGAAGCAAACGCAAAGGAATTAAGCAGAAATACTTACCCCAACTTGGATAGGCTACAAGGAGAAAATAGCCAATAAATGACCAGTACAAAGACACATTTTTATGAGGATTGTTTTAAGAAAATGCATGCAAATGACTTTGTTTATGGATTGTAAATACTAGATAATAAAATTGTTTTATTGGATCCTGAGGACTTGCTTAATTACCTCAAGATGAAGAGTTTTACAGTACATATTGAACAATAAGTATGCTAATGATTGTCACACAACATTTAACACCACAGAGGAATTTTGGAACGAACTGGGTTACAATTATCATCAAGAATTAATACCTTTGGCAGTATACCAGTATTCCTCCTGACTTGAGTGATACAATAAGCATATACACACCCCCACGGTCACACTGATGGCTATATGGTGCCGTGAGTCCCTGTCCCCACGGTCACAAAAAGAAGGAAGGAACTGACAGCCAGTCAGATAGATCTCCATTATCCCCCACCTGTGAAGAAGTAACATGTAACGGCACTAAAATATTGTGCATATACGATTCAGGATTGGAATTCGACTCAGTCGTGAGTGCATCCCTAGTGCACCCTGATCAATACACCACAGAAAAAGTGGAGATACAAGGGGCATTAAAGGAAACCGCCACCTTGACACTTCCCATAGCAAGGATCAATGTCAGGACACGCTACGTGGAAGGAATGATTAATGCAGCAGTGAGGGATTATCCTATGTACCCGCTGGTAATAGGAAATAGATATGTCTTCTTGGGTGACCCAGTAAAACCTGTGATCACGGCAACACTCCAGACCAGGTCTAGCCCTAAGAAGGAGGAGGACAGTCCAATTAACATTCATCCGAGAAAGATGAAAAAAGCACAAGCTAAAGATAGCTCATTAAAACCTTGCTTTCGCAAATTGCCAAAAAGCCATTCCCCCCCCCCCCCCCCCAGGAAAGGACAGTTTTATTTGAATGATGGATTGCTTTACAGGAAAGCTGGAACAGGACCCAATGGGCATAGCCAGTTAGTACTGCCATCTTTTTACAGGGACAAGGTTATTGAACTAGCACATGTTGTATCAGACGGCGGACATATGAAAATCGGTACCACTTGTCAAAGGACATCAGTGAATTATTATTGGCCAGGCATTGCTGAATATATTGCTCGGTATGTGACTGCCTGTGCACAATGTAGCAAGGTAAAACCCACACGTTGGGAAGATCAACAGGACATAGGAAAGCATTGGGGAGGACGTAGGCCTGAAAATAACAATAAACAGGTAGACATAGTGGATAGGACAACACCATCTCACAAAGGATCTACCAGAAAACACATTACCATGGCGACTCTCCGTATTATACAGGGAGGGGAAACAACACATCCCATACCGACAAGATTTTGTTCGGAACACCAGGTACTGGATACAAATAGAAGTGTGGTTAGTCAGCCACCTTTGATGAAGAAACTGAGGAGAAACCCCAGGAAAATAGGTAGTGGAAGATTGAGCTGTGCGAACCATTTGACTGATGCACAGCCAACTTCACTATACGGCTATTTACATTACCAGTAGAACGGACACCGGCAACGTTGTTATTTGGCCGGCCCATCACGGTCCATGGGAAGTATTGGTACGGACATGGACTGAAATTATATAGCAACTTTAACGGGAGAATTGATTTCTTGGTGCAGGAAAATTTATTTTTCCCATATGAAGCATATTATCGCGCCAGTGTGGTTTAGCTGAGGAAACCCTCTGGTGAACATAGACTGTATTGATTACAGGAAATTGAATGCTGTAACAGAGTCACAAGTGGATCTAAGTAAAGGGTATTACCAGATTCCCGTCAAACCTGAAATCAGACCAGTGCTGGACTTTAGCACTTCGGAGGGGCATTATGAGTTTAATATGTTGCCTTTTGGTTTAAAGAATGCTCCGAATGTTTTCTCCAGGATGATGAGGAAATTACTTGATCCCTTACAAAACCCAGCTATCACCAGTTTCATGGATAATATCCTCATAACTACAGAAACATTTGAGGAACATCTAACATCCCTGGACTCAGAATGTTGGGGCAGATTTCTTGAGTAGGCACCCACCTGAAGGAAACCAGGAGAGTAGGAAGGAAGAGTAAACTTCCTATTGGGAGAATGCCTTGATTGTGAGTCCAGACAGGAAAGCTCCACCAGATGGTTCACGCTTTTGAATGGTGGGGGGGGGGGGAGTCTTGTCGTGAGGTCGGATTCACAACACGTCATTCTGAACAACTCTGACCAAACCGCGCGACATACTTTATAAAAACTGTATGACAGTATATCCTTGATGAACCAATGAAAGGCTTCCTCATGCAGTGTTTACAACACGATTAGGCATTCAACATGGCGATCTCAAATCTCTGCAAACAAAGTGGGGATGGAATTATACTACAGCATTAGGAGCGAAGTACAGCCTGGAAGAGGTCACTAATGCAATAATAGGAATGTTGTTGTACACGTCTGTGCAAAAATTTCCACGGGATGTGATATAGGAATGGAGAAATCTCGAGTAGAATGCATCGAGACATCAGGCAAGTCCATAATTTTGCTGTTTAAGCTAAGCATAGAATAAAATGAAAGTCAGTAATAAACAGACAATTATCTAGATTGATGAATACTAATCCAGGGCGTATTTTAAGCATAAGATGAAGGAGATCGGTCCATGAATAAGGAAGATAATAGAAATCTTAGTTTTCATATTTGCACATCAAGACAAAATTATGCATACATTTTGGACCGCAAAGCACACATTCGACAGCTGTCTCCTGTGTCGCCGGATGTGACCTATATAAACACCATGCATCATGCAAATTGAGGCCATAATTTTTTGAAAATCACAGCGAGCGGTAAAAGTGTTAATAAAGAGTGCCTTTGCCTTCTGTAGCTGAGAGCAGACTATATAACCATTTACAGCTCGACTGTAGATATATTCTCAGTGGACTGGATTGTGTTATTGCTGATTGGATATGACCTGTGCGTCTATCTGCACTCTGTCTTCTGATAACTATCTCTCATCTTCTATTTCTGTGATAAAGGGATAGAGATAGGCATTATAGTGGTGAAACTAAATATATTTCAGGTTACATCATGTACTACATTCCACCTAAGAAGCCAGACTCTACTATAGGATCCAGTGGTGCGAGTGTCCTTTGATTTTTAGAGGACCAGTTACCCAAATCCTAATGCCTGGAGGAGACACATTTTCCTGCCAGAACCGAGGTGGAACAGATTACTAAACCAGGACCTCAAGATAAGTAGCCATACAAGGCTACTGTTCAGTGTGCCCCAGCATCACCACAAAATAAAGAGTTTTAATGATGATCAGGCAGTGCATGTTTAGCTAGGCAAACATCCTGGTCAGTACTTAACAAAAATTCTGGAACTGTGAACAAAATAGAATTAAGCTTATCATACAAACCTTCTACAACTAGAGTGATTTCAGCCAAGCGAGGAGAACTTTCCTATTCTTTTAAAAGATTGTAAATAACTATGAACAGTTGTTTTCAAGTGTTTTATTTATTTAATGTTGTAACCAAATTTTGAGTTTCGTGAAAGAGTTTCACACAGAAAAGAAAAACCTGTAAACATAAATTGTAAATATTTACCAGCAGACTTACTTAAATCATTTAAGTTAAGTTACAGTTCTTGTTGGTAGATAGTTTAGTTAATACCCCTAGCAGAGCTAATAATATAATCAAAGGAGGATCTTGAGAGGGAGCCCATAGGAATCTAGGATAATAGACTATCATCATACATAGAAACTTATACAGCTTGATCTTACCTTTGATGTCTATACACCCTTATTCTTTTCAGAAAAGGGGATATTTCTTATAAGACCAGTCTCTTATCTGGCACTATCCTAGTATCACCTTATAAAACTTTGTGTCCAGGATATCTTATAATTACTATAATAATCTGCTCTTTCACGACAATTGGGAGTCATATAATTTGTTGATGACCGGTGACCCTTGGTACAGGAAGTACGTCATTGCCTTTTGGGCAGAGTAGCAGAAGTCTTCGGTTGCTGTTTGCAAAAGTCAGCGATCTTTCTAGGTATTTTTCTGTGTGTATTCAAGGCAGGCGGACGCTTGTGTGTTGAGCTCCTAATATTATACCTCACTACAGATTCCTAAAGTGTTCGATCTCTAGATCACCCATACACCTCCGTGGGTTGATGCTAGATGATTGTATGAAAGGAATTCGTATCATTGTGCAAGTGAGTAAAATAAACTATTGTGAAAAACCTGTCACGGACAGCGTATAGAGACAGACGATATAGAAACGTACTGAAGGACTGCCTTACTATATTATGCCTATATGTATATGACAGGGGCTAGGTGTGGTTGAGGCGAACTTATGTCGATGTGGCTACCTCAAACCCAAGACCCATGCACTAAGAAAATTTTATTAAGGATCGTTTGACAGGGGTTGCAATTATTGGTTGCTTGCAACCCTCTCAGCAGCAGACTTAGCAATTCAAGCAACACAAAGCCTTATACAGATCAACATTTAATACTACCGAACACCCAGACAGTGTTCCTAGACTTTCTAAAAAACAATATATAAAAACAATGTCTAAGTGAATATCAATAGCATAAATAATAACACTTAGCATTCAGAAAACATGCGCCCACCACAGTCAGCCATGATCAATCAGCTACAGGTACCCATTCATACCACTTGCTCTTATGATACGCCATCTTGCGAGAACAACATACAGCCACGCTAACAACCCAGCTAATCTGCGTGGTTGTACTTTCTATAGTAACCTTACATTATAATACTAAATATTAAAGAAATAATGGCTTAGCAAAGCTATTTAAAGCGGTACAGATAACCAAAAGAGATTTTACACTGTATAAAAGACTATGAAACTAAGAAAGCTAACACCAATTAGCTATAGCCTATCTTACTAATATTATATCTATTCACAAGTCCTAGGCATGTTCTTGCTTGAACTAGACTTCAGATTTCAATAGCTTGTTCTCTCTCCGCGACAGGCGATCGGAATGATACAGAATTTCAACTGACGCGATAGCCTGGACGCTTCTCTTCTCTGATTGGCTGCTACTCCTTCAGCGGCATTACTAATGTTCTATTTTTAGATGTAACCTAAAAATGGCTGCCACATGCTATGTTGTGGTAGAAGGTACAGAACAACCGACCAAATGGCGATGGCGCTGTCACATGTATAATAGCTTTACTAATGATACCTGAGGAGCTTCGTATCGTACATTAAAATATATGTTCAAATTGTCCAGCCTGGCTTTTGGCAGTATTATTTATAGCTGGTGGAGAAAAGCTGTGTGCGGGACTTTACTGTGCATACCTCTATTTTAATTTGGTCTGAGTCATGAGATACTCATCTACATATAACTAAAACACCCCGTAACAGTAGGCTTACATGTGGAGAGAACTTCATTCATCTGAGCAAAAAGTCAGTGAGCCAGTATTGGCGTAAGTTGTCATTTTACATTCTACATTTTTCATTACTAACATGTGAACTATTTTGTATATATTGGCATGTGAATATTAATATGTGAAAATCGCTAGTGGATGTCAAAGTCATTTGAGGCTGGCAAATAGAATGATAATTTCATGAACCACCACTGCAAGGGCTGGTGACTGCTTTATTGCTAGCTTTTACAGAGAACTAAAAGCATAAGGAAGTCCCAAGTTCCATATGGAGCAGGGAGGGAAAGGTGAAAGAAATGGTGTACATTCTAAGTATAATAAGTACAGTTTCAAACCAGTGTAAATGTCTATGTAAACATTTGCTCTTTAAAATTAATGAAAGTTCAAACTTTTCAATCAGTGTAAATGTAAATGAAAACATATTCAATTTATACTGTGAACACTTTTCATTCAGTGGAAATGTAAAAGTAAACATATTCCATATGTACCGTTAACCATTTCATTTAAATGTAAAGAAAGTTATTTCTCGAGGGATTAAGTTTAATTCTTATGGAGGGTAAATTCTGAGTTGAATGGGATGGTGGGAAAAAAGGGGGGGGGGGGAGACCTAGGTATGTGTCGGAAAACGCAATACTCAGGAGAGCGTTTGGTTTCTATTCTTTTAACTTAGTTGTCGGTGGTACCAGGAGGGTACTAATCTCTGGAACAAAATGAGGGTAGACGTGGACTGCCGTAGAAACGCAGGACTAGCTTGGCAGTTACTCCTTGACATTTCTGGGAACGTGCTGCACCTTTAATCTTGACCAGAGACGTGAGAACTCCAGTGACCAATCTGCACAGAACCAACCCATCAGCGGGAGCAGAACATGCCGTAGGAAGTTTAGTAGCCCTATAAGCTACCAAGTGACCTCCTTAAAACTAACTTCCCAACACAACCGTGATGAAAAGGTTTTGCTTATAATTCTTTAGTCAAATTTTCTAAAATCTTGTTAAACTTAAATGATTATTAAATCTGTTATTTGTAATTATACAAATTCAACTTTGATTCAGTCATTTTAAATGTACTACATGTTTGTCTCAGTCAATTTACTAAACACACTCTAAACAGAGCTATACCAGAATAATAACAATTCCACTGAATAAATCATAGGTGGGGGCTTGACAAGCTAAAAAAAAATAATTGCTTAATCCTTCACAAAATATGTTGGCAGATCATAGAATTAATATGCTTAGCCAATGCAGCATTGTTTTCGCTTTTCTGAATATCTTGTGAACACTAACTTTGGATATAAGCGTTATTACCCTTCTATCTACATCTCTGCCAAGAGTAATGTTGTACGAAGGTAGGCACCTTTGACAACCCACTTTAGATACTCTTGAGTTTTGGCCACTGTTGGACCACTACTGCAATGCAGGCGAGGGAACCCGTGACAGAATGTAAAGTAACACTGCTGAGAAAAAAATTACTGCCATCGGGCAGAAGTCATCAGCACTGCTGCCAATAGGTTTTAGAGAGTGCGCAGCTCAAGGTATGAACATGGCATCTTCTTAGATCCTTAACCGCTGACGGACAAAACCATCGGTGACCATCACGCCCAGTGGCGTATTATTGGGCAGCAACTAACTATCTCCGCTTTGCTTTGTCAGTGGAGAACCTTCATGCAGTGTCACTATTCTGGTTCATGCTTTGCATCTCGGCCTACACAGTTCTCCGACAAGTTGTTTTTTTTAATCGGCCTGTCTTTCGCTTTCCTTCAGGGCCCAAAGAATGCGACTGGGGAGGGAGGTTAAGCAATGTAACTTCATACACAAATACGAGTGAGTATCGCTTCTTTCATAAATGGTGTCGGAACAAAATAGATTTTGTTTCCTCCCTCCTCATAGTCTACTTTTGTCATCAATAGTTAACACTTCTTCGCGACATGTAAATAGTATATTGTCAGCTGAAATATCTGATAATTATTATAACTTGCAACTGTTTTAAACCGGTTTTTTTAAATAATTTAAATTATATACTTCCTTTTTTTAAAAAAGGCGTCTGTGGCCTAATGGATATGAACGCAGTTTCATAATCCAGATATACCAGGTTCGAAACCTGCTGCAGGCGGTTTGGTATCACCGCTGGACTGGGTGTTTTAAAGACTGGTCCAAGAAGGCACCAATTAAACTATATGTGTCCCAGTGGTCCCTTTATATGTCTTGGGACTGGTCACGATACCAATTAAACTAAATGTGACAGTGCTATCTCTTCTTATTATAGTAAACTAGGTGACTGGGGCAGGCCTAGTTGTCTACCTTCTATTTGTCAATTTGATCCATTGACCTATCTTCCAAGTAAGAGTATATCTTAATACTGGCCCTCACCGCCAGAGTTATTGATTCCTGGATGATATTCTCTCAAAACTTCCAACCTAAACTCGTTCCATCCCTTCTTATGATGTTACTTAAGTGACAGCTTCGTATAGTAGTTAGTTTCTTTATGTCCAGTATCTTGTTTACTCTAGCACTCAACAACCTTTTAGAGACTGAACCCAACTTGAGCAACGTTCCATCAAAACAAACAGTTTATTTACATCATATAAGTTCATCATAACAGAGGCATGTGGTACTAATTCCAGGTACAAACATTTCCTAACTATCTCTTGTAGATCCCATTCCTCCTGGGTATATATCCATGTACCTGTATATATATATATATATATATATATATATTATATATATATATATATATATATATATATATATATATATATATATATATATATATATATATATATATATATATATATATATATATATATATATATATATATATATATATATATATATATATATATATATATAGCTCTCTACCTGAGAACACCAACAGATATGGTTTATACCTATTTTCTTCCCTTAAGGTTTTTATATTTATTCTGGCTTTTCCCAAGCCTTTCATCAACTCTTTCCTGAGTTGGTTTCCTTCATCTACTAATCCTGTCAGATTTGACTCAATTTACTCAAATACCATCATCTTAAAACTCATATATGCAAATTAATACATTGGGTACACCTGTTGCGGTATTCTCATACTTATACCTGCTAGAGAGCTCATGTTTCATCCTGTAAATACAATCAAACTTCAATTGCTTACTCATCTTACTTGTAGCAGTTGATGTTGCAAAATTCATTATACAATAGCCCAACACGGCTATTAAATCCATGTTCTTCTGTAAAACTTCTCAGCTGCTGACTTAGTCTCAGTTTATTCACATCATAGTCAATTTTGTAGCTTCAGCTTCTTTTCTCCTTATTCTGCGCTCACTTAGTTGTAAGCGTCGTTAACCTTGTAATACCTTATTTCAACTTCTGAAATAATTCTATTCAATGTCTATCAAAAGTTATGAGTCAAAGGACCTACTTACTTTGGTTGCACCGAATCCTCACAACACTCATTTTTCTTACTATCACCCCTTATCACTAAACTTATATTTTAAACACAGTTCTGTCTTTCATAAGTGAATAGATTCTACTACTCTAACTAGGTCTATAGGATTCTTCAGAAGTATTCATTCTGTTTCTCACAGAAATGTAACTTGAGCCTGGCAGAAAACACATTCCTGCCACTCTACGTCCTTAACCAGGACTGCTTCCTCCGAAAAATGCGACCGCTCAACAGCGCGTCTAAATGAGTTCTCTTCTATAAAATCATTACTAGCTCATCTGTCCTTGTTTACTGTAAATTCATTGGTTCCTCCTATTCTTCGCTCAGCTGAAAAATGTTCACGCTTATCCGCTGTGTAAACAACTCAGTGAAGTGTCATCCGTTGTCCTGGTAAACTTTTCACGTGCATATTTTTTTTCTCAACTCACTTAATCATATAAGGGAGGTAATTAACCATTGTCTCCCTTTGCATATTTGACTTAACCTTATATTATCTTCTCTAAAGCTTGCTATACAATTCTTATATGTACATTTTCTAAACCATAATTACCAACTCACCAAATCTACTTATGTGTAATTAAGCACTTTCCTCCCCTGACTTTAATAATTAGAGTCTTCTCCCTTTGATCAAAGCATGATTTCACTCATCTTATTTCCCTTTTAGCAAGACAAATAGTCTTTATTCAAATCTATTCTTATTTCTTAAACCATTTTTTCATACCTTCCCTCTTAACCAAAACCAAATCACCGCTTATAATTCCTGCTTGAGCATTTTATAATGCTCCTAGCAAAGTGAACGGTGACATACAACCCGGGGCCATACAAATGTATCCCATAGGGAGACATTTGTGTTCCATCATCTAGCAATCCCATTCTATTCTTTAACATACCATTATCACCGCGCCTGTATACATATTCAAAGTCTACATGTTAAAAAATTTCCCCAAAAAAATATTTTGAAGCAAAATGTAACGCTACCTCATTGCTGAACCTTAGCTTGAGGCATACCATCAATACTCAACAAAAAAATAAATCATGGCTCTGCACTTATTATATATATATATATATATATATATATACATGTTCCTATTTTTCGACATGGTCACTGCCTCTGGACACAGAGGTTTGTCAGTACCTTTATATGTCTTGAAATATCTGCTGTTAATGTAATTTATCCATTATACGAGACAGATAAGCAGAAATAACTAATTAGTGGTGCATCAGTAAATATCCTAATGTGATAGTGAAAGATGTCACTATGTCAGAGTTGATGTGCCCGACTGATTCTAGTCTTGGATGCATCAGTCAAATCCTCACTCTGTCTAAACCTATATATACATGCACTAGTATCTTCATATGTATTGGGGCGATAGTGAAAGATACATGTCACTATGTCAGAGTTGATGTGCCCGACTGATTCTAGTCTTGGATGCATCAGTCAAATCCTTAACTCTGTCTAAACCTATATATACATGCAGTAGTACGTCAGGGTTAACAAAATATCTAACCTTAGGATGTAAAAGTAATATAGTCATGACCCTATAACTGTCATTACCATCATCTCTTAAGTAAGCAGTACCCATAATACCAATACTGCAACCAAGTTGTTTTTTTCTTTTCTGTTATCTCTGTACAACCAGTGCAGTAAAAAGTGGGGACGTTCATCCTCAGTGCAATATTTGCCTATGTCCATGAGTAAGACTCCACTTGACTGAGTCTGGATCACTTCCCTTCTTCTTTTCTTTTCTCTTTTCTCTTTTTTTTTTCTCTGGTCCTGAATACTTTTATGCCTGAAATAGGTACATTATAATAATTAACATGCATTTAATGTACTATACATATTTTAACCAATGTCAGTCTTGATCATCAAGTATGCTGCATCTTGTACCTTGGGAAGAACACTGTTAAGTTTCCTAAAACTATATGTAGTTATTCTAGTTTGTCACATTCATAAGATTATATGTGTGTACTCTACTGTGTCACAATGATGAACTTCTATGTATTCACTCTACTTTGTCACATTCTTAAGACTATGTTTTTAATTCACTTTGTCACATTCTTAAGGCTATATGTTTGATCTACTTTGTCACACTCTTAAGACTATGTGTAATCTAGTTTGTCAACTCGACTCTCTTTAAAGAAGTTAGTGAGTACTGTAAGTGTCTAAGCGTGCTCCAGTATATGAATATCAACTTAAGCTAAACACAGTGTGACTCAATTAATTAACTTAACTTTAGGTACTATGTTGGTTAGAGTACCGAATTAAACACTATAGCTGGGTTAGTGCTTTATGACGACTACACTAAGTTGGAGGATTTGTTTTGCGAGTTCCAACAGTGTAATCTCTCTGCTGGAGAGGCGACTGTCATACTGTGACGAAGCTGATATGCATTGCGCTGTCGTGTTTATAGTCGCTCTGCAGGAGGTGGGGGGCGAACGAATATTTATATTTTGTTGGAAACCTAGTGAAGGTTTATGTACTTGGCGATGATTTCTTTTGAATCTTGTTCGTAGATGTTCTTGCGGTAATCGTAGCAATTTCGCTCTTGGTGGTGAGTCTAGTGACGAAGGTTGGTAAGGGCGTTTGGTAGCTATGCGTATTTCGGTGCTGGTTGTATCATCCATACACTCTATGTCGCTGTCTTCTCGTTCTGTTACGTCAAGTTCAGATTCCACCTGTGCCGAAGGCGTATTAATGACATTCTTGTTACTATTTATGTGCTTCGCTGTAGGACTCTGGGTATGGTGAGTAATGTTACTTTTCGTCACTTGTAAAGACTGTTCGTCATCGCTATCCGAGCTAGGTATGTAGGCTGGTGTCTACTGGAGGTTGACGGTTGTAGTCCCTGACTACCATGTTCTTCTGTAAAGTTGCTACCGTGGGGGGCTATGTTTCTCGTTGCTGATTTCAGAGGTCTGTCATCTTCGCTATCCCAAGTTGAATGTGTAGACTGGTGTTGACTGGGAGTTGACGGTTGTAGTCCCTGACTACCATGTTCTTCTGTAAAGTTGCTACCGTGGGGGGCTATGTTTCTCGTTGCTGATTTCAAAGGTCTGTCATCTTCGCTATCCCAAGTAGAATGTGTAGACTGGTGTTGACTGGGAGTTGACGGTTGTAGTCCCTGACTACCATGTTCTTCTGTAAAGTTGCTACCGTGGGGGGCTATGTTTCTCGTTGCTGATTTCAAAGGTCTGTCATCTTCGCTATCCCAAGTAGAATGTGTAGACTGGTGTTGACTGGGAGTTGACGGTTGTAGTCCCTGACTACCATGTTCTTCTGTAAAGTTGCTACCGTGGGGGGCTGCTTCTTCTGTAAAGTTGCTACCGTGGGGGGGCTATGTTTCTCGTTGCTGATTTCAAAGGTCTGTCATCTTCGCTATCCCAAGTAGAATGTGTAGACTGGTGTTGACTGGGAGTTGACGGTTGTAGTCCCTGACTACTATAGTATGTTTGACTTGATATGGACGCATGAGGTTCTTCGTCTTGTGTCGATAGTGGCGTATTACTATCTCTCCCGTGTAGACGATTGTCTCTGTATATTAATCTTTCTCTCAATTCTGCTGGTGGAATGTCATCTTCATCTTCTGAGTCTTCTCTGCAGCGAACTAAACGATGTACAGCATCTTGGAGTTGACCTGAAGTGTTACGTTGTTGTAGGCTAATGTTCTGCTCAACATCCATGTCGTTTTCTTCACGTGAAGTACTTAATGTCTCTGTGGAATCATAATAACTCAACGTGACTTTTCGTATTGGTCTGCTACTGCATAAGGCTGGCGGAGCTGTAGGGCGATGATCGTCTTTTTTCATCTGTGATGCGTGTGCTTTGACGGTTATGTTCTTTTCCTCATGCCATAGTCTGTAATTAACGGGTGTTGTCTGTTCTACTATTTTATATCCATCAAGCCATCGTGCATCCAACTTATTATCTCTAACGTTCTTCTTGTAATATACTTTATCTCCGACTTTGAACTTCTCTAACTTCGCTCTTTTGTCATGCTGCTTCTGCCATTTCTTGAAGGCTTTCTGTGCATTACTGTTTGCTATCTGATGTGCTCTGTGTTTTTCTTGTAGTATAACTTCTATAGGATCTTCACCTTGATATTTCTTTTGGGGTTGTAAAAGATTATCTAGTGGGAACATAGGCTCACGTCCATATAGCATGTAGAACGGAGATAGTCCTGTCGTCTCGTTTATGTTTACTCTTATCGCTTCAAGAGCTTGATTGATATATACATCCCAATATTGAGCATTGCCTTGTATATATTTAGCAAGGATATCGTGCAATGTAGCATGCATTCTCTCATTTCGTCCGTTTGCCTGCGGTCTATAAAAAGTGCTAGTCGTATGCTGAATATTCAAAGTCCGAAGTGTCTTTTTAAAAGGGTTGCCTACAAATTGCTTTCCATTGTCCATGATGATTCTTTTAGGACAACCATGTCTTGGTACAAATTCTTGTAGAAAAAACTCTGTCACTGTCGCTGACGTTATATTCTTAAGAGGATAAGTTTCAGGCCATACTGAATATTGATCAACAATATGTAAAAGGTATGCATTTCCAGATTGCGTAACAGGATATGGACCAGAAATGTCCATACTTATAACTTCCATAGGAAAATGAGATGATTTCATTTCCTGTAAAGGAACTTTAGTTGGTCTCATATTTCTGATTCTGCATACCCTACAAGTACCAACATATTCCATTATATCTTTGTACATAGACTTCCAATAGTATCTTTTCTTGATTATATCAATGGTTTTATCTCTCCCTACATGTCCATTATTATCATGAAACTGCTCTAGTAGTTGGGGTATTACTGATTGTGGAATTACTTTCTGTAATCTCCCCTCTTGTTTCTCATCAATATGATATAGTAGTTGATCATTGGGCAAGATTATAAACCGTTTAAGCGACGTAGGTTTCGTTTGCACTTGTTTGATGATCTTAAGAATTTCGGGATCTTTTCTCTGCTCAGTATGTACATCAAGTGTATCTACATCTGTTGTTTGCTGCGTGCCATTATCTGTTATGGTAGTGGTGTTTCCATCATCCACTCTGTTGGAATTTATAATGTTAATTTCCTTTGCGTTGTCGTTGATATCTGTAGACGCCATTAGATCATCTTCCAGTATAGTACTAGGTTGTGGCGTTCGCGAAAGGAGGTCTGCACACGTGTTTTGAATACCGGGAATGTATTCAATTTTTGTATCATATGATTGTAGGTTCATAGACCATGTTTGTAACTTTTTTGGCTGCTCCTGCGTCTTAGTAAGCCAATTCACTAATGGTTGATGGTCTGTTCTGATAGTGAGTTTAGTACCTCTGATATAAAAATCAAGTTTTTGTATCGCGTAATGTATAGCAAACGCTTCCTTCTCCGTTGTCGACCATCGTTTCTGAGTTTTAGAGAGAGCGTGTGACACGAATGCTATAGGCATTTCATTAGGGATTTCTGGTATAATGGGTGTCTCATTCTCTTCCCTGATTTGGACTAAGCAAGCACCTATTGCTGTATCTGAAGCATCTGTATACAAGATCATTGGACGGGATATATCCGGATGTGCAAGCAGTGGTATCTTTGTAAGTGCTTCCTTAAGATAATCAAAGGATTCTTGGCATTCTTTTGTCCACCTAAATCTTGAATATTTCTTGGTAAGTGCAATGAGTGGTTCAGCAGCCTTGGAGAAATTAACGACGTGACGTCTGTAGTATCCGCAACAACCAATATACGCTCGTACCTGCTTCACTGTTGTGGGAGCGGGCATGTTCCTTATTGCTTCCACTTTATCTGTATCAGGGCGAATACCTTCTTTATTCACTATAAACCCTAAGTATTTAGTTTCCGTCTTTAGGAACTCGCATTTACTTAGTTTGAGTTTAACCTGGTGATATCGTAGGCGATCAAAAACTTGTTCAACCTTGTATAGGTGGTCATCCACAGTACCTGATGTGTGAATCAATACATCATCAATATAAGCTAATGCGAAAGAATGCATTCCTTGTAGAACTTCATCCATCAACGCCATATATGTCGCGGGACTTCCTTTCAACCCAAAAGGCATAACGTTCCATTTGTAACTACCCATGTGTGTACAAAACGTTGACTTTTCTTTCGCTGCTGGTGTCATAGGAATGCACCAAAATCCTGAGCGTGCATCCAATGTAGTGAAATGTGTGGAGTGTCCAAGTGTTGCCAAAATATCATCTATCCGTGGCAATGGATACGAAATCGTTTTTGTAATTCTGTTTAACGCTCGATAATCACAACAGAATCTACTCGTTCCGTCTTTCTTGGAGACAATCACTATTGGTGACGACCATGCTGATCTCGATCTCTCTATGACTCCTGCATTCAACATGTCATTTATAGCTTTCTCTACTATTTGCCTGTTTTTTAATGGAGTGTGGTATGGTTTCAAACTAATGGGTTCTTCTGTTGTAGTTTGAATGTCCATATATACTGTATTAGTTCTACCTAACTCCATATCTGTTAATGCAAACACGTCCTGGTGTTTAGTAACAAACGTAGTGAGTTTGGACTTGTTTTGATCATCTACTTTCAACGTGGCTAAAAGCTGTGCCAACCGATCTGGTGGGTCACTCTGTCTATGAGACTCATTATCTGTCCAAGGTATTTTAACATATGTACTATGTTCTTCATCTCTGTGGAAATTTGTTCTTTCTTGTTCTGTTTTAGGATAATTAAAAGGTCTGAAACATCTGGACTTTGTTCTCTGCGACTTTGATTGACTTACATATTTTCCATTGGGTCTCTGCCATGGAGTATGCTCTTTCTCCTCATTATATACAGTGCCTCCTTTCTGTCGTTTACTACGACTATATTCAAAGGGACTTGCACATCTAAACTGGTACCTCTGATACAGTGGTTTATTCGAGTATCTCATATAGGGTTTCCGCCTTGGAGTATGCTCTTCCTCTGTATTACCAATATGATTGTTATTTTGTCGTTGACCACGAGTATTTTCAAAGGGCTTTGTTGAGGTTGGTAGTGCATGGTGAGTAACAAGATTAACATAAGTAGCTTGACCTGTGCTACCATCTGTTCCTCTGTATATACCATCCTGTGTTTTTCTTTGTATCACTTGATTCACTTTTCGTAGATAACTATAATATTCGTCTTCCTTCGCATTTGCATGTATGTGTTCAGGTTCTTCTCTGCTAGGTTTTTTTTATACAATGTGCCATTCCTCCTATTTCTATGTAGTGTTTGTTGATCTCTCTGTTTTTCATTCTTCCACTGGTCTCCAATTGCACCTCTATCCACTCTTTTTTAATTGACTCTTCTCCCTTATTGTTCGTGTATCACTCCTGCCTCCATATCTGTTATTGAGTTGGTTGACCTCTGTGCTCTGCCGACAAAAGTTTCTGTTAGCGTCGGAAGGGTAACCTAAGGTATTATTTTGCCATGTGCGTGACATAAGGGTGTGCTGATTTTGATTGCAACTAACTTCAGGTGTTTTCCCATTCTTGGTGGTATTCAAAGACGATCTTTGTACTTTGGCAACTATAGTACCTCTGTGTATCGTTGTAGCCTGTCCTGACGTGTTTATAATCATTACAGGGAAGTCACGTGAGGCTGAAACTTGTGCTATACCTTCAGTAACAAACATGAGGGGTTCATCATTTATATCCTCATTTTCCAAAGGTTCAATTTGTACTGACTGTCCTTTCTTGATATAATTAGAGCTCTTGACTCGTCCTCTAGCTATCACAAGTGTGTTAGGCTGTACTGTGACTGGAGTCGTCAACCGCACCAAAGATGCTATGTGTATATCGTCTTGTAGTTGTATGTACTCCCCATTAATATTGATCTTGTTGAGGTCAAAATATATCCTAGCATTGTGAGCGGTAAGAAAATCTCTGCCTAGAATAAAATTTCTGGACATCCCACGTGTAATAATAAAAGGATGTGTGATCAGTTGTTGTCCTATGTGGAATTTGATGTATGCTGTACCACAAGACTTCAGAGATTGTCCCGTTACTGATGCCATAAACGTTTTTGAAGGTCTGAAAGTTACCAAGTGTTTGATCTGCTTGTACAGCTGCTCTCTAATCAAACTTACTGAAGCGCCAGTGTCCACAAGTGCGCGATAATTTTTGTCATGGATCTTGATCAGGCATGAGCTAGGATCTGGAGTAATATTTATGGAATGAATTTGTTGCTGCGGTGTCTCTTGCTGAAAATGTTTTTGATGTAACACCATGTTGTTATTATTTTTGTGTTTTTGGACCTTCGATGAAGGAAGCTGTCTTCATTTACTTTACGGTCATCACTAACGGTCCTACTTAGTGATTGACCGTTCCATTTTCCTGGTTATACTTTCGTGCTTGTCTGGCTCTGAAATTTGATGGTGTATACGCTCCTCTAAAGTTTTGGTTATGTCCTCGCGTACTATCATAACTACTCTGTTGTGGACCATTATAATTCTGCTGGTGCCAGCGAGGATGTTGTTGTCGGCACTCAGGGGCTATGTGTCCTCTACAACCGCAACTAAAACAAGTGGGAATATTCACCTGCTGTATACTCTGCTGCCTATGAAAATGTCGAGGATAGCTTGTGTTCACCTGTTTCTGGTTTTCCGTCCGGCTTGGGCGACGCCAACGAGAACGGGAATGTCCAATCTCCATCGGCTCATGTTCTGTCTGTGCCTCGACTGTTGGTTCTTGTTCGATACATTGATTAAACCTCGTTTTGACATTTTCTTCTGTAATCGCTATCTGTATCGCCTCATTTATTGTATTGGGATCCTTACGAATCATATGGAGTTTTGTACTACTGCCCAACAGTCCGTCAATAAAAATTCCTACCAGATGTTTCTCAAGGTCCGGTGATGCTGTCAATCCATTCAGGAATGCCTCCTCCGCCAAATTTAATAATTTCTCTGCATAGGATTGTATAGGCTCGTTGCGTTGTTGTTTGATGCGACGAAGTAATGACCATGCATGTTCCGTATTTGTAATATCACTATAGCGTTTCGTTAGCTCTTTCTTCAATGACTCATATGTCTCACTTGGATATGTATTATCACGTCTCCTTAAGAAATCCGTAACAAGAGCGTCAGACGAAAAATATAGTATCTTCTTCCGTTCCATATCTGTGCTTGCATTTATCATAGTGGCAAACCTGTCTGCATCCTTCATCCATTTCCTAAATTCTTTCGAGTCTCCTTTAAATGGGGTTATCACTGATCTAATCTGATTATATTTTGCATATAAGTCAACATTATATAGTGTTTCAGTAATGCTCTTTAGAGCGGCCATTGTTGGTTCTTGCTCCACAGGTGGTGGAACCAATATGGAATGTTGTTGTTGTTGTTGTTGTTGTTGGTATTCCATCTCTCCTTGTGATGTAGCCATGTCACTTTAAGAAGGGTTGGTCACGGCGCCAATTAAACTAAATGTCACCGCTGGACTGGGTGTTTTAAAGACTGGTCCAAGAAGGCACCAATTAAACTATATGTGTCCCAGTGGTCCCTTTATATGTCTTGGGACTGGTCACGATACCAATTAAACTAAATGTGACAGTGCTATCTCTTCTTATTATAGTAAACTAGGTGACTGGGGCAGGCCTAGTTGTCTACCTTCTATTTGTCAATTTGATCCATTGACCTATCTTCCAAGTAAGAGTATATCTTAATACTGGCCCTCACCGCCAGAGTTATTGATTCCTGGATGATATTCTCTCAAAACTTCCAACCTAAACTCGTTCCATCCCTTCTTATGATGTTACTTAAGTGACAGCTTCGTATAGTAGTTAGTTTCTTTATGTCCAGTATCTTGTTTACTCTAGCACTCAACAACCTTTTAGAGACTGAACCCAACTTGAGCAACGTTCCATCAAAACAAACAGTTTATTTACATCATATAAGTTCATCATAACAGAGGCATGTGGTACTAATTCCAGGTACAAACATTTCCTAACTATCTCTTGTAGATCCCATTCCTCCTGGGTATATATCCATGTACCTGTATATATATATATATATATATATATATATATATATATATATATATATATATATATATATATATATATATATATATATATATATATAGCTCTCTACCTGAGAACACCAACAGATATGGTTTATACCTATTTTCTTCCCTTAAGGTCTTTATATTTATTCTGGCTTTTCCCAAGCCTTTCATCAACTCTTTCCTGAGTTGGTTTCCTTCATCTACTAATCCTGTCAGATTTGACTCAATTTACTCAAATACCATCATCTTAAAACTCATATATGCAAATTAATACATTGGGTACACCTGTTGCGGTATTCTCATACTTATACCTGCTAGAGAGCTCATGTTTCATCCTGTAAATACAATCAAACTTCAATTGCTTACTCATCTTACTTGTAGCAGTTGATGTTGCAAAATTCATTATACAATAGCCCAACACGGCTATTAAATCCATGTTCTTCTGTAAAACTTCTCAGCTGCTGACTTAGTCTCAGTTTATTCACATCATAGTCAATTTTGTAGCTTCAGCTTCTTTTCTCCTTATTCTGCGCTCACTTAGTTGTAAGCGTCGTTAACCTTGTAATACCTTATTTCAACTTCTGAAATAATTCTATTCAATGTCTATCAAAAGTTATGAGTCAAAGGACCTACTTACTTTGGTTGCACCGAATCCTCACAACACTCATTTTTCTTACTATCACCCCTTATCACTAAACTTATATTTTAAACACAGTTCTGTCTTTCATAAGTGAATAGATTCTACTACTCTAACTAGGTCTATACGATTCTTCAGAAGTATTCATTCTGTTTCTCACAGAAATGTAACTTGAGCCTGGCAGAAAACACATTCCTGCCACTCTACGTCCTTAACCAGGACTGCTTCCTCCGAAAAATGCGACCGCTCAACAGCGCGTCTAAATGAGTTCTCTTCTATAAAATCATTACTAGCTCATCAGTCCTTGTTTACTGTAAATTCATTGGTTCCTCCTATTCTTCGCTCAGCTGAAAAATGTTCACGCTTATCCGCTGTGTAAACAACTCAGTGAAGTGTCATCCGTTGTCCTGGTAAACTTTTCACGTGCATATTTTTTTTCTCAACTCACTTAATCATATAAGGGAGGTAATTAACCATTGTCTCCCTTTGCATATTTGACTTAACCTTATATTATCTTCTCTAAAGCTTGCTATACAATTCTTATATGTACATTTTCTAAACCATAATTACCAACTCACCAAATCTACTTATGTGTAATTAAGCACTTTCCTCCCCTGACTTGAATAATTAGAGTCTTCTCCCTTTGATCAAAGCATGATTTCACTCATCTTATTTCCCTTTTAGCAAGACAAATAGTCTTTATTCAAATCTATTTTTATTTCTTAAACCATTTTTTCATACCTTCCCTCTTAACCAAAACCAAATCACCGCTTATAATTCCTGCTTGAGCATTTTATAATGCTCCTAGCAAAGTGAACGGTGACATTACGTTGCCTTAGGAAAATGATAACAAAGAGAAATAATTCATTGATTGCGTCTTCAGTTTTGTAAACCAGTGAATTTTTGTGGATTTACTTTCAAGATTGACATTAAGTAAAGGAACTTTTACATTTAAACAAGAAGAAGTGAAGTTATTAATGTGTTTACTTTACATTTAATTAAGTGTGTTAAAAAAAATTGTTTGAAATTAAATTAAACCAAAATGAGCGATATTTTAAATAAATTTAGCAACATTTAACCAGCAAAGCCAGTCTTTGTAAAAGCTTATTTAATTATACACTATTTTACTTATAAGATTGTTATTTTATCTGCCTCTAATTCAAAGATTTACATGCGATTACAATCTTTTTTCAGTATTAAAAAACTATGGGGATAAATAATTGGGGGGAAAAGCGATTTCTGTTGTCACATGACAGGGATGTCTGAGTTTTTTTTTTTCTGATCAAATATGACGGTGGGAGGGAAAAGGGTAGGGAGGGGGGAAGGTTGTTTAAAATGGCTAATTTTGCCTAACGTATTATGTGGAGAACCCTTAAGCACTTAGTTTACTTAATGGGTACTCCGGCCATGCATCCTATATTAGTTTATGCATGTAAAACATGGACAATAAACAAACAGACCGAAAGAAAATTGGAGGCCGCGACAGTATAAAAATAAAAGTTAAGGTAAAGGTAGCCCCATTGCAGATACTGCCGGGGGGAGTGAAGTGTTAGACACTTCACCGTACTAAATCCAGCTTCATAAAATAGTGTGACCAGTTCCTTTCCTCGCAGCCTTTGCCTTTCCTAGCTCAAGAGCAGTGTCAGGTACCTCTAAACTACTGGGAAAACTGGACAGTCCTTAAAGGTAGAATATGACTACTGCACCTCTCATGTCGTACAAGGCGACTAGAATGAGGTTGTCCATAGGGCTAGCAACCTCATCATGTAGAATAAGTTACCACAGAAACCATTACTGCAGGAGCATGTAAACGCTTAGTGCAGGCGTCCTGTAGGTGGACGAGCTACAGTGGTGACTCTGTGCTCCACACGCATCGACAAAGAAAATAAGAACGATGAAAGACCTGGAAAATAAACAACCAGACAGAGAGAAGATTGGATACAAGCAGAGATGTGGTTAATAATTAAGAAGAAAACAATTTTAGCAAAAATTACATTGGCCGCATTGGTCACAACAGATTGAGATACCATCTATTCAACAAGCTAAAGATAGGAACTACCGATGAGTGTAACTGTGGCACTGATAAAATGACTGCTGAACATCTGCTTCAAAGTCGCCCAACAAATGCGGTACAGAGAAAGCTCATTTAGCCGACACCAGTACCATTCCCGGAAAAGCTTTACGGGGATTCAAATAGCCTCAAACTGACTACTGCTTTCTTTGAAAAAATTCAAGTGGACGTCTGAGAGTGGACGTCTGAGAGTGGACGTCTGAGGGAGGACGTCTGAGAGTGGACGTGTGAGAGTGGACGTCTGAGGGTGGACGTCTGAGAGTGGACGTCTGAGAGAGTACGGAGAAGAAGAAAGACATCCAAAACATCAAATGAAGAAGTTCTTATTATAAGAGAACTTACTTACTTACTTAGTCGTTCCTCTTCTACCGTGAGGTGTAGAGGTTTGGAAGATAGAGAGCCCCAGACTATCCTATCGGCTGTCTTCCTTCTGGCCTGGTTCCCTTCTAGTCCTCAGTCCTTCAGAGATTGTCTAATGTTGTCCTCCCAGCGGACTCTGGGGTGTCCTGGAGGTCAGGATCCCTGGCTCTTAGTTTTCAATACTTATCGTGGCTGCCGATCTTCTCCCATTCTGCAGACATGGTCAAACCATCTTAGTTAGGACTGTTCAACTTGGGTCTGCAGGGGTTGGGTTTTTAGGCCATGGCGTATCGTCTCGTTGCGGACCGTGTCTCTTCAGAACAAGAGAACAAAGTTGCAAATCAATCAAAGCGGTACGGCGCTGTATTTCTGTAACCAGGGACGCTGATTGTAAAAACATACCGACAACATGGCAGTCCTCAAAAAATTCTTATAAGGATGAATCTTTATAATCATTATCATCATTTTCATTATCCTCGTCATCATTAGCAGCAGCAGCATCATCAACACCCCCCCCCCCCCCCCCCCGCCAAGGAGCATAGACTTTCAACAAATTTAAGCCAAGTCTCCTTGTCACGTGCCATCAGCTCAAGCTCTTTCCACGTCTTCCTTATTTCTGTCATGTCTGTCTCCAGTTCTCTTCTTCACATGTTCTTTGATCTCCCTTTAAGTTTCTTACTCTGGGTATTCCAGAACAAGGACAGCCTTGTAATACTATCAATACGTGCTTGTGTCCTGTCCATCGCCAGCGTCTTCTTCTCATCCATTGTTCCACAGACACTTGTCTAGTTCTTGTCATCAGTTCCACATTAGTAATCTTGTCCCATTTCAATCCTGCTATCAGGGATGTGGAGTCGGGCGACAAATTTTTCCGACTACAGTTTTTTTTTTAAAACTATGTGGCATAAAAGTATGCATGTATATGGAGTTATATGTATAAGAATGGTATGTGTGTGAATAAATGAATACGTGGTTTTCGTAGACTACATTTTAAACTATTCATTCATTCATACAATAATACAAAATAACAGATCATCCACACCTGCACACAAATGACTGCTTTGTCAAACATCATGAGGCAGAATAGTTTCATTTTAACAATGATGGGAAATTGACAATGAATATTGTTTATTTTCATTTCTTGTGTGCTTTTTCTAAACGTGCCAACAAACTTCCAGTGTGTTAAAAACTTTATTTATGATCAGAGACAATTACAATTTTTCCACATTTTTTAAAAATGGATGTCCTTTAACATGCAAGTGGTTTTAAGAGTTCTATTATTTAAAATGTTATTTCAGATTGTTTAAGCGCCCCCCCCCCCCCCCCACACTTTTTTTGGGCATGGATCAAACGTGTATCTGCCTTGACTTAAGTTTCGTCAAATTCGGAGTCGGATTCGGGTTGTTTTTTACCGACTCCGACTACACAACCCTACCTGCTATTCTTCTATACTGTTCTTCTTTATCAGCAAGAAGATATTGCTTCAGATTTGTAAGCGGCCAGAACTAGAGGACCGCACAGGAAGTGATGCATTCAAAGGGTGGCAGACAATTTTAATGAAACACAACATGACAACACATCCTCTTCTTCTTTGATCCATAGCCACAGACCGTCAAAGCAGTCAGTGGCCATCCCGTCAGGTGGCGTCGGCTTCCACAGTTCTTCTCCATGATTGTTTTTGGTCGGCCTCTCTTTCGCTTTCCTTCGGGGGTCCATAGCATAGCTGTTCTTGTAATGGTATAAGGGTCTCTTCTGAGGATGTGGCCAACCCAACTCCAGCGTCTGCCAGCTATGATAGTGTGCATGTCCTCCTGGTTACTCCGAATAAGCAGTATGACAACACATATGGCTGCACAATGTCCACTGGATAGGACTTTGAAAATCTACTGTCCCTAGCATAAACTGAAGACAGATGTGAAGTATGTGGAGACAAGTAAGTGGCCGCATGTGTGTAACTCTTTATGATTCATTATCATCATCATTATTATTGCTGTCGACGTCTCCATAACCATCGTCATCATCGCTGGTTGCCTTCTTGAGTTTTAACATTCTGTCATCTCTAACGCCGTCGACCTACAAACCAACATTGACAGGATAGAAATGATACTACTTGAGGATCTTGAAACGAAATACAAAGGTAAAGGACAAGGTAAGACAGAGGAAGCGTGGAGATGTGAATGATCTTTAATTAGCTAAGTAGATGTTAAGATCATTGTAGCCAATCAAATCTTTGTCCGACAAGCGTGAAAAATTTTTCGTTGTAAGGTCTGAACAATTCTGTAAGTTTTGCCTTGAAATCTGGGTCAAGTTCTACGTGTTGTCTGCCTTTGCTCTTCCCCAGACACTTCGTTTCTTGTGAGTTCTTGAGCTTCATACAGTAAAACCCCTTCTCTGTGTCAAAGTAGATGTCGTTTTCTGTAACCTCGTGCTGTAGACACAGGAAGTCTTCAACAAGTCTGACTTGAGAGAGTGGGTCTATGACTAGCTTGTCTCCGTCTACAATCAGAACCTGGGGATAAATGGATTATAGAAATATATCAAAAAGAAATCATGCATTATATATAACAAGGTAAAGGTAGTCCCAACGCTAAAACTGGTGTGGGAAAGTGAAGTGTTGGGGACTTCGCTATTCTTTGTCCAGTTTTATGATGTTGGGTGGGTCACCAGGTCCTTTCTTCTCACAAGGGCATGCATCCCCGCACGGTAAAAAATTGTGTCCTTTTTCCTAAACCACTGGCGTACGGCGCTTTTAAGGGTCTCGGTGTCCTCAAAGTGATGTCCGCGAAGATCTTCTTTCAGTGGTCCAAACAGATGGAAGTCAGAAGGTGCAAGATCGGGACTGTAAGGGTGTTACGGTGTTTTTATTGATGTCGTCTGCTATAGTTGGCAATTGTGGTAAAGTGGGATGTTATAAATATTTATAGGGGACTTAGTGTACTGACTGAGATCAGCTGTGAAGGTATCTATATCTAATAGGTGTAGTGTTTTACAGATAACCTTACTTGCTACCACATTTATACCTCAGTCAGAATTATTCTGGAATATTGTGATGACTACGTTGAATGTCTAGGGTTATATAAATGATGAAGTGTAAGTCACAACAACAACAGACAGATAAACAATTTAATTTATTCCACCACACTTGACAACACTGTGACACTCACACACATTTAACACTCTATAAGACTATCTTAAATGAGTCACTGGTAAAGTTTCAAATATATATGTATTAATTACTTTCACTAATATATATCCTGATTCAACTACACAGTGAACCAGGAATCACAATCAAATGTAATCACAATTTATATGTACATAATTTATAAATATGAACCTTGTAGTGACATATTTTATTAGTATTATCCTATGTGTGTCAGTTGTGTAGTAGTACTATGAGGTAATACTGGTTTTGTTTTTCAAGCTATGTTGTTATTTGTCATCATGACTTCAAGTGTTTGTTTATCTTGGAAATAGTATGGGGAAAAGTTCCCAGTTCCTATCAATTTAAACAAGGTATTGTCCCTCTGTTTTACTATAATGTCAATTTTAGAGGGGGACACATAATGTTGAGCTCCTCTGGCCACAGAAGCTTATCTTTCGTGATGGCGGCAGGAAAAGACTCCTCTGCTCGATAGCTTCCCTGTGTTCTGGAGACACTCACTGGTCACTATCTGGACCCAGGAGTATGCTGTCAGCCTCTAGATTCAGCAAAGCTCAGACCAGGTGCTGCTCAATAACTTTAGGACCACGGTCCCTGAAACAAGAAGGTTGTACCTCCTATTTCAGAACTAATTTATAATCTATTTCCAGACTGAACACAATACATAACAAACACTGAGTTCAGAGCGGTAGGCCAACTGCTATCTTCATCTGAAACAATTTACACCAGTATACTCCTCCCTAATGGTTACTACGCCTCTGCAATTCCAGCATTAGTTCCTTCTAGTCAATAAGATAGGTGTCAGTGTACTGTTAGGCAATTCCATGCAATTTTACTTTTCTCAGACACGTTCTGTTCAGGTTGGAGCAATATCTAGGCTTTGCCTCATGTTTGCTACTGAACTACACACATATACATACATAAATTATCACTTTACATTCAATTTTCATTAAAAAGATATCAAATATTTCAAGCTTACCACAATTCATGGAAATAATACACAATTACGTTGACTGGCAATGAATATGGCACAAAATCCGACCTGCCGCTGTCTCAGGCTTTTATTTAGAAAAATATAAGCTGAATCTCAACGCACTGTTGCTTTAGAAAGTTTATTTGAAAATGTGGTGCTGAACTGACGCTTCTAATTGACTATATTGGCGGGTCTAAATAATCGTGCCATGTTTACACAGCTTTTCAAAAAAGTACCTCTACTACTGTTTCCCCTAACAACAACAAAATTAGTATTGGTAGTCCAACTAATCGTGTTTCGCCTTACATTTACTGCGCTCCAATCAAATAGGATTTAACATGGGGACCTATTTCCCGTACAATGGTGGTTTCAAAATCTGCCACTGAGCGATTCTGATTTTGGTGTTGTCTGACACCCTCACTATTTCTTTTGGCTATAATTTGTTAATTCCTAGACTATTTGCGTAACACTTAACATATTATTTGTCAGCAAGTCCTAAGGAACCCAAATATACAAATTTAAGGGAGCTAAGTGGCTGCGTTCAAAATATGTATTTTCTAGGATAGTCGTGTATTTGCTTTTTTATTTTTTATGTTTAGAACCGCCACCTGTCCTGCTGTACTGTCAGACTAATGTCAAGATTTTAGACATAAAACAGTAGAATGTCATGTTTCCTAATAAGCGTTTTGTAAGTTTTTAAACCTAACTCTCGTATGGGTAGTGTTTTTTATCACTGTCGATTTGAAAAAAAGTTAGTGCTTGTGGCCTTACACGCGTGATGGCATTAATTTTGTATCGCGAGACGCGTGTTAGGGTTGCATGCGTTCCTGCTTTCAGCCCTCCCTTTCTTTCTATCCTAAGTCCATCTGTCCTTTCGTTTATGGTAACGTAGTGTAATTAATGCTAGTATTAATTTAGGTCATTAATCAGCTTGCGTATTTCAAGGTTTTTCTTAGAAATGCAGTACACGTGTTATTGTAGAAAGCGTGTATTGATGCAGTAGGCATTTACTATCAACGTGAAACGTTACAATTTGCAGACGAAGTAGAAAACAAGGGGATCTCGAGTACCGTCATTGTGACAGCACTGTTCTTTACCATTCTTCTTTCCTTTTATTGAATTTTTGTGTTAGGCTTTACATTTACCTGATAATTTATATATGTGGATTAGAATTTCTCACGACAGCAATGCGCAATTTTAGGTTGATAGAATTAATAATAAATTGATGTTGATACTTCACGGATTAGTGAACGCAAATTACACGGTCAACTTGTGACGTGTTAGCGTTAATAAGGTCACGCTTGGTGACTAGGATACTGGACCCTTTCGACGTTGATCGTGAAGCTGTGAAGACGTGTCTCACATCCTTCCAATGTTAGGCTTCATAATTGCCGCATGTATAGTTAATTTTATATAAGGACACAGGGTCAGTCCAGATTGATATTATAAAGGATGGAATTATAAGGTTGGTAATAACCTGAATTATGGAAGGATCGTTAATCAGTCATTAATATATATTCGTCAAGACACATGCGCTCATTACCGGCTGTCTGAACCACAGCAGCACGCGCATATAGCCATGATGTTCTGTTGACATTAATTCGTTAAGACACGGACTGATAGTAATATGTATTCAATTGGAAATCAGATGCAATTGTATGTTTACTATGACCAATGCTTGGAATGTCTTCATATGTTCTATTGTCAATAAATTGTTGGACTCAAACCCACGGACTTACCACGTTAATACTGTTCAGGTTGATTCATCACGTTATGGTATTGCTTATTATTCAGCACGATGAACTCTTACATACAGAAGTTAGTTATATATAATACTTCCAACGACGTTCGAAAGGAACTAGAACTGTGGTAAAATATCATTGCTAATCGATGAACCAAGTACTAAATGACCCACAATTACATTATTTATAAATAGCCACGGACTTACACAATCAACCCTGGATCAACCTGTAACAAAGGGGGATGTGGTAATAATGTCCATCTAAATTCTGCAATCGCATCAATGGTGCGTTTAGCGGTGTGTGGCGTGGCATTATGGTGCAACAGTTGGGCAGTTCTCTGATCTTTTAATGGGTAAAGTCGCCAAAAACGACCTCTAAGCTTCTTCAAAGTTTCAATGTAACGGTCTGCATTCACCGGTCTGCATTCACCGTGTTTCCCTGTTCCAAGAAGTCGAGAAGAATCACACCCTTCTCATCCCAAAACACGGAGTGCATAACCTTCCCTACAGATGGTGAACTTTTGAACTTCTTTCTTGTCGGCGATGTTGTGTGATGCCATTCCATTGACTGCCTCTTGGATTCTGGTTCAAAAAAATGAACCCAAGTCTCATCACCTGTCACAATATTCGATAAAAACTCTTCTCCTTCAGTTTCGTAACGATGCAGGAGGTTGATGGCTATGGTTTTCCTTGTTTCTTTATGTCTGTCTGTCAACATTCTGGATACCCACCGTGCACAAACTTTTGAATAACCCAGGTCTTTAATGATGTTCTGGACACTGCCTTTACTAATGGACAACATGGAAGAAAGTTCATCCAGTGTTACCCGACGGTCACAACGAATGATGCCATCAACTCGATGAATTTTGTGTGTAGTCACTGCGGTAGACGGACGGCCAGTCCGCTTTGCGTCAGCCATTGAAGATTGACCTACTTCAGCTTCGTCACAACGATGTACCCAACGTCGGACAGTGCTAACATCCACTGTTGAATCTCCATAAACATTCTTCAAACGTTCGTGGATGTGAATTGGGGTCTCGCCTTCAGCATTGAGGAATTCTATGACATAACGTTGTTTTAACCGAACGTCTTTGGCAGCCATTTTTAAACTGTTACAGTGGTGCCACCTGTTACTGAAACAGGTTGGTAATGCTATACAGTGCAGAAGATTGTTTGAGGAATCCTGCTAAATTTACAAATTGAACACCGATGCAGTATTTACATACAAAAAAAATAGGAGGCATTACTTTTTTACCTTCCCTCGTATATATATATATATATATATATATATATATATATATATATATATATATATATATATATATATATATATATATATATATATATATGATAGGAAACTCTTTACAGAGCGATACAACAGGAGGCAATCTGATCATCAGAAGTAGTCCCCCCATCGGACAAGTGTTTCGGCCCAGTATACTCCTTTACACTCTAAGGGGGGCGGGCCCACTTGGGTCATGACTCCCAAGCGTCTCAGCCTCCTGTTGTCTTGTATCGAAAATGAACCCATTTCACTTATGGTAGCAACTTTAATCCACAACTCCGCCAGCCGTGGAGGCAATTGTGAAAGTAACAAAGAGAAGACAAATTATTCCGTTCGTTCCGTCGCACACACTGAGACACCATCGCGAAGCCGCCGAGCCTAGCCACTGAAATTCTGACTCTGACACCTCCTATAATATACATCGCCTGTTGCTCCTCAGTCACAGCCCGCTCACTAGTACACCACAAAATTCAGCGTTTTGTGGACTTAGAAAAATTCCTGGTGTTTTCTGTACCGCAGCGTTTATTGTCACGATTTCCATTGCCCATTGCGGTTGTTCCACAGCCAGCCTGATGCCTTTTCGGCAGTTTCACTAAGCCTCTTCAGTGCCCTTGTTCTCGCCTGTCCCTTCAGCCCCAACAGTTTCAATAGATCATACATTGATGCAGCCACAAACCCTCTTGCGCCCACTTCAACAGCCATGACCCTTGTAGTGAACCCCTCGTGTCTCAGATCCGCGGCCAGATCACTATACTTGGCCGCTTTGAACGAATGTTGCTCGTCTAATCTGGATTCAAATGGCACGGTCAGTTCAATCAGTATGACCTGAAGCGTTGAAGAAGAATGAAGCACTATATTCGGCCGTCTCCGCGATTTTCTGATACTCTCTGGATAAGCCCCTCGTCCAGGTAGGTCTACCGCCCTCTCCCAATCATTTGCACAATCAAGAAGAGATGGTAAACTGCTACCAGGTTTATTCGGTTTGGGGTGTGCTGACTTTCCTGCCCTCAGAAAGTATGTGTTTGCGGTGTCTGGCCGGACTTTGCTATTCGCCTTCATTCTTGCCAGATCTATTGTCGCAGCAAGCTCATTTAGCACTTTGTTATGGCGCCAGGTGTATCGCCCTTGCCCTAATGACACCTTACACGCTGAGAGCACGTGTTCGAGTGTCTGCCTCCCCTGGCACAGGGGGCACTGCTCATCATCCGACTTTCCCCATTTCACAAGGTTGGTGGCCGACGGCAGCAGGTCATACATTGATCTAACAACGAAGCTGAGCCTAAGAGGTGCAATATGCCATATATCATTCCATGTCAAGGACCTCTGCAGGGCTCCTTCCCATGTAGTCCATTGGCCTTGTTGGACCTGCTGCACTGCTTTTTGCAACCTCTTATCATTCTCAGCCTCTCGTATCTCATGAACAACCATGTCTCTGCGCTCCCTGCTTGATGCCTTGGACCACCAGCGGATGTCTCCATGACCAAATCCCCGTCTATTCGTCTGTGTGTATCCGATTACCTCCCTCAGTTTGAGTGACAATGGAATATAGGTATTTGGGACAAGCTGACTGACACACTGGTATAATGTTTATGTAAATTTTATTAACATAAAGAAAATTGTCCACAACAAATAAGTTTGCTTATCAAGCACATATAATTACACATAGGTTAATGAATTACTTAAAGAAGAATAGCCCCATAGGTGTAATCTTTTCCCTCTATGTTTAGCCCACGATCCTGTTAGAAGAAAAGTGATAGCCCCAAAGAGTCACGGATTTATATGCTATAGTCTAAGATTTTCTCTAAATTTAAGAACAGAGTTAATACATTAATCTATTCTAAGAGGAAAAAAACATCATTAGCAACAAACTTGCATAAATGACATTACAAAGTGAGTGCACAATTTATATCATAAAGGAATCACTCAGTCTTGCATTCTCTCTCTTCATTCAGCCGTGGCCACAGGCGTGCTTTCTTACCTACAACTTGTGTAGTAACTGCTGGAACAATACTTAGGACACGCACATACAGCAACTCCCGTGTTATTTTTGGCCAAGGGAACCCCAGCTCCACAAAGACAGGTTGAATTCACTTCTCCAGGGAACGTTCTCTTGGTTATTATTATTTAGGAGTAATGTTTATGTCACATTTAATTTGTCCAGGCAAGAAAGTTAACAGCGCGCACAGTGTCAATAACTTGAAGTTTCCAGAAAAAAGGAATGACAGGTAGGTGACTTCTCTCCGTATAACAATTTTTTTGGTCACACCACAATTAGTCAAAAATGTCGGAAAGTGTTACTGTTAGTAATATCGCCACAGGGCTGCATGTAACAGAGATTTTGGGAAGACTATAATCTGGCTCGATAGGCCCAGTTACTTCATTTAGTCTTAAA
The DNA here is from genome assembly GCA_024509875.1 of Oreohelix idahoensis. Taxonomy (NCBI): domain Eukaryota; kingdom Metazoa; phylum Mollusca; class Gastropoda; order Stylommatophora; family Oreohelicidae; genus Oreohelix; species Oreohelix idahoensis. Next base: position 190,245 of record JAMPIV010003816.1, read on the forward strand.
GTTTGTGAGATGGGTACTCTGTCGTTTCTGGATGCAAACGCAGTACCAGACAGGTGTTAACTTGTAAACCCACGTATTTAAGTACAATAAATGATTGTTCTTCAATGCTTTTCTCATATATACTGCAAACCAAACCGCTGGTAGATGTTGGGCTGACCCAGAATACTGTATAAAGAAATAGAAACATACAGAATACTAAATCATAATATTATACACATCCTATCCTACCCTCGCGTAAAATATAATATTTTATTCACTTCGGTTATTAACTTTAAGTTAGAGACTATAAGCTTAGCGCTTGTCTCATCGTTTAAAACTCCCGTGAAATATATTCTAGTCATTGAAAGAAATCAATCATCATGAATTAGAAATATATATAAATATATTTCGTCAATACTCAATGATGAAACAGTGCATTTACTAGTTAGTTAAAAATATTCTCTGACGGTATAAGCATTCAATTAAATTTATTAATAGCCGAATGAGTTTAGCTAGAAATTATAAGTTATTTTGCTATCCACTGTAACACGGTACTTAGAGAAAATATAACTGACTTCCATTTAATCGCTCTACACATAAATCTAGTAAAGATATAATAGGCGATTACCACTTAAATCACTCACAAATCCTATCAATATATTTACCTCGCACAGCCTACTAAGTCTATTCTCCAACGCAAACTGAGATTTTACTTAATAAAGCAATCTAGAACGAAGCTAGAATGTGTCTAGAGAACTGCGGAGTCTGAATGCATACTGGATACTGAGTCTCAACTGCTCTGGTATAAATATCTCTCTGATGAAAGGAAAATGGTTACGTCTAAAACCCGAAATAGACTCGAATCCCAGATGTAGCACCTACGTTTAGTTCTACGTTCAAATTATGTGAAACACGCGAAATCAAAGATCTGCTCACACGAATTACTTCGCACAAATGCCGACCAGGTCTCTATTAAGATCTAGATAACATAGAATCTACATATATTATCGCCTCCTCTTGACATCTGCAGAGTTGGTCGTAAAAGAATTGTAGCGAGAGTCTTTGATATGGCGGTTCGCATGTTGTAACTTAACTTACAACGAACGAATTCAGGCAGAGGTGATAGACACTTGTCTGCCCGTTCGTTCCCACTTTATCTCTCTTGATCACTGTACTTACATCGAAACTTCTCTAATCTCTGGCGTTTACAATTAACATGAAACACTCAAAATATATGTAGGTGAAAAGTCGAGTAAAAGAGAAATGAGGAAAATGAAAATAGATATAGAAATCAAATATCTTGTAATAACACGGGCAGTGTCACAAATATCCTGTAATAATACGGGTTGTATTACAAATATCCTGTAATAACACGGGTGGTGTTACCAATGTCCTGTAATAACACGGGCAAAGTTTCATATATCCTGTAAAAGCACGGGTGGTGCTACAAATATCCTGTAATAACACGTGTAGTGTTACAAATATCTTGTAATAACACGGGTTGTGCTACACATATCCTGTAATAACACGGGTAGTGTTACAAATATCCTGTAATAAAACGTGTTGTGTTACAAATGTCCTGTAATAACACTGTAGTGTTACAAATATCCTGTAATAACACTGTAGTGTTACAAATATCCTGTAATAACACTGTAGTGTTACAAATGTCCTGTAATAACACTGTAGTGTTACAAATATCCTGTAATAACACTGTAGTGTTACAAATGTCCTGTAATAACAAAGGTAGTCTTACAAATATCCTGTAAAACTACGGTTTAGTAAGAGGCTGGCAACCTGAACATACAAAACACTTTGCTACAGAAGTCACTGCTAAAAGAGCACATGATTGATTGCTACGTCTGTCCTGTAAAGAGACCAATTTCACCGGTGGCATGTTCCATAAAGTGTGAAAAAGGAAATGATGAGGACAGAGACCGACTTATTGACAAATAGATGGAAAGATATCTAACGCCATATAATTTCCTTGGTGTGAAACGCGTTTTAAACGCATAACCAGGCCACCTTTCAGGAAAACATTTTTCCCGATTCGATCCATAGCGTGCGGCGTCTTGCAAGGCTAGAAAAACAGAACTATTAAAAGTAGTGGCTATTGTAACGTTAAAAGCAACCCAACTCAAGAGTCGTTTATTCGGATTTCACAGTTTCAAATTAGTTAACATTTCATAAGTGTGTATTTACAATATAGTTTCCAAGTGTTTTTGTTAAACACTGTGACGAAATCAGTCGTACACTTTTATTACTCTCACCCACTCCGGCAGTGTCGCGTATTTTCTTTATTTCTCTCATTCATCATCCTATTATTTGGCATATTTATTGCCCTTACATTTTTTTACTGTGACCACTCCTCAGACTTATTTACGTTCCGCTAGGTGAACTGGGGTATTATCGTAACAATACCTAGTCATTATCACCGGTCAGCGGTAATACGTTTAGCTCTGTGAGTCACCTCGCCAACCTTTGATGGCGGCGATCCTCTATTGACACAGGCTGGTTGTGCACGATCGGTTCCAAAGAAGCCAATATTGTCCATCTGAGAAATCAGTCTGGGGGAGTCATACGCACAGGTGATAAGTAGATCATCGCATCCGCTGGACCCGTCCGTTTCTTTATTACAGACAAATCTGTCTGGGGAGTCAATATTGGCAAGAAAGCATATTGACAGATAATCAGTGCACAGATTTGCTTTGTGAGGTTTCACAATAAGCCACCGGAAATATTACAGCATGATTTGAAAGAGGTCACGCGTTGGAATATTACATTTACTATTTTAAAACACGTGGGTGATGACTACCAAGCTATGAACAGATCAGAAAAAATTGTCATTCTGCGCCTCAGAACAGGACACAACCGCCTCCGCAGCCACATGTATTCAAAATTTAAGATTGGCAATTCAGCCATGTGTACATGTTGACAGGCACCCCAGATTGCGGAGCACGTACTTCAAGATTGCCCCGAATATGATATATTGAGGCAAACCCACTGGCCCAGAGAAACAATACTGGAAGCAAAACTATACGGACCTCTGTATAAACTACAAAAGACAGTGAAGTTTATACAAGAAACAACATTGCAGATATAGACAATATAGTTCAAGCGAACGAAAGAAGAAGAAGAAGAAAACACGTGGGGGATATTTTGAAATTAGACACCCCAACCCAGGGCTAAAGAGCTTACGACTGGATTAAAATAAGAAGCCGGAATAAACTATGGATCATTAAATTAATATGAGACAAACATAAAGGTATGTTATCATGCACTCGTAGGAAATAAAGAAGTAGAACACTAGACAACAGAAAAACAACAGACATGAGTGGCTTACCCAGGATTTGAACCCTGGACCTTCCGTTGTTTTTCTGTTGTCTAGTGTTCTACTTCTATATTTCCTACGAGTGCCTGATAACATACCTTTATGTTTGTCTCATATTAATTTACTGTTTACAGGCCTCGGGTTTCCCTTCCTTATGTGTTATAAATGTTTATACAATACCAAACCTACCCTCTGTCCTGTTCTTACTGTTCTAAGTCTACTATCATTTACTGGACACAGTATTAAGGTCTTTGTCTTGTTGGACTGGCCTATACTGTATAATAGGGGAACAGCAGAAGTGATTGCGTCATTAATAGGCTGAACTGCCCATGGTAAAACGTCCGGTGTTATGTATTGCGGTTCGCTCTAATGACCTGTCATCGCAACATCATATTTTGGTGATGCGTAGATGGCAGGGAGGATAGTGTGATTCGCTTGCATAGCTAGGCGGGGTTGTCGCACGGAAGGTCCAGGGTTCAAATCCTGGGTAAGCCACTCATGTCTGTTGTTTTTCTGTTGTCTAGTGTTCTACGTCTTTATTTCCTACGAGTGCCTGATAACATACCTTTATGTTTGTCTCATATTAATTTACTGTTTACAGGCCTCGAGTTTCCCTTCCTTATGTGTTATAAATGTTTAAACTATGGATCCTATTGGAACATCCGACGGAAGCACCATCTGTGATATGAACTGGAAACTGGAAATATAATCTAGCAAAAATCAGAGACACAGAACACAGAGAAACTGCAGCGCACGTCATATGAGCGACTCCCAGAAGCCAGTGAGACATCGGACTTAGAATTATAATATTACAAGTGACAGATCGAAGTATTTGGGAAACTTAAAACCTTAAAAGTAAGCCCGCCTTTATAAATACAGAGACTGAAAAACTTATGGGACCAGGACTTTAAATACGAAGACTGGAAACCTAGGAATTGGATCACCCGTCATAAGAGAAACTTTCCCAGACCAAGTGTTCGCAGATTTACCCGTCATAAAAGGGATTCAAAATTTTCAGACCAAGTGGTTCGAGAGCATATAACCTAAATTGCCCGTGTCCATTCTGATCTACGCATGGAGATTGTGTATTCGTAAAACTTTGGGGTAAGTGTAACCATTATTTTATAAATGTAAATTTGACATGTTTTCTTGCTATGTGGTTATATATGAGGCTGGCAACCTCAACATATGAAACTAGTATATTCATAAACCACTACAGCAAGCGCTGGTGATTTCTTCTGGCTAGTCGTGCGGAAAACCTATAGCAGAGGTGACCCCAGACTCCGAATGGAGCAGTGATGAGTGATGACTACATCACAAGTGCCTAAAGTGTATAATATTTTGTGAGATATATGACTTTTTAAATTGTAACTCAGGCAACTCATTATTCGCGCTGTCCAGACACATTTTCCCAGTTAATACCCAGAGGAATATGGTGATTATAATCATCTTCCCTGAGCTACACTGTGTACTCGGGAATTTAATTCTTCTGAGAGATTAACATTGGTGGGTGGACAGAGAAAATGCGCCTGTTAATTGGCAGCCCACAAGTGTACTTAGGAGAGGCATTTGTTTGTCTATTTTTCCAAAAGTTCGTGGTACAAGACTACTTGTGGTTACAAGCTATCAGACGGTTCGAAGTACTGAAGTTACTACTCCACTCGTGTGAGAGAAGTACACTCATCACTAAGAAGTGACGAAAACCACGGCGACAGGACTCACCTAGAATTAAGTTTTCTTGTAAAAAAGGCAAAAGCAACGGACTTAGATAAATCTTCACCTAGGAAAACTTGTATTTACAGCAAAATTCATCGTTCCCTCCTTCTATTAACTGTTAAAGACTAATTCATTATTTAATTTGTTACATGTTGTTTTAAAACTAAACAATTATAGTCGATTCATATTTTATATTATGAAAGCAAACTTCCAGTTTGGAAACAAAATCGTTTCCCTGAAATGACAGAAAACATTCCTGGAATTGAAATAAAAAAGAGCCAAACTGCAACAGATAAAAAATCCATAGCGACAAAATACACAGAGAAACATTACACACGCAACACCTGGACCCATGCATTCACAGATGGATCAGTAACAAATGCAACAGAAAATGGAAGTGGGGTGTCTTTCTGACTTTAAGCACTGGTGCAGAAAAAAGGCTGTCAGTGGCAGCAGGACAATTCTCAAGTAACTTCAGAGCAGAGGCAGAAGCCTTGAAAACTGCAGCAGAGGTTATATTGACAGAAGAAAGCACAGAGAGACAAGTTGCTTTCTTTACTGATACAGTCAGTAATTGCAACGTTGAAAAGCCAAAATAATACAGACCTTGATGACCTCAGAATAGTGCTCCACAAACTTTGTCAACGGTTCAAAAGTGTTGTGATCCAATGGATCCCATCTCATTGTAACATCACCGGCAATGAAGAGGCTGACAGAATGGCAAAAGAAGGTTCACATCTACCTCAGCCTGATGCAAGCACAACTTTCGAGGAGACAAAGAGTATTAACAGAATCAGATACAGAAACAAATGGAATGTAGAACATCCAGGTCACACACATAATGATGCTTACTACCAGCTCAACAGAAGAGAACAAGTGGTAATCTTCAGACTCCGCACTGGCCACAACAGATTGAGATACTATCTATTCAACAAGCTAAAGATAGGAACTACCGATCAGTGTAACTGTAGCACTGATAAAAGGACTACTGAACATCTGCTTCAAAGTTGTCCCTTATATGCGGTACTGAGAAAGCACATATGACCGACACAAGCTCCTTTCGTGGAAAAGCTTTACGTGGATTCAAATAGCCTGAAACTGACTACTGCTTTCTTTGAGAACATTCAAGTGGACGTCTGAGAGTGTACGAAGAAAAAGAAGATATATATATATATATATATATATATATATATATATATATATATATATATATATATATATATATATATATATATATATATATATATATATATATATATACATATATATACATATATTTACCTCCAAACAGAGCTATACCATGTAAAGAGAAAATTCGCCGAATAAAGTCAGCTGGGGGCTTTAGCGGGCTAAAAACCCTTGCTTAAATCCTTCACAAAAGGCGACGGACAGATACAAGTTAACAAATGTTCAGCGCTAAGCAGCATTGTTGACTTCTGAATTATCTTGTGAAAAGTCCCGTAAGGTAGAAGCGTCATTAAAAACCTTCTATCTACATCTCTGCCAAGAGCAATCTTGTGCGAAGGTAGACACCTTTGACGACCCATTTAGATACTCTTGAGTTTTGGCCACTGTTGGACCACTACTGCAAAGCAGGGAAGGCAATCCGTGACAAACACTATGCTTTAAAAATTAACCACACGTGAACTTGAAAATAGAATGAAAAGTCATTTCAAAGATCTCCTCGTAACAGACACCGGTGTTAACTCTATAATTAAACCAACTTCACAGTTCCTTTTTATGTATAATTTCAAAAGTATGTGTATTTAATCCAAGTGTCTCTGTGGGCAACATCTGATCTTGCTCCATGAAACAATATATATGTGTGTATGTGGGTGTGTGTGTGTGTTTGTGTGTGTATGTGTGTGTGTTTGTATGTGTGCGCGTGTGTGGTGTTTGTGTGTGTGCGTGTGTGCGTGTTTGTGTGTGTGTGTTTGTGTGTGTGTGTATGTTTGTGTGTGTGTGCGTGTTTGTGTGTGTGTTTGTGTGTGTGCGTATGTGTGTGTGTGTGTTTGGGTGTGTGTGTAACGCAATGACCTTTCTTGAGGTGTAGGAAATACCTTTACCGGTTGCAATCGATAGCATAGAAATTAATGCACGGCTATAACGTCAAGGATACAAACCAAGCTTCGTCTGTTTAATTCAAATGTTATCTCAGTGTTAACATACGGCTGTGAGAGTTGGAAAATAACAAAATCATTGGAGAACAAGCTGAATACATTCGAGAACAAATGTCTTAGAAAACTCATGAACATCAGTTGGAAAGAATTCAAGACTAGTCGACAAATAAGAGAAGACTCTAGGCAGAAATATGTCTCCGACTATATAAGGAAAAGACGATGGTCATATATCGGTCATGTCCTACGAATGCAAAACAACAGAATACCACTACAGGCGCTAACTTGGGTTCCTGAGGGTAAGAGGAAAAAAGGAAGACCAAAAGAAACACTCAGAAGAACAATAATAAGAGAAGGAAGAACGTTGGGCCTAAATAATGTGCAAGAGCTAAGAGGAGTGGCGTCACAACGAACAACCTGGAGAGCACTGGTTTCTGCATTATGCGCCGTGTTTGGCGCTTAAAGAATTTATTATTATTATTATTATACAAACCAGGATGGGCGCGAATTACAATGTGCTTGAGTTTAAAGCACCTTGAGCATCCATTAAAATAAATCAAAGCTTTTCCCAGGTAGATGTCAAGAATCTCTGTTTAGTTTTTTGGATATCACTAAATTGATCGCAATATGTTTTTGGTTTAGGTTGTTTTTGGTTTAGGTTGTTTTTGGTTTTGGTTGTTTTTGGTTTTGTAGACCATTTTAATTGCACACATACAACTCCATCAGTGCACCGATCTCCTGCTTTATTTCACATAAAGAGGATCTCAGCACAATGCACGAACTCCGTAGCACCGGCGAGTATCCCAATGTGTATACAGGAATAACACATTTTATAAATATTTTTGTGGCGTGTAAGTTTTCCTAATTTTGAAATTTTGCTAGGGCAGCAGCCGTATGGCCTACTCTTTCCGATGTCCAACTGCCGATGGATTTTTAACGTGCGCAACTTGTACACCGGACCTCCTATTTTTTCGCTCTTGTCCGAGAAGGCTAGGCATCCGATCTCACTACCCATGAGGTGGGGGGGGGGGGAAGAGTATTACAATATTAGGACCCACTGGTTATGAAAAAAAATTTCGATAAAATATATTCCCTCTACTGGGAACCGAACCCGGTACCTTTAGAATTACAGGCGAAGGCCATACCTCATAGCCACTCTGACCCCAGTCCGGTAAGTACAAACATTTGTTATTTCCTATAGTTATTATTGTTAATTGTGTAATGTTTACACAGGACAGTAGAGGATACATGTAGCCATCCATATCTGGCTAGGGGTCTATACAAGACAATATGCACAACTGTGAGTGAGAAATGGACATAGTGGTTTGACATTTTTGATACAAATATTTCTAGTATCATTATGTTGTCACTACACGGGGGCCGAAAGGGGAGCAGAAAGAAGTAACTCTGTTCCCTGCATTGTACGTAGTAAATATCGATTAAGGAGTGTTGGGCATTAGGCTGGTTTCCCAATCATGTAAAAAATGTTAAACCACAAAAACGTCAACAAACTGTGGACAGGTCAAATAAGGAAAAAACTCAGCCAACCAGGCCAGGAGGCGGTCCTCTGGCAAGGAGACGCATGGCACGACACATAGAAAACTGAAAGGAGTCTGTGTTGCTGACTGACCTCTTTCTTCTAGGAAAACTTCCAGATTTGGCAAATGGAATGTTCAGACATTGAATGAACAAGGTAAAACGGCACATGTAGCAGCAGAAATGACAGAGAACAGATACAGACATGAAGGGGATGGCGAAGACATTGAAAGACCTTGAGCTGAAGGCACGAGACAGAAAGACTTGGCATAAGTTTGTTGAAGGCCTAAGCTCCTATGGGAGTTAAAAGACGAATGAAGATGAAGAAGATACTATGACTCATAAATGTGGATGACATTTTATCAATGTATTTTGACATTTTTTACATATATGTTTCGATCACCACTATTTTGTGACTCATAAATGTGGATGACATTTTATCAATGTATTTTGACATTTTTTTATAGATATGTTTCGATCACCATGTCGTAGATTTTTGATAGGAGAATTAAGACTTGGGTTGGTCCCTTCTGAATGGATTAGAATAAGTGATAGTCACAGTGAGAGGTAGTAATAAAAATAGATTTCCACGAGTGAGATGGTAGAATGTGATAGAAGCTGTCTCTGAAATCGAGAAATCTTCTCTCTTTCACCTATCTTCTACGACAGATTTAGAGGAGTCAGACAGTCTATATATATATATATATATATATATATATATATATATATATATATATATATATATATATATATATATATATATATATATATATATATATATATATGTATATGTATATGTATATGTATATATATATATATATATATATATATATATATATATATATATATATATATATATATCTATATATATATATATATATATATATATGTATATATGTATATATGTATATATGTATATATATATATATATATATATATATATATATATATATATATATATATATATATATGTATATATGTATATATATATATATATATATATATATATATATATATATATATATATCCCTTCACTTACACACACATAAGACGACATGTAGACGTACAGACGTGGGGAAACTATAACAATGGTTATATAGATGTTTGGGAACGAACTGACCGACGCACTTGAATATGTTTATGAGTAGTTTATTTATCATAACAAACTTCTCTCACAACATATAAAATTACATCAAAAGCATATACAAAAAAAAAAATCATTAAAAAAATCAAGGAATGCTACAAGAATGATAGACCCGTTAGTATGATCCTTCCCCTCGATGTTTAGCCCACAGTCCCGTTAGAAAGAAAGATGATAGCCCCAAAGAGTCACAGATACATAGGATTGGGTCTAATATTTTCCCTGTTAAAAAGTATGAACAGGCTTGGATATGAGTATGATCTATCCTAAGGAAAATATAGTTTAGCAGCAAATCTTGCATAAGGAAAGTTACAAAGTGAATGAATCAAACAAAGAACATCCTTCAGTCTACTTTTACTCGGTTCTTTCATCAGGGCCCTGATTCACACAACCTTACCTACAATCGTGCTGTTGTTCGCCGTCTGGCGCAAACCTTAGTGTACACTTCGTTTAATCTGTCTATCTGTGGATGAAGCGGATACCCAGCTCTGCAGATATTGGTTTCATTCAACGTGTCCGGGGAGCGTCCTCTTCAGGCGATCGTTCTTTCTTTACAGATGTTACACATAAGAATTATGCAACGTTAACAGTGTACGCTAATTTTCCCTTATGCAAGAGATAGAACTCGGTAAATGAACTCACTGTTTTACTTTGTGTAGTTATCTTTCGTGTGACCGAAGGTTGCCGGTGTAATGTCATACCGATCTCGGTTCATGTCATTTAAGGAGCGTACATGTCTACTTTTCTTAGAAGTGGTTGGCAACCTGCAATGTTGCTATTTCTTTCCTTATAAGGCTCGATTTTATATGTCGTTCTCAGTATAGGATTATAGCTACGTACTTTTCTGAATTGTTCTCACGGGAATGGTTCTCTGCGCATGTCTGTCTTTTTGGTTGTAGATTGAACAAGCTTCCGCCCAGGTTAGTTTGTGGCAGAACTGGGTCGAGATGAGATCTGTGTCGGGGCAAGATATGCTCTTGTGTCTCCGAGTGTTCTTTCATCATGGGAAAGGACCTTCTGTGATTTTGATGGCAAGTTTATTCATATTAATCCCATGTGTGTAATTCTAACGTCTGGAGACGGTTGGAATTGTGATGTTTTTCGAACATAAAGGTAAAACTGCTCTTCCTATTTTGTCCTGTAGTCTGAGAGGTTAGACATTATTGTTCGACTCGTTTCGCACTGTCAGGCGGGGAGAGACTTTATTACTAGAAGCACACCAGATATCTCGATGCCTAATATATCTATGGTTCAGGCTACTTATGCCCACAGAACAATTAATATTACGTTCCTCGAACTTCGTTATGCCAGCGAAGATGCCTTTACGAAGGTTAGACTTATAAAATATGTCCACAGAAGGTCAACGTGAACTGAGTTCATAGTCCGCCATGCTCGTGCGGCTGGTACTTAAACATGCCTACATATCTGATCTACTTGTATCAGGAAAGAGTTAATTAACTCGCATATTTTTGATGAATAAGCTGAATCTGCTGAAGCTATCATATCCATGAGATCAGCTTATTGGAATGCTCATTTATTGAGGGAACCTTACTTTATACTGATTGATATGTATGGGGAAACCTCCATCCCTTTCCATAATAGCCGGAAGATATCCGTAGGAGATCAAATCCACTCTCCTTTAGCTGACCTCAGCAAGACAAGCCTATCTTCTGAAGTACATAACAATGTCCTCAAAGTTCCTTTAGTCAACAAAGGTATCAAACCTAGATCGAGCAGCAGAGTTCAACAAGTAAATAGTCCTTAGGACATGCATCAACCCGATGCATAACAATGTACGTGATTCGTGAGCTGAGAAAACTTCTCATAACATAGACTCTTCGATAAGCAGGCTATAAACAATGTCAATCTCGAAAGATGAAGATAATGTTATTCAAAACGTCATTACCTTTTCTTCAGGAAATAAACCACATAACTCACACGCCTCCAGGCGCTTCGAATCACAAGAGAGATATCATCTCAAAGGAACAAACAATGTATAGAGGACTCCATTTCCTGATAGAATAAGCACAGACGCTGGCAAAAACATGCGTCTTGCTCTCGAACGAATCTGCCACAGACTGCACGGGGCGGAAACCCGTTCAGACAACAACCAAAACTTAGACATGCGCAGAAACGCGCGATTCGAATACAGTTCAGATAATGTACGAAGCTAGTACCTTTTCTTATAATAAGACCTTTTCTTAGAACACCTTAAAAGGATAGGAATCCGAAACATTGCAAGTTGCCAAATGTTATCAAGAAAAGTGGGCCCGAGCGCTCCATACATGGACATGACTTAAGATCGCTCCATATATGGACATGACTTAAGATCGCTCAAACAAACTTATCGGCAACCGAACGCCAACAAGAAACCAAAACTGTTGTAAGTAAAAGTGACATACAATTACACGAGGTATTTCCCTTTGCATAAGAAAAATATAAAGTACACAGAATACGTTGCGACATTCTTGCGCAACAATATGATTTACATTGCTTGTGATTGATCGTCAATGTCATCGTAACTATTGTGGCGTCTCAATAAATGTTTGGAAACGTAACCAGCTGTTACCAGATTAATTGACTTCCACGTCGTGTGTTTACGTGACGTCCTGTGTGGACTGTCCTGCTAACTGTTTAGCTACATACTTACAACATGTATACACAAACCAGACCAAAGACACCATATTACTACGCCTCCATCATCTCTAGTGTCTGAGGGTGATACTCTACACTTCAAGTACCAGTATTTGAATACCTCTACATCTTCTACAACAAAGACATCATCTTCAATGTTATGATACAACAACAGATTTAAGTTAATGTCACTTATTCACGAGGTAAGAGTTAGGGTTTTAGCGGGCACACAGTGTCAGAACACGAGGTTTCCCTTAATTAGGAAGATGACCGGTGGACAACTTCTCTCAACAAATAATCTTGGTTCTCCACACACTTCGTCAAATTATGTCGGAAAAATTAATGTTTTTTCTGTAATTATTCTCGCCACAAGGCAGCATGTACATTAGAGTTTGTGAAGAAATATTATCTGGCTCAAAGACCCAGTATAAGCATTTATTCTTTAAAAACCCGTTAGTGGGATTGGTATTCTGTCTATCTCTGAAGGCACACGCCCTGTCAGGCAGGTGTTACTTGAAAACCCACGTGGTTAAAGATATAAAATGTTTATGTTTCTCACAGGTATGTCTCTGTACTAAACGCCGGCAAAGTTGGGTTACCCCTGTTTTTTTTTCCACTGTAATTCGTCGACTAGAGAATATAACAGACTTATAAATTAATCACTTTGCACAAAAGAAACTAGTGGGATAAAATAGGGGATTTAACACTTAATCACTCGCAAAATCTAGATATATTAAATATAATATTTACCTCCGCACAGAACTACAGATTAATACCACAAACTAGAATCATTCAATATAATGGTAGTCTAGAACTCGGCAAATGTTGCCCAGAAACTAAAGACTTTTCAATACACAATATATTTCTTCTAGCCTGGCGATCTGTCAACTGCAGATTTAGGAGTAAGAAATGAAAATCTAGTTTTAAACTCAGATTATATCTATCAAACAGACAAAGAGGGCCCACGTTATTTCGCAAAACGAAATAATCTCCCCTTTCCGTCTTTAACACTTACGTTAACTTAGACGCATGCCGTAACTGCTACCAGTGCGTCTTCACACCTACGTTAACAAGCTGACCGAAAGCGCGCGTGTCAGATGCGAATCTCAGACGACCCGTCTCCAATGCAGAGGCAGTTTTCGCACCTACTCCGAGAATGACCATTCTGAGCAAATGCGTGCTGGCAGTTTCCACACCTAACTAGCCGAAGAAACACTCCTGCTAGATGAAACTGTAGACAAACTGTCTGCTCTTACGTCTAATAGACTGAATTCTCACCTAAAATCGTCTCGTGCAAGAGACTGGCACGTTATGTCATAAATGCGTTTACCAGTATGAGAAAGAAACGGTAAAGTGAGAATGGGAAAGAAAATATTTTTCGCAAACGAACGAATGCAAAAAATACCGGAAAAGGATAAAAGAGCGATAATAAAGTAAAGGACACGGGTAGAAAAAGAAGGGAATAGAAAAACTTTATTGATCATAAAACTCTCTGTGACACACCACTATATTGTTACTCATAAATGTGGATGACATTTTATCAATGTTTTTTGACATTTTTTACAGATATGTTTCGATCACCACTATTTTGTGACTCATAAATGTGGATGACATTTTATCAATGTATTTTGACATTTTTTACAGATATGTTTCGATCACCACTATTTTGTGACTCATAAATGTGTATGACATTTTATCAATGTATTTTGACATTTTTTACAGATATGTTTCGATCACCACTATTTTGTGACTCATAAATGTGGATGACATTTTATCAATGTATTTTGACATTTTTCACAGATATGTTTCGATCACTACTATTTTGTGACTCATAAATGTGTATGACATTTTATCAATGTATTTGGCATTTTTTACAGATATGTTTCGATCACCACTATTTTGTGACTCATAAAAGAAGTAAATCAAGTAAATAAATGCACAGTCACGTGTAGTTCCCTGGGGCCTGCAAAGAGACAAAGAATATGACAATTGCACTATCAGGCATGTCGTACAAGGCTACTAATATGAGGTTATGCTAGAGCTGGCAACCATATTATGTAAACCGAAAATAAACCACCATTGCAAAAGCATGCGCATGCGTGGTGCAGGCTTCTTGCAATGAAATCAGCTACAGTGGTGGCTCTATGGAGCAGCGCACAGGAAATTGAATTAATGACTGAAATTCATTGCCATGAATAATTTTATGGTGCATTGGTCAGTGTGAGCATCAATGAGGCAGAATGGATAGTGTGTCCGCTTCTAAAGGCAAATTTACAGGGCTTGAAACCTGTTCGCGTCACTTCTGTAGTCTACTAGGCTGTAAATTGGTACCTAACACCCTTGCGATAGAAGCATCATTATCCTTCTATGTACAACTCTGCCAAGAGTAGTCTTGTGTGAAGGTAGGCACCTTTGAAGACCCATATTAGATATCCTTGAGTTTTGGCCACTGTTGGACCACTGCTGCAAAGCATGGGAGGCAATTCCATGACAATTGAGGTCCTCGTCTGGGATTAGTAAACTCGGACACACATTTGTAATAAATCACAATTGTCGTCCCGTCCTCAACAAGGTGAGACATAATAAAGTGCAGACTAACACTTCAGTCCCCTACGGCAGTATCCAATAAGGGGATACATTTACCTTTTATTGGTCAATGCCTTGTGACATTTAAAAATGTTTCTAATGTCCAGGAGTGGCTTTCTTTAATGTGCTGTTGAGCTGCAGCACTCCCTATAAAAAAGGACTACTATAATACGTAATCCGGACAGACCACAAAATTGGGGTTACACCGAAAGGGTTCAATACAAGACAAAAAAAATTTATCTAAGACCGTATCGTGGTGTGCTACGAACGATTACAGTTCAAGTGACCTTGCCCTCTTATAAGCGAATGCTTGCTATACACAGGTGCGTTTGGGTTGAATTTATTTAACTCTTTGACTCCGGAACAACGCTCTGAGCGTGGTTTTTAGACTTTCACGAATGAAAATTACGGCACAGGGCGAAAAATAATTGCGGAGTCAAAGAGTTAACATGTGCTGCAACGAAAGACAGCTCCCAAGTGCAAGGAACTGTAATTAAAGGGAAGTTACAATGAAAATTTTAAACACGAGAAATAGCAGCATAAATGTCTGTGTAACCTGGTTTGAAACTCGGGAAACTGCTTCGACTGACAAGGATTACTCCTAGTTGCAGTAAACTTTTAAAATAACTTTTCAGATGTTCTTGACAGATTTTAGATGAGATAAGACACTAATCATTTGTGTCTGGGTTGATATTTTACATGCTGGTCACAATTTGTAAGTGTTATGTACCGTATAGTATTTTAAATGAATGAACAGTGCAGCACCCCCAATGACAACCCCCTGGAACCGCCACTGCTAATGTCACTATATTGCAGAATCGAACACAGTACGAAACTGCGACCTGTCGGCAGCAGATGCTAATAGATTTAGGTCCTGGGCTTCCATAGCTGCGAGCCACCGAGACGCCAAAAGATTGCATCACGCCTATAGCTAAAGCTGAACTCAACATTGCGGAAAGTCGTGCATTGCAGCGCGCCATAGAGAAGCCAGAGGGCGCTGCATGACGCCGTGCACACGATAAGTATGCATATTCGTCATTCCCAACAATGCGTAGAGCTAGTTTTTATCGTTTATACATGACAGTCAAGTCATTCCTATTGTATGGATCTGAAACATGAAGAACAACAAAAACAACAACCAAAAAGCTACGGATGTTATAAATAGCTGCTTGCGTAGAATAAAGGGGTTAATAGGGTAGGACAAGATCACTAATGGGGAACTGATGACAAGAACCAGACAAGTGCCTATGGAAAAACAAATCAGAAGAAGACGCTGGAGATAGAACACACTTAGAGGAAACTGTTGATAGCATTACCCAGGCAGTCTTTATTCTGGAATTTCCAGGGTAGGAGATGTAGATGGAGACCAAAGAACACACGGAGAAAAGAACTGCAGACAGACATGAAGGGCGTGAAGAAGACACGGAGAAAAGAACTGCAGACAGACATGAAGGGCGTGAAGAAGACACGGAGAAAAGAACTGCAGACAGACATGAAGGGCGTGAAGAAGACATGGAGAAAAGAACTGCAGACAGACATGAAGGGCGTGAAGAAGACATGGAGAAAAGAACTGCAGACAGACATGAAGGGCGTGAAGAAGACACGGAGAAAAGAACTGCAGACAGACATGAAGGGCGTGAAAAAGACATGGAGAAAAGAACTGCAGACAGACATTAAGGGCGTGAAGAAGACACGGAGAAAAGAACTGCAGACAGACATGAAGGGCGTGAAGAAGACATGGAGAAAAGAACTGCAGACAGACATGAAGGGCGTGAAAAAGACATGGAGAAAAGAACTGCAGACAGACATGAAGGGCGTAAAGAAGACACGGAGAAAAGAACTGCAGACAGACATGAAGGGCGTGAAGAAGACACGGAGAAAAGAACTGCAGACAGACATGAAGGGCGTGAAGAAGACACGGAGAAAAGAACTGCAGACAGACATAAAGGGAGTGAAGAAGACACGGAAAAAAGAACTGCAGACAGACATGAAGGGCGTGAAGAAGACACGGAGAAAAGAACTGCAGACAGACATGAAGGGCGTGAAAAAGACATGGAGAAAAGAACTGCAGACAGACATGAAGGGCGTGAAGAATACACGGAGAAAAGAACTGCAGACAGACATGAAGGGCGTGAAGAATACACGGAGAAAAGAACTGCAGACAGACATGAAGGGCGTGAAGAAGACACGGAGAAAAGAACTGCAGACAGACATGAAGGGCGTGAAGAAGACACGGAGAAAAGAACTGCAGACAGACATGAAGGGCGTGAAGAAGACACGGAGAAAAGAACTGCAGACAGACATGAAGGGCGTGAAGAAGACACGGAGAAAAGAACTGCAGACAGACATTAAGGGAGTGAAGAAGACACGGAGAAAAAACTGCAGACAGACATGAAGGGCGTGAAGAAGACACGGAGAAAAGAACTGCAGACAGACATGAAGGGCGTGAAGAAGACATGGACAAAAGAACTGCAGACAGACATGAAGGGCGTGAAGAAGACACGGAGAAAAGAACTGCAGACAGACATGAAGGGCGTGAAGAAGACACGGAGAAAAGAACTGCAGACAGACATGAAGGGCGTGAAGAAGACACGGAGAAAAGAACTGCAGACAGACATGAAGGGGGTGAAGAAGACATGGAGAAAAGAACTGCAGACAGACGTGAAGGGCGTGAAGAAGACACGGAGAAACCTTGCGCTGATGGCAAGGGACAGAAAGACTTGACATAAGTCTGTTGAAGGCCTATGTTCTTTGGGGAGCGGAAGGATTATGATGATGACATGACAGTAAAAGTGAATCTTTGTAGTGACAAATAGAGAAAAATAAAACATGAAAAATGTATTGGATGGCACTTATGTAATAAAGTTAAGTTAATAAACCAGCTCACAGTTTTAATGTGTTTGTCATTTCATAAGACAGTGTGTGGTTGTTTAAACAAAAAAAAGTACACGTTCCAAATGCCTGAGTGTGTGGAAGAGTTTTCTTTGCTTCGTAGAAGGTGAAAGAGAAAGGTAGAAGCTAAGCACAAAAGAAGTGGTAACGTTCGTAAGGACATGATGCAGAAAGCGCACACCATAGTTCTTTTCGGTCATTTCGTGACGGGTTATTTGCCAGTCTAGACACAACGATAGACAGACAGAAAGACCGATGGATCTTTCAAGCGTTGGATGGATGGGTGTAAGGGTGGATTGGTAGGTAGGTGTCGTATATGTTTTACTGGGCGGGTTACCAATGGTCGCACCACTCCAGTATGATGGAGATGACCTATTGAATGTTGCCAAGAAGGTATCCATAAATTGACTCGTTAAGAAAGAAAGGACAAGAAGAAAAGAAGGCGACTGCTTTCCACTAGATAGTGTTGTCTACTAAATTACGGAAAGTCTTGTGTTTCCCATTAGCTTCTGCTCTCATAACCCGATAAAGAAAAATCCCCCAACCTCCTAAATGAAGAATTTTACCTACCGTACATGTAAATATTTAGCACGGACAGCACGAATGATACATTAAATAACTAGGTATTGATCAACGCGGTTATACAGTTGATTAGTTAAATATATACAAAAATAGGGTTAGATGAAAGTAAAAAGAATGATGGTGAAAGAACATTCCTACACGCAGATGGAATGTAGAAATGTAGTTGATTGAATATGAGAGTGAAACTTGGGAGAAAGCGAAATGATGAATTGATATATTAAGCGCTAACACACTGATGACAACTCCATACTGTTCACCAATCTTTAAAATTTCCTCCACTATTTGAGTATACACAGGTATGCATTGACTGTCCAATGTAGATGCATGTTTCCCCGTGTGGGTTGTCTCCGAGACGAATACTTAGTGATGAAAACTTTTACACGCGTATTAATGAGAACTTGTAAGATGTAATGTCCCTCAACACTGGAAAACCTCTCAAAATGTTGACCTTTGTCTCGGGAAAATGTCTACTGTCTGCTGTTGAAAACGCACTAACTAGACTGTAGTTCTTCACGAAATGATCTTCAGGTAACAAGTGTGTTTCGTGCAATTAAACTTGACTAAATGAATTTTCTCTTATATATATATATATATATATATATATATATATATATATATATATATATATATATATATATATATATATATATATATATATATATATATATATATATATATATATATATATATATATATATATATATATATATATATATATATATATATATATATATATATGTTAAGTTCAATTAACAGGGGGAGTTAAATGTTTGAGATCCGAACATGAGTCCATCTAAATAATTGTATGTTTTAAGTATTTGCGTACGGCCGTGCATTATTGAACGGTGAGGACGCGAATTGTCGCGGTGATTTGTTGCCATCCAAGATACATTCTTGAGGCAGATCCCAATATTCTCCGTCTTGGATAGACGTGATATTGTTTGTGTACTTGTCATAAGTCTAGGCAAGACACGCGGATGAAAATATTGTAATCATCCGAAAGATGAAGTCATTGCTGAAGAGCTTTACCAAGAATTGTTCCAGTATAAATAATTAATCAGAAAACGGCTGGGTTTTTTTTCCCGGTATTCCGTCTCCGGTATTTGATCTCCTGTAGTGTTAAGGCAGAGCTTCAGCCTGACCAGATATTGTCTGGATGCTAGTGTGTCCCTCTGACATCATGAGCGGATTGATGTTTAAATTAATATATGTATCTACGTAAAGAAGATGAACATGGTCCATTCGTCAGAACCATCTATTCTGTCAAGCCGTTGACCTTGATGGCGTAACGACCAGGGTTGTCAATCTAGGTCCACGTGATTATTGTATATGCTGTCTAAACCATATTGATGAACTATATGTATCTGTTACGGTATTTCTATTGAAGTCGTCTGCTATGGTTGGCAGTGTGCAATTTTTAGGGTGACAGCATTTAATATAATTTGAAGTTAATAATTCACGGTCTGATGAACGCTATGTACAGGATCGAATTATGACGTGTTAGCGTTGATAGGTCACGCACCGTGACTTAGATACGAGACCCTTTTTACGTTGACCGTCAAGCTGTGAAAACGCGTCCTATATCTTTCCAGTGTTGGGCATAGTATTGCTGCATATATATATATATATATATATATATATATATATATATATATATATATATATATATATATATATATATATATATATATATATATATATATATATATAGAGAGAGAGAGAGAGAGAGAGAGAGAGAGAGAGAGAGATAGTTACTTCGAAGAAAGGACTCAGGGTCAGTCCAAAGTTATGTGAAAGAGATGAAATGATAAGAATAGTATATAACCGAATTCAAGGAAGGATTATAAAAACAGTCCATAATATATATATTCGCCAGACTCATACGCTCACTGTCGGCTGTTGGAATCCCCAACTGCGCGTGCATATAGCTATGCTGTTCTGTCTACACTAATTCATTTATTGGACACGAACTGATATTAAGATGTATTGATTTAACGCTCACATGAATTGTATACGTATTATAAACAATGCTCGTGATGTCTTCAGATGTTTTATCGTAAAGAATTGTTACGGTATTTCTATTGAAGTCGTCTGCTATGGTTGGCAGTGTGCAATTTTTAGGGTGACAGCATTTAATATAATTTGATGTTAATAATTCACGGTCTGATGAACGCTATGTACACGATCGAATTATGACGTGTTAGCGTTGATAGGTCACGCACCGTGACTTAGATACGAGACCCTTTTTACGTTGACCGTCAAGCTGTGAAGACGCGTCCTATATCCTTCAAGGTAAAGATTTTTGTGCTTTCTGGACATTTGTGGTCGTGTTAGTTAAGTTTAGCTTAGCTAACACCTGTGACTTCGTTTTTGCTATTCTAATTTGGTTGTTTCAACCAAGAAAGAGAGATAAATAATGCCTGAACCAGCAGTACCTACTTTTGTCCTCAACATAAAAGAAGATTTGGAGGGTGGTAATATACATAAAACAGGAACACTGGTGATCTCAATCGCAGGGCCACAGGCTAATAGAGCCTCGTATTCCCTTATTGCCAGCATTCTAGCCGGACCAGCCGGCGTCGGAACGAGTGGCGTCGCTACCCTGTATAGATTCGTGGGGCCTTTCAAGTGGTACGCCACTTTGACGACGGCGGCCCACATGAAGCACTACACTGGATTACATGGCCGAAAACTTGAGTGGAGTAACCCACAAATGACTGTATACATAGAACACTTGGATAAAGCAGAAGTCTCAAGAATAAAGACAGCCCACGATAAGTGGAATTTTATGTACAAAGATGGAGGGAAGAATCTGTGGGCAAGATACACATTGGGTTCGCCAGTGCCCAAATAAGCGGTCGGCCACCACCCAGGCGAAGCAAACAAGTGGAGAAAAAGTAGTGGTTGTTGACAAAACACCAGCTGAACAGAGCAGGGCAGATGAGCTCCCTGCCCCAGATAGCCCCCAAGACAGCGTCGATGAAGAGGACTTTACAGCGGTCCTCTCTAAAAAAGATAACAAGAACCGGAAGAGACTATTGTCCCAGGCATTGGGTCCTGTGAAGCAGAAGGAGGTGAAACGCAGTGACAGCAGGTCACTGAGCAAGTGCTCCCCTAGTAAAAGAGACCTGCCACCATCGCCTAGGGCGTCTACTTCAGAACCCTCCCCCAAGAGCGTGTCAACACCAGTAGTTGACGAGCCGGAGCGGACTGTGTTTCAACCTGATGAATCCAGCCAGTTTCCGGAAGAGTCAACACAAGTAGGAGATAAATTGTACCCCAGTTGGGCGACCGCGGAAGAAGACGAGGCCATGGACGCCCTGATGTCGCAAGCAAGCCTGTTTATTGACGGGCAACCCTTTTGAAGACGTAAGGGAATGAGCTTACTGCTGAGAATTCCTCTTCCCTGTACTGAGGCCCAGTGCAAGCAGAAACTGTCCAGGTTTAGGCAAGTGATGTGTGTACATTACTGAAAACTGATGACAAACGGTGCATGTGCGCATCCCGAGGTTGTCCCCTTCTGTGAGCTTGCCAAAAAGATGGACACCATTCTACCAGTGCGTGGGAGGATGTGCCCCCTCCAGTCGGCTCATGTGGAACGTTTTAAAATAATAATAATAATAAAAATAAAAATAATGTATTTTATTTTAGTAAAAAGTGACAACCCCTATAGTTTAGGAATGTTCTCACATTGTGTTTTAAGAGTTGTTTTAGGTGTAAATAGGTCCTTTGCTGTTTTGTTCTTACACACAAACACACACTGCACACACCCTTAAATGCGCACAGGTATAATTAAACAGCCAACCCTCCCCCCGTGGTGGAAGGGCCAGACAGCGTGGTCTCCGCACTTGGCCCAAATTATCAGTGCAAAACGACAGATAGCCAGCCAACAGTCACTATTTTGTCGAACAAACAAATTAGGACAAGCGGCAAGCCCCTAGGCACTGCTTTGTCAAGCAGTGTTGACACAAATGTATCAAGTGGCTTAGTCATGACAGGCAGTCAGCTCACAGTCACTGCCCTGCGTGTAGGCTATGTGTAACAGGTGACCAACCTACCACTTTGCCAGGTACATCTATTATAACATGTGGCAAATAGCCAACTAGCACTTTATTGAGTTCATCTCGGACAAGTAGCCAGCCCCAGATCACTACTTTGTCTGGCAACTTAAGTAAGACGAGCGCCTTCACCCAGTCCCCGCTTCGTCAAATAGTTTAGATATGGCAAGTGACCACTCTGCCACTTTGCCAGGTAGACAGTTTATAACGGGTGGCCAACCTCAGTTTACCACTTCATCATGCAGTCTAATGATAATATCTCTCAATATCAATGGTTTGAGAAATAAACTAGACCATGTAATTAAACTGATTAAAAAAGATAAACCAGATTTCTTGTTTTTGCAACAGACCGGGATTACTTCTGACTTTCATGCCAGTTAAATAGTAACTAGGTTAGGACTTAAACATGGTTGGTTCGCCCTAGGCACCAACTATAGTAGTGGTGTAGCCATACTGCAAATTAATGAGGATTGGGAGGCAGTACACTATAGATCAGACAGTTGTGGCAGAACTGTCATTATACAAATAAAAAACAAACACAACAAACATGACACGCATCCACTCATCAATATTTACGCACCAGCGACGAAAATTGACCGACCTAGGTTTTATGACGGATTACACGACATTCTAACGGAACATTACAAGGGGACTAAGAAAATTTTAGGGGGGGGGGACTTTAATTGTGTCCTGTCTGACCTAGACCAGTCTAAAGGCTTCACGAGAGCACAGACACGATAAAAGTCTTTACTTGTACGACAGGTTCAGGCTATGTTAGACAAACACGACCTTTCAGACGCATACAGGAAAATAGAACCCAACAAACAAACTTTTACATACTATGACAAGACAAACCCATATCTCAGACTGGCCTCAAGACTAGATAGAATTTATACCACTAGTAACTACAATATACACAAAACATACCACATAAGAACTACTCTTAAATTTACAGATCATCACGCAGTTTACACATCTTTAAGTACGGGACACACGCACAAACAAGTAAAGAGATCCCCACATTGGAAATTTAACAACAATCTACTTAAAAACACTTACTACACAGAACAAATAACGCAACTAATACAAGGTTACGCACAAGACATTCCCAATAATAACATTGCACAATATTGGGATATGTTAAAAAACACAATAAGAGATAGAACACAGATTTTGGCCACACTTATACACAGAAAGTTTAAAAAAGAAGAGGGGATTTTAGAAGAAGCAATTAGTTTAACTAAAATTTTAGACGACACGAACCCTCACATTCACACTTTAGAAGAACAGTTAGATCAATATAGACAGTATACCTACCAGTGAGCACTGCTTAGGACAAAACTGAACACTATAACGCAAGAAATCCCTAGTAGGCAATATTTAGCAATAGAACAGAACATTCAACGCAGTAGACAGATACATGAAATAATTGACATGAAAGGACAACAGAAAACAGACAACACCAGCATTAGTCACGCTTTCTTTGAATATTATAAACAATTATATACTAAAGAGGAGACGCATGTAAACATACAAGATAAATTTCTACAATATACAAAGTGTTTAAGTGATGAGGAAAGTGAAAGGCTAGACCAACCTTTAACTTTAGACAATTTACAAGAGGCCCTTAGTACTTTTCAAAAAGATAAAGCACCCGGGCCAGATAAGTTAACTGCAGAATTTTACAGGGCTTTCTTCCCCTGTTTAGGGCCCATTCTAATTAAAATGCTCGAAGAAGCATTCCAAAAAGGGGAACTCCCGGATAGTTTAAATCAATCTTATATTACTTTAATCCCCAAAGACAGCAATGACAAAAAGTCAATTAAAAATTTTAGACCCATTTCTCTTTTAAACACCGATTACAAAATTCTAGCCAAAGCACTTACTCTGAAGCTTAAAACACATATGCATAACATAATACATGAAGACCAACAGTGCAGTGTACAAGGTAGAAACATTTCTAGACACACACATTTCATAAGAGATTTAATCACATACACATATGATAGGCAGTGCCAGAGCGCCATATTATCTTTAGACCAGGAAAAGGCATTTGATAGAGTATCACATGCCTTTCTACATAAAAGTCTTAAAGCAAATAATATAGGGGAATATTTTAGAACATGGATAAACATTCTTTATAAAAAACCTGAAAGCAGAATATTGGTTACCCACAGTTTAACCAAATCATTCAAATTATCGAGGTCTGTAAGACAGGGGTGTCCATTATCGCCCCTGTTATATGTAATGACATTAGAACCAGTTTTGGAAAGAATAAGACAAGATATAAACATTACGGGAACCTTCGTTCCCGGCAAAGGGGAGAGAAAGTTGTTGGCTTATGCCGATGATACAATATTCTTTAGAATAACAAATGATTCTATAAAAAATATTTTAGAGATTTTCACAGAGTTTGGATACGCTAGCGAATCCAAACTAAACATTCAAAAATCTAGTATAATGGGGATAGGTAGATGGGGCAATAGATCAGATTTCCCTTTTCAATTAACACAAGTGAATAAGATTAAAATTTATGGGATAGACTATTCTTTCAATCCACAAGACCCCAACAAAGAAACATGGACTAAATTGTTAGGGAAAATTCAAAGTATGCTTGAAACTTATAAATACAAAACAGCCACCATTTTCGGAAGAAGCATTATAGTTAATTGTTTTATTATGCCAAAAATAATTTATATAGCAAACATACAGATTGTACCTAAAAAGATTGTAACAGAAATAAATAAACTAATTAGGGCCTTCATTTTTAGGAACACTTGGTACAGTATTAAACACGCAACCCTAATACAACCTAAAAATAAAGGGGGGATAGCCTTACAAGATATAGACACCAAAATCAAAGCGTTAAGAATTAAATACATAGGGGAAGTTACAAAAAGCCCGGGTCTATACCCACTGGCACATTACTATATTTGTTTAAGATTAGCAAATATTTGTAAACCAAACAATAACCAACCGCAACTTTTTGGTACACCGCCACCCTTTTATGCAATATGTCTGCAAAATTTAGAAGGGAACAAACATTTAATAAAGCAGGACACCAAACTTATATACAAACTTCTAGTTGCAGCACAGGAAACACCTCTGAACACACGAAGAGGGTACAACCTTTTTATAACCGACTACACACAGAGCTTCACAAACATTCATGCAATAGACATCAAACCACAAGCAAAAGAAGTCACTTTCAGATTACTACACAGTTCAACACCGATTGCTAACAAATAATCAACGAAGGCTGGCAGATCAGCACCAACATGTAAACTATGCAGTGGCAACATTATAGAGACAGAAGACCATTTGTTTTACATATGTAAGACAGTGGTCCCTACATTAAACAAATTAAGGAAATTAATAGCCTCAAACTCACAACAAACACTAAATTTGTACAGAGCAGTCATGCTTAACACACTACCACAGATGTCGAGACGGACAGAACTTAAACTACAAGACATAGCAGAACATATGTGAAACTTTTTTGTTGTTTAATATTTAAACCTTTACCGACCCTTTGGTCGCCATATAAAGCAAGTCAGCTTTAATTGTAAATACTTCATGTAAATAACCTTGTAACATCCTTCGTTGTACCATCATCATCTATGTCCTTATGGTTAAAAAATTTTTTGTTGTAATGCTATGATATTGTTTGGATTCTGAGAACCCCTGATATCTTTGCTTTACGAACAATGTATAATTTTGACATCCTTTGTGGATGTGTGTGGGTGAGTGTGAGTGTTGGTGAGTGGGTGAGTGTGTGTGTGTGCGTATGTGTGTGCGTGTGGGTGTGTGAGTATTTGTGTGTGTGTGTGAGTATATACATCGTCATAAATGCCCCTATTGGTATCTTCGTATATCATTTGTTGTGCTTTTTAGCCTTTATTGCCACACTATTGTAAACTTTGTGTTTAAATGTAAAATGTTGTTTACAATCAGAACCCAATAAAGGTTTAAAAAAAAAAAAAAAAAAGTCCTATATCCTTCCAGTGTTGGGCATTGTATTGCCACATATATATATATATATATATATATATATATATATATATATATATATATATATATATATATATATATATATATATATATCTATATATATATATATATATATATATATATATATATATATATATATATATATATATATATATATATATATATATATATATACACAGTGCAGACCTGATAAGGAGAACTCACCAGGGACCCAAGAAATAGTTCTTCTTATCAGAAATTCCTCTTATCAGATAAGAGTTCAAGCATATGGCAATGCATTTGCAACGTACAATGCAATAATGAATTAGCGTTGAATACGACAGATGTATGACACAGAAAATATGTAAATCACCAAAAGTGTTAATGTACAACGTTGGCACAGATATCTAGATAATAACAGCACTTTTTACACTTTGAAAAGAAAAAGCTGCAATTTTCCTCTGTATCTTAGTACCCATACTTGAATGAATAAAAATGTCTTTCCATGACATCCTTAAATTCAAAGAAATTATAAATTAAATCATCTTGGCATCCAGCCTGCATTATATACATGTTAGTTTTATCCATGCAATTTGAAACTTCCAACTGTGAAATAGTTTGTACCGTTAACCCACAGTCATCATTATCTCTAGAAATTGTAAACTCTTAAATGATAAAGCACTCTTAAATGAAAAAGTCTGTAATTTTCCTCTGTGCCTTGGTACCTGAGTTAATAAAATGTCTTTCCATGGCCTCTTTAAATCCAAAGAAATGAGAAATTAAATCATCTTGGCATCCAGCCTGCATTATATGCATGTTAATTTTATCCATGCAATTTGAAACTTCTATTTGTGAAACAGTTTGCACTGGCAACCCACAGTCATCATCATCATCTCCATCTAGGTCAGGACTGGAAAGGACAGAAGATGAAACTGTTGGCATACACATCCCTAGAATATCAGCACTGGCAAGGCTAGCACTACATGTAGTAACAATATCATTGTCAATGTTGACAAAATCTTCTGCTGAAATGTTCAGTTCCTGATATAGTCGATGAAGCAAAGGTTCCACAGAAGTTTCAATTATAATACTGCCATTACAAGTATTTGATACAGCCGTGTTTTCATCATCAGTATCATCTCCAACTTTAAAGCCTGCTTTTCGAAAACAGTTTGCAATAGTCACAGGCAACACTTTACCCCATGCAGATTTCAACATAACAATAGCGTCCAGAAGGGTTATCTTGAAGTCTTCAGCAACCAAGTCTGCATCAATGTGACCTACAAGTTTGGACAACATTGCTGACCTATAATGAACCTTCAGATTTTGAATAATACCTTGGTCACAAGGCTGAAGTTTGGATGTCGCATTTGGTGGTAAAAATAAAAGTTCTGTTGCTTTTAGATTTTGAACATTTAGATGGGCTGAACAGTTGTCAAGCACCAAAAGAACTTTGCGATGTTGACGTTCCATAGAATGATCAAATGCATGTAGCCACTTGGTGAAAATTCGGTTCTTCATTCTGTGACAATGAACTTGTCCACCATAAAACATTTTTCTGTACCGATCCTTATTTTTTATGATTCCTGAAAGCGTTGATTTTGGAATGTTGAATTCCTTTGCTATTTCCATTTTCTTTTTGCCACTATTTTCCACTTCTTGTATTAGCTCAATCTTTCTTTTCAAAGATATGGATTTTAACTTTCCAGCCATTTTTAGAGGGGAAATAACTCAAATTCTAACATCGACGAAGCGCGCAATTTCCGAAAATAGCCGAAAAGTTGTACAAATGTCCAGGTACTGTATTTGAAAAAAGTTCGTCTTAAGCAGATCAAATTAATATAGTCGGGACACGTTTAATCGTTCGGCATATCCGAAAATTCGTGATAAACGGATTCCGCTTAACCGGACATTTTTTACAAAGACAAAGAAGAAAAATTGCCGGGGATAAACAAATTGTTCTTCATAACAGAAATTCGCCACATCCGAGATCGCCTTAAGCGGTCTGCACTGTATATATATATATATATAGTTACTTCGAAGTAAGGACACAGGGTCTGTCCAAAGTTATGTGAAAGAGATGAAATGATAAGGTGGGCGTTTGGCAGACAGGTTTCGTGAGCACTTGAATGACATCTATCAGGACAAACATTTACCGGTGGCCCTTCATTTC
This sequence comes from Oreohelix idahoensis, assembly GCA_024509875.1. Taxonomy (NCBI): domain Eukaryota; kingdom Metazoa; phylum Mollusca; class Gastropoda; order Stylommatophora; family Oreohelicidae; genus Oreohelix; species Oreohelix idahoensis. The sequence goes on from JAMPIV010003816.1 coordinate 218,977, forward strand.
AATAGACCTGACCATTCAGGTAATTCCGATATACATGTCACTGCCCTGCGTTCATGTGCCGGTAATGACAAGACTCGCTTTTCGTTGGAGAATCGCCTTATTTTTAAAATGGGCGTTCTAGCTCCCGGTGGTTTAAATATACAACATCATTTTGCATAAATTCTGGTAGCTTTTCTCTTTTTCATTCTTTATTCGTTATCTTTATGATCTATCTTCTTGTGTTTTTGCTTTGGTTCGTTTCGTATCTTTTTATATCTCTTGTTTTGTCGCTATCGTACGTCACTTCCTTGTGAATTCTGTGACAAGAGACTACCGCTTTCTTCCACGGATTCTTTGCATCGAGCTAAGCTAACTTTAACTAGTTCCACAGTTTTGTTTATTCTTTTTTTTTCGTTTCGTTGGATTATTTACTTTCTTGTTTCAGTATTTCTTTTAGATTTTACGGTTTTCTTGGATTGTTATTGTTTACTTTTTCCATCTGCTTGTATCGCCCATTTGTTGTATGTTTCTCATCATCGTATAGTTTTGTAGTACCTATATGTAATTTTTGTCTTTGTCACCTGTTTGTGGCTGACGAAGGGTAAAACCCGAAACGTCCCTTGTCTCATGTGAACTGTTATTTGTAAAACTGATTCAATACCGTTTTATTAGTTTATAAACTTATATTCCTTACCAGTTTTACTGCAGCCCCTTAATTTATTTACTTATAATATAGCTATGCTGTTCTGTCTACATTAATTCATTTATTGGACACGGACTACTAAGATGTATTGAGTTAACGCTCACATGAATTGTATACGTATTATAAACAATGCTCGTGATGTCTTCAAATGTTTTATCGTCAATAAATGTCGGACTCAAATCAAAGGACTTACCACGTTAATATTGTACAGGTTGATTCATCATGTTATATTACTATTTATTATTTAGCACGATGAACTCTTAGATATCGAAGTTAATAATCCACAATACTTCCAACGAAGTTCGAAAGGAACTGAGATTGTAATTGAATTTAATTGCTAACCGATGAAACAAGAATCAATGACCTTCAATATGGTATTTATAATAACCCATGAACATACACAACCACGCCTCGATGAATAGCAACCTGTATTAACTGGTGGCACAGATGTGGTTGTGGAATTTTAATTCACATTAATTCGAAAAAAAAATTCCCTTCGAACGAAAGCGAAATGGACATTTTTTTCAAGTTGTACACCGGTAACGTCATACCGTAGCAACAGAACGAACTTTTCCCAATGGCAGCACAAGTCATCGACCTTCAAATGATAATGTTAAAACACGTCTACCAACAACTGAAACTAAGTTCAACGTTCATGAACATACCATATGAGATCCTTATCCTGTTGACGAAGCAGGCACTGTGCAAACCTATTGATTCTAAAAGCTAAGTACTTGTTTGTACAGTAAGCAATTGTTAAGTCCATGTTGATCACCGACATGTCTTTTGAAAATCATTTGTTAACCGTTGTATGTTTTATTTTTCCATATGTATTTATATCGTGAAGTTAACTTTAGTGGGCGGTAGGTGGGGATCAAAACTGATTTTATGTCTTTTCGAATGACCAAATCAGTTTTGATTGTTCCGTAGGGCCGCTAAATAATCGCATTTGGCGAAGAACCCCATTGAAGATTGTGCCGATGGTTTGTTCGTTCGCATTTGCTATTATTTGACCTTGCATGTTAGGTGTCCAGTTCTTTTAATAACTGGTGTATTTTACTGTATTCAGTTTTATTTTATTCAGTTCTGTATTATTGTTTGTAATCTATCTTGTTAATCCTGACCTTGCTATCTTTATGTTCATATATATAAATTGTAATATCGTTAGATGAGTCCTGTGACGTCATTATTCCTAGTGTCCATATTTTATATTGCCTTAGTTATCCTTCACCTTTCTGCATTTCCGGTTGGTATACGTAGTTCATAAAATCACTTATTTTTGTGAAATTGTCAATTGTATCTCGTACTTCTGTTTTGTAAACCCTTGGTTAATAAATTGTATCGTTTTTATTTATCTCATAACCTAATGATATTACTATAAATTGATTTTAATAATAAGGTAAATTAATTTGATTAATTTTTATTAAATTAGATGATGACTTCGGTGACGTCATCACTTTGCAGTAGTAGTCAAAGACACTATTGAGGCATTTTATATATTATGACTAGGGCATAATAGCTTAATATATATTGATCAATAACTATAAATTTATGGTCTGCCTTGATTAGGACAGACATATTATATATTAATTAGTACACTTTCCTAGTACTACAGTGTTTACTGGGCACATATAATTGATTAAATAACATAATTATGTAGGGATAATACCCATAATTATTTGAGGATAATATTTGAAGCATGATAAATACAGCATCATAAATTAATAAGGTTATAATACATTGGTATAATGTAATGAGTATACATTATTGATATAAATTATTTATTTACAAAATAGTTGTGGAACTTATAACTAATAGTACTATAATATTATAGTTGTTTATATTGAGTGTTCATACATTGAGTAAGTACAAGTAATTAAATATATTATATTGCTGATTACTGTAGGTTAGTGAGTAAATACTTACATTATTAACGTCAAGATGCTTACCTTAGACCATTTTCTTAAGATTGGAAAGGAATTTAATAAAAAAGGTGAGGAACTTCAGGAATTTGCAATTACTGAACTTGAAAAACATGAAGCAAAGTTAGAAAAGCAAAGAGAAATTGCTAAACGAGAACAAGAAGAACTTGAAAGAAAGGAAGCTGAGAAGAAGGCTGCATTGAAGAAGGAACAAGAAGAACTTGAAAGAAAGGAAACTGAGAAGAAGATTGCATTGAAGAAGGAACAAGAAGAACTTGAAAGAAAGGAAGCTGAGAAGAAGGTTGCATTGAAGAAGGAACAAGAAGAACTTGAAAGAAAGGAAGCTGAGAAGAAGGCTGCATTGAAGAAGGAACAAGAAGAACTTGAAAGAAAGGAAATTGAAAAGGAAAACAGAAGAAAACAGGAAAGAAAAGCAGAGGAAAGGTTAATACAAATGCGTATGGCTGAATTAAACTTAAAAGCTCAAGTTGCTTCAGGTGTGAATAATAATACTGATATACATAATGGATCTTCATCCAATCAAAACAAACCTTATTATAACTTTAAATTACCACATTTTAAGTTGAACTTCGACGACCTAGCATCATTCCTGTCACTGTTTAAACAGGTATGCATAACAAATAACTTACCTAAACACACATGGGCACTGAAGCTAAATGAATTTCTAGATGGGGAACCATTAACTGCAGCTCAGAATGTTGACCCAACAATAGCTGGTGATTACGACGCAATTAAATCATTATTATTACGGCGTTTCCATTTGGACGAAGAGGGTTGTAGATTACGTTTTAAGAGTATTCTACCAGATTCTAATAAAGACTTTGCAGGTTTTATTGCGAACATACGCAATACTTTTAACAGATGGGTAGAATTGGCAGGTGTTAACAAATCATATGACAAACTAGTTGATTTGTTACTGAGGGATAAAGTGTTATCCTCTGTCAGCCCACCGTTCTTTGCCTTTTTGCAAGAACGAAAGCCATCTACGATGGATGATTTGGAAAAAATGGCATCAAATTATTGTACCGCCCATCCGAATGCGAGCATTTCTAATTCTCTATTAAGAGAACCTCTACCTGTGGCCTCCAATATGTCATACCACGGTCATGACAAACCAAGAACACACAGCGTAGATAGAAGCCGCTTCAAAGGAAGTTATAATGTTAATTTTCATAAGAGGCTAAATAATTATAACAATAATAGTGATTTTAATAGAGGAAGACCATAGAATAGGAATCAGTCACCTCAGCTTAGATACAACAAGGGTCAACACAATGCAAATCATAATCGATCATACAACTCTAACACTAGTAATAGTTGGAATAACTATAATCAAGGCTCGAGACACCGAGATAACAGTAACTACAGGGTACAACGAAATAATTCCAATGATTTATTCTCGTCAGTGGTCTCAGTCTCGTAGATCGTCTCACTATGATCACAATACAGGGGCGGCAGTTACTAATAGCACAACCCCAGGGGTCCCACATAACGATAAAGTAATACAATCTTCTGCTACATGTCATGCGATGAATTATAACGTGGCAAATAGTTGCCCAGAATGTAATCTTGCATTTCAGAAGGCAAAGGAGACTGTATTAAATTGCTGAACATCCTCCCAGAAGTTGGTCTAGCGGCTAACGGTGGAACAGGCTCTCTGATATTTAACAGAGGGATGATAAATGAATCTATAGTTTCAGTTTTGAGAGATTCCGGATCTACCACCATTGGAGTCCGGCAGTCACTGATTCATCCAAGTTGTGCGACAGGGGAATATGTCAGGTGTATGACATTTGGGGGGACAATAGAATGTTACCCCACTGCTATAATTCATGTTAACACACCTTTCTTCACAGGTAATGTTAAGGTATGTATGTTGAAGAATCCTATTGCAGATCTTATGGTTGGTCGCATTCATGGCAGCAGAGATTGTACACCAGAGGAAATTATTGAATGGGAGAAAAACAATCTATACATTGGCAATGCAGTGACAACTAGAGCTCAGACGAAACTAGTATAGAGTATCGACACTGATAAAGTGGAACCAGACAAACAGGAAGATATGGATGTTCATTCTTCTATTGACCGAGCTTCATTCGCTGACAAAGAGAAAGAAGACAAATCGTTAAAAAATTTTTTTGCTCTGGTCAACAATTTTGATAATCTTACCTCGAACAATAAGAACAAACATTGGTTTACGATTAAAAATGATATATTGATCAGGTGTTTTATGGATAAGTCTCAAGTAAAACAACAAGTTACGGTACCTTTTGCAGTTACACGTTACATTCTTCAACACGCACATGATTCCAAGTGCACAGGTCACATGGGATATACTCGGACACGTTCTCGAGTATTATCTTCACTCTTTTGGCCAGGAGTGTCACGAGATATATCACAGTATGTACGCTCTTGTACTATATGCCAGGAAGATAAAGCACGCGGAGCTTTTCACACGGCTCCAATTCAGGCTTGTGATATATCTGTAAGACCTTTTGACAAAATGGCCATTGATATCATTGGTCCACTCTTACCTTCGGCCAGAGGACATAGATTTGTTCTCACATGCATTGATTTATGCACACGATGGCCAGAAGCCCTCCCATTGAAGACCACCACTACAGCAGATGTAGCTGATGCACTACATCTTATCTTTTCTAGGGTAGGTTTCCCTAGGAAGTTGTTATCAGACCATGGATCTCAATTCATATCTGATACTATGGCGGAGGTTATGAAGACCTAGAACATAGATAGGAATCTCAGTAGCATTTATCATCCTATGAGTAATGGTGCGGTAGAAAGACTTAACCGTACACTTAAACAACTGTTACATAAGGTTACGGTTAAACCCCCTCAGGACTGGGACAGAGCACTCCCAGCTGTTCTGTTCGCCTATCGAGAGGTGCCACATGAACAAACTGGCTTCTCTCCATTCCAATTAGTTTTCGGTGCTCCACCAAAAGGCCCTATGGGATTAATAAAATATTTATTGATTGACGTCGAGATGACTCAGGACATCCAGTCATCATACGAGTATATAACTAATCTCCGTAATAACATTATTGAATCTTGCCAGTTGGCAATAGCTTCTTCTGAGGCTGCAAAAGCGAAAGCTCGAACTTTGCAAAATAGAACTAGACGATTACGTCAATTATTTCCAGGCGATCAGGCTTATGTTTTACTTAAACATAATGACAAAAAACTACTTGTCTCATGGAATGGTCCTTACCAGGTTATTGATAAGATTTCTGATGTCGACTATGTCCTAGATATTAAGTGACATAGAAAAATATATCATATCAATATGCTTAAACAATTTCATACTCGTCCAGAACACCTGCAAGCTATTTTTCAAGAACTAGATGACACAGTAGTACCTACTTGTCACTATTCTAATCTTTCAGTAATTCAAGAAGAAGAATCTTCTTTTCCTGAGGTACAGATGTCGTTACTTGTACCTATAGTACAACCTACTGAATCTTGGCGGGACGTAACCATCTCTTCTTCGGTTACACCGCAACAGCATCTTCAGATTGCTGATCTCTTACAATCTTTTCCAGATGTGTTGACAGATGTACCTGGTCGCACATCAGTGATCTCTCACGACTTTATTCTTAATGATGATACACCAATTCGTGTACATCCCTATTCTGTTCCACTGCATGTTCTCAGCAAAACGACTCAGGAGCTTGAGCAGATGTTGTCTTTAGGTATTATCGAGACTAATACTTCACCATTTTCGTCTCCATTAGTCATTGTTCGAAAGAAGGACAACAACATTAGGTTATGCGTTGACTATAGGAAATTAAATGCACAAACCGTAGTTGATAGCGAACCACATCCACTTCTCGACGATTTACTTCCTCGTCTATCCAACGCAACAATGTTCACTAAGATAGACTTAACTAAAGGTTATTGGCAGATACCACTAACCGAAAAAGCTAAATATTACACAGCGTTTTCCACTCCACAAGGTCTTTACCAGTGGAATGTGATGCCTTTTGGGCTTGTGAACGCTCCGGCTACCTTTATTCGCATGATACGAAAAATTTTATCAGGTAGACCAGACATCATTACATACATTGACGACAT
>JAMPIV010003817.1:0-44320 GCA_024509875.1 Oreohelix idahoensis
AAACGGGTTCAAAGTTGTTGGGTTACTAGTTGAAAAGAAGGATATAGCAAATTAAAATGAATTTTGCATGATGGTCCATGAACTTTTAACCGTAAGATATCATGTAAGATGATAGATTCATCTATTTTATATCGATTTATGACCTCAGGTCAATTTTGGCCTAAATTGAAGATAGAATAAAGCAGCACTAAGGCAACCAAATGTTTCTGCTTACTATTGGGTCTCTTGACGCAGTCATCAGGCTACCTCCGCTTCCATCTACCACTTTATCTTCCTCAGACATTTTACCCCCCCCCCCTTCTCTGAGAGTGTATTTTCAACCCAGTAAGTCACATGAAATTGCTTATGGACACCGGAAATCGACAATTTATATATATATATATATATATATATATATATATATATATATATATATATATATATATATATAATATATATATATATATATATATATTATATATATATATATATATATATATATATATATATATATATATATATATATATATATATATATATATATATATATATATATATATATATATATATATAATATATATATATCGGACGAACGCAAGGCTTTTTGTCGTAATATTGTTGGGCAAATGATTTAAGATACTGTCACTTTCAAATGAGTTAGGTGTTTAACTTAGTGCACTTGAAGTGGAATCCTAGAACTTACGGCGCAAAGTGATGTCTCTGGGGTTACTCTCTTCTAATGTTAGAATTCACGTCCAGCTCTCTGTTGCTTGTTCTATATTAGGGTCCTAATATGATTTCTTCTCGACAAAATAGGAAGTCAGTGATATAATCTCACAATGCTGTAGAATATAAGCGAAATTTTTCGCCTACACATCCAGGTTGCTACTTGGAGGAGAATTCCAGTCAGGAGCAGTCTATCTTAGCATTTTCATGTCCAATCACTCATCATCATAACACCTGATATTGGTAGGGGTTTATTCTCCCTCTCATGTAGAACATTACTACATGACAACATAAGATATGACTTTCAAACTCCATAACCATATCTTCTTCTTCTTCCTAGTTCGTCCTGAAAAGGACGTTGGTTGCGGTGTGTCCTCGTATCAAACGTGTGTTTCATACCTTCGCCGACAAAACGTCTAAGGTTTCACCCTATGCCATCTTGTGCAAAGGTAATCCCAGCTTATCTTTTACCATCCTTGTCTACTGCCAACCTGACTAGCGATATGGCAAATTTAACCCGTCTCGTTACTTCAGACACCTTACTGTTGTGCCGGAAAATGTTTCATAACTCTGCACAAACAGAAGTCAATGTTGTTTCAAAACAGGTCAGGGAGTGACGAAGTAGGACAAGATATGATAAGATAACCGTGACGATGAAAGCATAAACAACGAATACTGGAAGAATTAACACCCATAATCAATGGTAGATTATATTACCGGAGAGGAGTGACGATCCAAAGAAAACAAAAACGAACGTAATGATCATCATTATCACCATGACCATTATCATCATCATCACAATCATCATCACCATCATCATCACCATCATCATTACATCATCATCACCATTGTCATCATCATCACCACCATCATCATCATCAATACCTCTCAGTTTTCCGTGATCCATAGGTCCTCAACAAAAGCATGCCAATCCCTCCTGTCCTGTTCTATCGTTTCAGCTCCTCTTTCAATGACTACTTTATCCCTTTCATGTCTGCCTCCTGTCCTCTTCACCGTGGATATTTTGGTATCATTCTATTTCTCTTTCCCTGGAAATTTAAGATCAAGGCCTGCCTTGCAGTGCTATTAACTGGCTTGTGTGTGTGTCTTATTTAACGCCAACGTCTTCTCCGCACATCCGGTTCCACTAGTATTTCTCTGATTCTTTCAATATGTATCACATCAGTAATCTCGTCATGTCATTACAACCCTTCTATTAAGCGCAAGCAACTATTTATAGAAGTTGATTTTCATATCTGAGTATTAAATAGTATGATTTAATGGCTTTATAATTTATACATGAGAAGAGAACGAGCAATTTAAAGACAGTGGTGAAACAGCTAGTTATGCAACAACTCTTCGTCATTGGAAGTAAGAAAGAAAGTTCGTCAGTGTTATATAGAACCAATCCTGACAAAAGGAAGTGAGTCGTGGACAATTAGTAAACAAGTAAGGAAGGCGCTCGAGGCTACAGAGATGGAAGTTTACAGGAGAATGTTACAAATACAAATGGCAATTAAAAATAGAAATGAGGATGTCCTAAAAGAGGCCAATGAGCAAAGGAAGTTTATTCATCACATTAGAAGGACGCAATTCACTTTCTTTATGCATGTTATCAGAAGAAAGAAGCGGAAGTATATCGTGAAATAAGGAAATATGAAGAACAAACTGAGATAGAGGACTGTGGTGAAGTAGCAAAGCTCTGACCAGGTGCTGCTCAATAACTTTAAGACCACGGTCCCTGAAACAAGAAGGTTGTACCTTCTACGTCAGAACTAATTTACACTCTATTTCTACATTGAGCACAATACATCACAAACATTGAGTTCAGAGCGTTAGGCCAACTGTCAGCTTCATCTGAAATACTTTATACCAGTATTTCCCTCCCTAATGGTTACTACGCCTCTGCAATTCCAGTATTATTTCTTTCTAGTCAATAATCTAGGTGTCAGTGTACTGTTTGGCCATTCCATGCAGTTTTACTTTCCTCCGACACCTTCTGTTCAGGCTGGAGTACCATAGGCTTTACATCATGTTCGCTACTGAACTACACATATATACAGACATAAATTATCAATTTACATTCAATTTTCATTAAAAGATATTGAATATTTCAAGCTTACCACAATTTATGGAAATAATAAACAGTTTCGTTGACTGGCAATGAATATAGCACAACTCCGATCTGCCGATGTCCCAGGCTTTATTTTATAAAAAATATACACTGGTGCTCAACGCACTGCTTCTTAGTAGGTTTATTACAAGATGTGGCAATGAACAGACGCTCTGAATTGAGTATATTCGCAGCTCTACCCAATCAAACCATGTCTACATATCTTTCCAAAAAGTACCCCTTCTATTCGTTTCCCATAACAACACAAGATAGTATTTATAGCCCGACCAATCGTGTTTAGTCTTACATTTGTTGCGCTCCAATCAAATAGGAGTTAACATGGTAGGCTATTTCCGTAACGTAAGGTTTTTTCAAACACGTTATAAAACAAATTCTTTTTTTTTACCACTGAGCTCGATAATGATTTCTAGGGTGCTGTCAGGCATCCCCACTATTTTATTTTGGTTATAATTTGGTAATTCCTAGACTATTTGCGTAACGTTTTACATATTCTTTGTCAGCAAGCCCTAAGGAACCCAAATATACAAATTTAAAAGAGCTAGTGGCTGCGTTCAAAATATGCAATTTCTTCTACCTCCTGTTTCGAAGATGTGCTGTCTGGGTACTGTAATGTTTTCAAACGTAAACCCATCTAATGTCATCTTTCCTAATAAGCGTTTTTTCCAGGTTTTTTTAAAACCTAACTTTGGGGCGGTTTGTGTTTTTATCACTGTCCGTCTGAAAAAAAGTTCGTGCATGTGGCCTTACACGCGTGATGGCAGCAATTGTGTATCGCGCGACGCGTGTTGCATGCGTTCCTGATTTTTCAGCCCCTCTTCTCTCTCCTTTCCATCTGTCTTTTTAGTTCCGCCGTGTATTAATAATTGAATGTAATATTAATTTAGGTCATACGATCAGTAGTGCGTATCTCAATGTTTTTTCTTAGAAATTACAATACCCGTTTTTCATTGAAGAACGCGTGTAATAATATAGTAGGCTATTACTATCAACGTGAAAGCGTTACAATTTGCAGACGAAGCATAAAACAAAGGGGATTTCCAGTACTGTCATTGTGACAGCACTGTTCTTTACCATTCTTCTTCCTTTTATTAAATTTATTTGTTAGGCTTTACATTTTACCTTTAATAATTTATATATGTGGAATAGAATAATTTCACCCGACACAAGAAAAAATTCACTCGAAACTAATGTAAAAAGTTTCTTCTGCCTCAGAAAGCAATTGTTGTCAGCCCCCTTCGTTCGTCTGGAAAAAGAGAAAAGTCAGGAATTGCGATGTTCGGGGTTTAACGGGATTCTCGTGATAAATGGATGCACGATTACTACGCTGTACACATATATATATAAAAAATCCGGCTCCCCCCAAAAAAATGTATAACTTTAAAAATTATATAACGATTAATTTTTCCCAAAATTATAGGGAAGCTAGCCCCCCCCAAAATCATAACAGAAAACCTCGTGATGGCAGCCTGATTCCATGACCACCCACGTTTCGGAGGTAGATCCTAGGTTTTTAAAGTTGGGATTTTTGGTCAGGAGTTCTGGTTCGCTGGACCCAGAAACGCAAAGCAGTTAAAAGGCAATTTCATTTCTCGTGACCGCCTTTGCCTGAATTTTGAGATGTTAGTGCCATGCTTAGATCCCACCCTAGTCGAATTTCTGAAAATCGTGGCCCATGCAGAATAAACGATCAACAGATGCCAGAACTTTCTTCTTTGTGCTCTGATTTGATATCAGTCTGTTGTCATAAGCTCATTTCTAGCCTCTGAAATTAGTACTGATCTCATACTGTCCAGTCTCCAAGAAGCTATGCTTTCATTGTTCTAAAAGAAAAAAAGTTGCCTAAACTTAATACCATAGCAGTAGGACAATAGACAGGTGACATGGTATCACTACAGAAGAATATCTATACTTAAAGTATGATCATGAACAACATGAATGATAGTCGCAGTATCTAATCCTTTATATACACCTTAGTTATTCTGGAGTAATACTATATCAGTCAAATTGGTGTTCATATCATGTGCCTTGACGTTTGGCATTTCCTATGAAGAATAAGAAGTTAGTGGGTTCAAGATTATACATTAACTAAGACATACTAGCGAATTAAAGATTAGAAGAATTAGCTCTGTACAGTTTTAGAAGAATTTTGCAGAAACGCCACATAATCTGACAAACCTTTCTGCTTAGGCTATCAATTCTTCGGCAATAAACAAATGTAGCTGGCAAGCACACAGGCCAACTCAGTTTCTGAAGCGATACACCCTCAGGCAGGCAGACACTATGGTGACCTATAAATCTTAAACAGACATCTAGCTAGAATAGGAATTGAACTGGAATGCCATTGTACGGCAGACATTTTCCATAAAAGGCCTTGTTTTAAGATATGTAATAAAATTATGTGTCCTTACGCGCTACCAACCAGGATTTTAGCTTGTATTAAACAAAAGCGATGGCATTACAAATAATGCAATGTGGAAGCAACAATTGAGGACAGAAAGCAGAATTCCTTCATTATAACAACTTTTGTCCTTTTAGTCATGAATAATTCCCAACGAGGTAGCATGGACATTTCCGGAACAGACACTGGTCAATATTGCTAGGGGCCTGTACAACGAGCAGTCCCATGTCATGCAGCCTGTGATAGAACTTTCTGTGACAACTTGTTTTACAAATGATGAGGTTATCACAATATAGTATGTATAATCCTACATGTTAGTTCGCCTGAGCAATACGACATGCCAGAGTGGAGGACAAACCTATTCTTGTGCTGATTTGTTCTTCAGAGACCGTGCCAAGCTACATGGAGTCTAGAATAGAACATGGTTTAAAAACTTTAAAAAAAGCGACCAAAATACATATTTGGGTCATAATTAGCAGATGAAGAGAGAATCGGATTCAACAGAAGTAAATTGTGTTAAATGTCAACTAAAATGGCTTTGAGACATGGAAGAACAACTAAAGACAATTACCAAAAGAGCTACAGACTTTTTCATAAATGGGTGATTGCGTAGAAATAGAAGGATTAAAATTTACGACAGGGTTACCACCGTGGAACTGATGACAAGAACTAGACAAGTGCCAGTGGAACAAGAGATGAGAAGAAGACGATGGCGATGGATAGGACACACTCTGAGGAAACCTGTTGATAGCATTACAAGGCAGTCCTTGTTCTGGAACCCTCAGGACAAGAGAGGCAGAGGTAGACAAAAAACACCATGGAGAAGAGAGGTGCAAACAGAGGTGAAAATGATGAGGAGAACGTGGAAAGAACTTGAAATGGTGGCAACATGACAGGTGAGGAGATTGGCATGTGTTTGTTGAAGGGCTATGCTCACTTTGGGAGTGGATGGTTGTTATGAATGAAATGAATTAGCAGATGAGGGGTGAAACTAATAATTTAAAATAAATAACCTAAAAAAATAACTAAAATAAAACAAATAAGTTACTAACCGCTCACAATCTATTTTGGTCGATCACGAGCAAGCACCACTATTCCCCCAAGGATTTTGAGATTATAAATAGTTCCTTAATCTTGCAAAGCTGGAATGCCTATGTTTTCTATTACCAACGCCACCATAGAGTCAACAATAAAGCAAAACTTTCTGTTCAGTAAAAAGTCCGAAACGACGGCTAATTTTGTGAGTTTTAATACGGCAGTATAAAAAGCCAAGGGTCCGTTTTCGTCCTGTTTTACTTAATGAACACTGACAAGGCGCAATAACGTCCAACTATTAACAGCCGTTTTGTGAGACCAGTTTGAGGGCGTCTGTAAACTTCAGCCACATTTTTACATTTTTCCTCTGTAACCCCGCAACCAAATTTCTGGCAGTATGATGCTGTCGTCTGTTGATGAGGTCTATAATAGACCCGAGAGTAAAGTTAACTCGAGCCATGTGTGCTAGGGAAATCCTAACGAGAAATAAAGAAACTGGAAGCAGAAATAAAGTACAAGAAGGGGCTTTCTTTAACGTTTTGGAAAGAGATAGAAGAAGTATTTTTAATTATCCCAGATGGTTGTTTGAGATGTGGTTTAGCGAGTACATGTAATCAACTTTTAAACTGGCTCAGGTGAAGATTGGATGTGGTAGCTTCTGGACCGTCGCGGTTATCGTCTATACATCAACATCCTCATCAAAATGTCAATTTTGGAGTCATCATATAGTGGTAATCGTAAATATCTTTATTATCGCTTTTATCCTTATCCTTATTACAGATCTTATTTTCAGAAATGTTATTACTTATAACATTATCATCGCTATCAACCAATAATCATCTTTATTAATATCACCTTCATTACCACTTTCATTTAAACATTCATTATTCTTCAGCTTTCTATGGAGCATGGGCCTTCGAAGAAGGCACGTTACTTTTACCTGTCCCAAGTTCCTTCAATGTCTTTTTTATATCTTTTATGCCTGCCTCCACGTGTGATGAAAAAAAATAGCAGGGACGGCTTGGGGCAAATCAGACCATTAAATAACTGAAGCTGTTAATAGTTATAAAATTATTATCAATTATTATTAATATTTAATTCAGCACACTGGGAGGAGTTGAAGCTGCTGATCGCACCAAGTGGCGATGATTCTCTACAGCGCCCCTTCAGATTGGGCAAAAAAATAAAAAAAGAAGCTCTCACAACAAGCAGAAGAGAGGAGAAATCGTAGAAAGGAACATCAGGCTTAAAAAAGCAGATGAGGACCAGGGCTGGATTCTCAGAGTCAGTTTATGACTGAATTTTTATATGATTATTAGTATTATTATTTACAAATATTATTTAATATTTTCACATATTTTTATTATTTAAACTTATTATTATTCTTTTTCTTTATATTATTTAATTGACACATCATATTATTTTTTACATACATTTGTTATTATTTACACATATTTTTTATTTACATACTATTATTTACGTAAATTATTATTTATACATATTGTTATTATTACGTTAGATCAGCACTGGGATGTGGAATCCCAGCCAGTACAAATGCTTCAAAATCCAAATTTGACATGACAGCCAGAATATAAAGCCAATATATATTTCTTTATTTATTTATATATATATATTTCCAGTTCATATTTCAAATAATTCTGTAAATTGTCCTTCATTATTAATACCTCACCATGTCCAACACTAAAAGACTCTATTCATTATAAAAACGTTCAGTGCGCCTAATTTCAGACAAAAACCTCACAGAGTGTAGACCCATATACATATCTTAACATATTACCATTAAGAAAGCGCCTTCTCTTCAACAAAGCCAAATTTATTCACAAAATCTTGTCACAGAATGCTCCAAAGTATCTGTGGCCTATTTTCAAATACAGCGGAAGACGTAGTCAACACTTAAATAAATTACACATGCCCAAGCCTAGGCTCGGCTTATTCAAGAAAAGTTTAGCTTTTTCTGCTGCTCATCTGTGGAATAATCTTCCACATGACTTAAAAAACACTCTTAGTCCATATTCATTCAATCACAGACTTTTCAAATACATCATGAGTGCAGATTATATGCCACCCTAATTTAGTTATGTTCTTAAATAATTACATAACATCATATGTAGGTTTTAAGGATAATTTTTGTCCTGTTTAGTATTAATTATGATAAGGTACGGTAATGTAAATCTGTGTAACTGTTATTGTACTGTTACAATGTTGGGATTTTATTTTATTGTAATTTATTGTAATTTTATTATTTAAGTAATATTTAAGATACATGTGAGAATAAATGGATTCAGTATAGAAGATGAGAGAAAGGAAGGGCAGAATGTTAGACGGGCCTGCATGCCCAATTCTAAACCCTTTGAAAATAAAGTTCGTTCGTTCGTTCATATGTTTTCTTTTCTATTAAGTCAATGATGTTCAGGGGGACTCCATAATGTCTCATCAATGTCCGAAGTGATTCCCTGTCAACACTGTCAAATTTCTTGCTGTAGTGCACACATCCAATGTAAAGAGCTTAACTCAGTTCCAAAATTTGTAGTTATTATTCTCAATGTGGATATCTGGTCCGTACAGGATCTGTTTTGTCGGAAATCTGGTTGTTCGTCTGTCAGTTGTCCTTTATGGACTTTTAATCTCTCAAGGTTTGGCTTGGTTTTAAGCACTATCTTCATTGCACACGGACTACTCCATCAGTGCTTCGATCTCCTTCCTTAGATCCCACAAGGAGGATTTCAGCACAGTGCATGAACTCCGTAGCACCGGCGAGAATCCCAATGTTTGTTTGTAGGAATCACACATTATATAAATATTTTTGTGGTGGGTAAGTTTCTTTATGTTTAAATTTTGTCAGGGCAGCGGCCGTATGGCCTACTCTTTACGATTTCCAACTGCCGAGCTATTTTTAACTTGCGCAACTTGCACACGGAACCTCCTAATTGTTTACCCTTGTTCGAGAAGGCTCAACATTCGTTCTCACTACCCAGGAGACGGGGGTGGTCTGAAAAAATATTTCCATACATTATATTCCCTCTACTTGGCATGAAACCAGGTACCTTTATA
Source organism: Oreohelix idahoensis (assembly GCA_024509875.1). Taxonomy (NCBI): domain Eukaryota; kingdom Metazoa; phylum Mollusca; class Gastropoda; order Stylommatophora; family Oreohelicidae; genus Oreohelix; species Oreohelix idahoensis. Next base: position 9,345 of record JAMPIV010003817.1, read on the forward strand.
ATTCGAGGCGGACGCCATATCTCTTAGCCACTCCGACCATCAGTCTTTCTAGGATGATCCTCCTTAATATTTTCCCTGATACGGAGAGTAGCATTATTCCTCTGTAGTAGGGGCACCCTTGCAAATACCTCTTTTTTTACGGCTTAACCAGATATCCTCCCTTGCATCCCGCTGGTATTTCTGTCACGGCTTGCCTCCCCTTAGCTCTGCAGTATTGGTCCAACAGTGGCCAAAAGTCAAGAGTAACTAATGTGGGTTTTCAAAGGTGTCTGCCTTCGCACAAGATTACTCTTGGCAGAGTTGTAGATAGAAGGATAATGGTGCTTCTACCTCCAGGGAGATTTACAAGATATTCAGAAAAGCGAGAACAATGCTGTATTGGTTGAGCACGTTAACTCTAGTATTTGCCGTCAGCTTTTGTGAAGGATTATGTAATATAATTTTAGCTCGTACAAGCTACCTGCTGAGTTTATTCAGCGAATTTCCTCTTATTATCATATAGCTCTGCTTACGTGTATTTAAGAAATTGTCTGAGAAATACGGATGTAGTCGATTCAAAATGATTAAATCAACTTTAGATTTGTCTGTATACAAGTTACATGTTTAATAATCAATTATGTTTTAACAGTTAAAAAAATGAATAATTATTTAACAAAACTGCTCATTATCTATGATGTTATTGAGGTTTCGGTAAGTGTTCACTAGGCAGCTTTTATGTTTCTACTTAACTGCTAATGAGTTTGTCTGTTCTGCTCCAGCTGATGTTTGGCTCTTTGCAGATAGAGGACTGGATCACTCACGTCCCTGGTCAATGTTGTAGGGCGCAGTACGTTCCCAGAAGCGCCAGGGAGTGTCTACGAAGTTGGTCCGGCGTCTCTAAGACCCGTCTGATGATGGTGTCTAGCTTCGACTTCAGGTACCTTATACCCTCACTTGCTCCAGAGATAGTACCCTCAACTGGTACCGCCAATTAGTATCACAAAAGACGAGAAACAAATTACCTCTGAGTATTGAGTTTCCCGACACATTCTTATGTGCCGCCCTATTTTCATTTCACCTTCCCATCTACCTCAGAACGTTTACCCTCGCTGAGAATTAATATTAATCCCATTGAGCGGAAAAACATTCATTACATTTAAATTGAATAGATGTAAAATTAACTTTACATTGTACATTGGTTGAAAAGGTTAATAATATAAATTGAATATGTTTTCCTTTAAATCTACCATGTTTGAAAATTTTAACAGTATAGATTGAATATGTTTACGTTTACATCTACCATGTTTGAAAATGTTAACAGTATAGATTGAATATGTTTACATTTACATCTACTCTGGTTGAAAATGTTAATAATATTGATTATGTACATCTTTTCTTTCAACATTCACTCTCTGCTCCCTATGGAACTTGGGACTACCTCTGCTTTTGGTTCTCTGTAAGAAACTCGCAATAAAGCAGTCACCAGACCTGGCAGTGGTGGTTCATGAAATTATCATTCTATATGCTGAGGTTGCCAGCCTCAAATGACTTGGGACATCCACTAGCAATTTTCACATATTAATATTCACATGTCATTATATACATATTATTTCACATGTTAATAATGCAAAATATAGAATTTAAAATGGACAACGTACGCCAGTCTATACGCACACAGACTTCTGGCTCAGAGAAATAGTTTAAGGCAGCTTGACTATGCCTCTTCCAAAGTAAAAAAGAAACTCAAGAGATATGCAACAATGCAAAATTATAGACAACAGTATAATGTAGGACAGCTAAGAAATCAAGAAACAAGAGACAGATTTGCGGTCACAGTATCCAACAAATTCCAAGTGCTCCAACAGCTGGAAGATGTAGAGAATACAGAAGACTATTGGCAGCAGGTCAAAACTGTATGGAAGGAGACATGTGAAGAAATACTGGGGAAAAGGGAAAGACAACAAAAAGCATGGATAACAACAGAAACCATCAATAAGATAAAAGACAGAAAAAACAAGAAAGTAGAGTTAAACACAAGCAAAACCAGAAGTTCCAAAGCCAAGGCTCAAGAAGTGTACACAGAAGCAAACAAAGAAGTAAAAAGAAGTATCAAAAGAGACAAGAGGAAGTATATTGAGGAGTTGGCAAGAGAGGCAGAAGATGCTGCAGCCAAAGGAAATTATGAGAGAACTGTATAGCAGAACCCACAAAGAAGCTAACAGGGAAATACAAGCAAAAAAGCTGCCTCATAACGGATAAGAAAGGGAAACTGCTCAGCAATAAACAAGCGCAACTGAAGAGGGGGACAGAATATTTCGGGGACCTTCTCAATAGACCAGCTCCACAAAACCCGCCGGACATCCAGCCAGCAGAAGAAGAGCTACAAATTAACGGTGAAAGACCAACGAAGGAAGAAATAAAGAAAGCCATAAAGCTTCTAAGAGATGGAAAAGCGTCTGGACCTGATGGCATTCCAGCAGAGGCCATCAAAGCAGATATCGACACGGCTACAGAGATGTTATATAAATTACTTGGTAAAGTCTGGGAAAAAGAAGAGATACCAGCAGAATGGAAGGAAGGATATCTGGTTAAGTTGCCTAAGAAGGGAAATTTACAAGAGTGCACAAATTATAGAGGATAATGTTACTATCAGTGCCAGGAAAAGTATTAAACAGGATTATCCTTGAGAGATTAAAAGAGTCCATAGACAAGAAACTGAGAGATGAACAAGCAGGTTTTCGACAAAACAGATCATGTACAGACCAGATAGCCACTTTGAGAATAATAGTTGAACAAAGTCTGGAATGGAATTCACCACTATACATCGGATTTGTGGACTACGAAAAGGCATTTGACAGTGTAGACAGAGAATCACTTTGGAAATTGTTGAGGCATTATGGAGTTCCCCTGAAGATCATTAATTTAATAAAGAAAACATATGAAGACATGACATGCAGAGTTCTTCACGAAGGACAGCTTACAGAACCGTCTGGTATAAGAACAGGAGTGCGACAGGGATGCCTCTTGTCTCCATTTCTTTTCTTGCTGGCAATAGATTGGGTTATGAGATCATCGGCAACACACAACAGAAATGGAATCCAGTGGACTCTGACTAAGCAGTTGGATGATCTGGATTTTGCTGATGACTTGGCTCTTCTGTCCCATAGCCGTAATCAGATGCAGGACAAATTGAAAACACTCGATGAGAGGTCACAGCAATTGGGTCTGAAAATACACAGGGAAAAGACAAAAATAATGCGAATAAATGCAGGTAATGATAACAGGGTTGAACTTGAAGAAACACCAATACAAGATATAGAATCATACACATATCTTGGCAGTAATATAGACAAAGTTGGAGGGACAAACAGCGATATCAAAATAAGAATACAAAAGGCAAGAGGAGCTTTCATTGCATTGGGAAATATATGGAGATCAAGAGAAATAGGATCCAACACGAAAATAAGAATCTTCAACTCAAATGTGAAGTCAGTCCTATTGTATGGCTCAGAGACATGGAGAACAACAAAGACAACAACCAAAAAGCTACAGACTTTCATAAATGGGTGCTTGCGTAGAATAGAGGGATTAAAATGGTATGACAAGGTTACCAACGTGGAACTGATGACAAGAACTAGACAAGTGCCAGTGGAACAAGAAATGAGAAGAAGACGATGGCGATGGATAGGACACACACTGAGGAAACCTGTTGATAGCATTACAAGGCAGTCCTTGTTCTGGAACCCCCAGGACAAGAGAGGCAGAGGAAGACCAAGAAGTACATGGAGAAGAGAGTTGGAAACAGAGGTGAAAATGATGAGGAGAACATGGAAAGAACTTGAGATGATGGCACGTGACAGGAGGACTTGGCATGTGTTTGTTGAAGGCCTATGCTCCTTTGGGAGTGGAGGGTTATGAATGAATGACTATGCCTCTTACACGTGGTCTGGGGTGTTGTTATTTTAGCAATAAGTTCCCACTTTTGACTGTGTGTTACAGTTGCCTCAGATTCTGATTTTCCGTGTTAAAATGGTAGTGTTTTACTGGGCTCTAAGTCCTCAGTATGCCCCAACAAGGTCCGGTCTGGTACTATTCTTAACTCTTGGGAGGTCTAGTGGTCTTCTTGGCGCGAGGTGAATTTTCACTGTGTTTGAAACTGACTAAAGTGTCAGGTTATATTGCCCCTTTCGTTCCTGGCACGTGTTGTTTACTATTAGACCAGGCCGCAATCAGAAATGTGGTTATTCCTACATCTTGAATGCCGGCCAATAGTTTCAAACACTGTGTGTTTTGGTGGGGTAATTCAAAATACTTCCACTAGGATATTTCTGTGCATTAATGCAAAGGTTATGTTTTCTAAATATGGAAGTGAGATTTCCGTACTATTCTCATCAGTGATTACACATAACTTCTTACTTTTATCTCAAGTAATATCTTCGTAATAATTCTGCCGAAAGCTGATTACAACATTCCGTCTGTCAAGTGTGTGTCTGTAATATGTCCGCAGACGGGTAATTTATCTTCCCTATCTCCCGACCCGCCTTAGGGTAAACACAATGCTCAGCTCGCTATGCGAAACTCTGTGACAAACGTCTGAATATAGCTCTTTTTGTGCGATCTCTCACACCTTCTGCCATCCGGCAGTATCATTTCTTTTTCTTCATTATTTTCTCATTTATCGCTTTTATTTGGCATAAATCATGCCTTTTTCATTCGTTATTTTCACTATTTTTATCTGCTGGGAAAACATAGTACACTATTTTAACTCTCAACATAGTATCGTTAAATCTCTAACACGCGGCGTGACTCCCCTATGAAGTATTTGTATGAGTAATGCGTATCTTTGTGCGATTTCATACTCCACCTCTCAGCCATCTGTGTGATTACGGCAGTATCTGCCTTTCTTTTGGTGACCGGCAGCGATAATGTAGCATAATTTGTCTGACTCATCGCTATGCTATGGAAACGGGCGGTAAATCATTTGACCCTTTTTTTCATTGGAAAGCTGTTATTTGATCACTATTTTTGATGGACATAGTATGGTGAATGTTCTCAGATGAACGAAGCCATCCCCAATGACCAGTATTTGTCTATGGGAGTGACTCAGATAAAGTTGATATCTTAGATGTGTGCGCGCCATAATCTTCAGGTAAACGTTGTTACAGACTTCGCCAGGTTTTGGTGAAGCCGGCCACGCGTGTATATTAAATTTAATCTGTTTTCAACCTATAAACGTGGGTTTGAGTAATGACAAACTTGACCCCATGGAAACTGTGCTAGATAGATGTTGGAATTGGTTCGCCAGAATCTACTATGATTTGATTGGAACTTTCGGCGGAAACACAGCTGGGATTTGAAAACTAGGAATGTGAGATATAATCTAAACAAACTCGGAGTCACAGCACACAGACAGACTGCGTCAATTAAACATTTCCTACAAGCCAGAGGAAAGAGGATAGGACTTATCATTCCACAACTATAAGTACAAGATCGAGTATTGGGCAACTTTGGAAGTACAAGTAAACCCGCAATTTTAATACAAGACTGGAAACTTGGGAATTTTATTACAAGGAGTCATAAGAGGAATTATAGATTTCCAGACCAAGTGTTTCAATCACCCGTCATAAAAGGGAATTATAGATTCCAGACTAACTTTTTCACCCGTCATAAGAGGAATTATAGATTTACCAGACCAAGTGTTTCACCCGTCATAAGAGAAATTATAGATTTTCCAGACCAAGTTTCTCACCCGTCAAAATTGTAAAGATGTCCCCCCCGATGAAGATGTATGAGATTGCTTTTCATTTAAAATGGAGGGTCCTAGAGGGAGGGGGCACTAAGAGTTGCTTCCCTTGCCTAGTCCGTCGATAAAATTAATTCCATCCTCAGTGTAGAAAGTTGCAGCTGAAGCATGGGTTCTTTCTTTCTGACTCTGTTCAGAGTCTGGCGCAAGGTATTATCGTCCTTCTTGCGCTTGGCGTAACTCTGTTTTACTACACATAAATGCTGAGTTAAGGTCCGAGTTATCCCATGCTGAGATGTTGTGGGTACTCTGCTCAAACTCTTTCTTGGTAGTGTCATCCTTCTGGTTGTCCGGGTGATGGTGAACCGAACAAGCTCTCACGAACTGTCGTATTTCCTTTCGCATTCCTGGCTAGAAGTGATTCAGAGGTACATTTTCCTCCAGGGCATATGAAACAGTTAATGGGATGGGACAGGGTGGAATGCATTTTCTGCATCAGTCGGGTGCGAAATGGGAGTGGGACACCTAACTGTTTCTTATTCCCTAACCGTCTGTAAACCAAACCTTTATCCCTGTAAAATGCTCCATGGGGAGTATGGGAGTAATTGCCATACAACTTAGGAAAGATAGGCTTTAGGGTTTTATCGGCCCTTTGTGCCTGCTTTAGCTCTGAAATATTCAGGCTGTTTAGAGATAAGAGCTCAGGGGCCGCTTGTGCGTTTCCTGTGCTCTCTCTCTCTCTCTCACTCTCTCTCTCTCTCTCTCTCTTGTGTCGACTTGAAGTCACGTGAGAGATCTCCAAGAAACACATATTTCCTCCCAAGGATGAGAGGGTAGATAAGTTCGTCTACTACTTCAGCACTGATTTTCCCCCGTACATATCGGGTTGAAACTTCAATTTCTGCAACTGGAAAAGTCATAGGCTTTATGCTCTTCCGGGGCCCCTGTATTTCTACAGTTTCACCAGTGTGTTGATGGGCCTTCACCAAAAATGGGGAAATTAAAGCGGAATATTCAAGACACGAATCATAGAGTCACCGTTTGGTTTGGTTACCCACGGTTATTTGCTCAGTAATAGAAGGGTGGTTGGAATTTTGTTCATATGCCTGGGGGTCATATTTCCCTATCGGCCCCCTGATCAGACATGTGACATTATAAGGGCCTGCCTAAGGCCTCTTACAGTCCGATGGGAAGTGTGTGTCAGATTTGCACGCCTTACACCATCGCTTTCCAGTGCCCTGGGCTGAATTGCTCTGTTTCTGCCTGTGGTGATCCTGTGGTTGTTGTTGATCTTGTTGCTGTTGTGTCGTGTTGTGTGAGATGATGGTCGTACTCTTGGAGTCAGTGAAGGGGCGCTCCTCCCGTTTGGGGTGATTATCGTGTTGGCGCCTTTTAGTCGGGTTCACTTCCGACTGGGCGCTCTGGTACCGATCAGCAAACAGTACCACCTGATCAAGAGTTTCGGCCCCATGCTTAGTCAGGAACCGTCTCATGTCTGGGGTGAGCAAGTCCTTAAACTGCTCCACGATAATCATTTCTTGTAATCCCTCGTACGATTCGTCGAAGGCGCTTAGTGATCCCCACTTCTCCAAGTACATTGCCAGACGTTTAGCAAACTGCTTATAAGGTTCATCTTTTTGTTTCTTGGCTTCCCGGAACTTGCTCTGAAAAGTTTGTGCATTTAGCTGAAAACGTTGCAGCAGTGCTTTCTTCAACAAATCATAATTGTTGTTGTCTTCCGGTGCCATTTTGAGGAAGACGCATGTAGGTCCTCGCAGACTCTGAGATAGCTTTCATGTTGTATCTCTCTCTATCTAATCCATAGGTGGCAGCTAAAGACTCAAATTCTAGCAAGATATATGTCCTATTTCCTCGGAAGTTTATGAGTAAACATCTAACTGAAAAGAGGCCGCGCTAGGAACTAACGCGTGAGATAATATTTACCCCATCACTACCTTGTAAGCTCCCCGACCCGTTAGTGCTAGAACTAGATTCGATTCTTCTTCCATTAATCTCTAGTTCTTTAAGTCTAATGGCTCTGTCGGCCTGTTCCTTGCCTCTTTCTGCTCTTTCGGCCTGTTTCCTTCTCGAAAGCTCTTTGCTTTTCTTTCTCTTCTTTTTCGTTTTTCCCCTGCTAATTTTTCTTCCCTGTCAGCGACCTTCTCGGTTTCTATTCTGTCTTTATCTTCTTTCATCCGTTTCTTATCTTCTTTCACAGAAGTGGCTACAAAATCAGATAAATCTTTGCCTGATAAGCCCATCTCTTTAGGAACATTTAAATAAAAAGTATAGAGATTTTGTGATTCGGCCATGCTGTGTCAGGAGAGTGTTTACAGGCGACACGAAAATTGCAATTGCTTCTTGTCTAAAATAAAATTAGCCGCTCTAGCTGACTAAAATTATAAAATACACAACACTGACAACAAACAGAAATTAGGCTTCAGCAATGGACAATTCTTTTCTTTTACCAATTAATTTTAGAGAAGTTTTGGATTTATTATATCAATTAACTTTACTCTTAAAATATTTCACCTTATTTATTTATTTATGCAACACGTATGAGCCGATCTGTCTAAACTAATACTAACAATACTCTTTCAATAAATCTAAAATTTATGTCAGTATTCTAGGGAAATAAATAGACCGAAGTACTATAATAATAACGAGGTCCGCACTAGTGATTTATCACAAATGCGTGTCCGAGTTCAATATCCCGTCTCGAGTTGCCCAATTGTCACGGGATTGCATCCCTTGCTTTACAGTGGTGGTCTACTAATGGTCACAACGCAAGCGTATCTAAAAGTAGGTCGTCCAAGGTATAAACGACATTCATCTTCTATCTATATCTTTGCCAAGAATAATCTTGCGCGAAGATAGATACCTTGGACGACCTACTTGTAAATACGCTTGCGTTGTGACCATTAGTGGACCACCACTGCAAAGCAAGATGACTCAATCCCGTGACACGAGCCCATCTGGGGTTTTACCTGTGCCTAATCTTAGCAAAGTCGAGAAGCTTAAAGCAACCATGACGAATTATCACTGAAGGGGAGTGTAAAACTGATACGAAAATAGCTAATATCTGCTTGATAGCAGAGAAAGAAATGGGTTGACCACGGAAATTTCACGTAATCAGTACGCACAACTAATGTAACTGACTACTTCCGGAGAGGGGACGAGATCGACCCAATATTTCCGTCACAATCTCTTCTCTCTCTCAGACTTTACTAAGTAAACTGTATAATATCTGCTTTGAATACCTCTGCTGGAATGCCATCTGGGCCAGCAGTTTTTCTACAGATTTACCATCATCTTTCAGCTCCTCAAGAAGTATATATCTTTAACAAACACGTGCCAAGTTTTACTGTCCGGTGCCATCAGCTTAAGGTCTTTTCACGTCTTTTTCATCCCTTTCATGTCTGTTTTCGGGTCTCGTCTCCGTGAGTTTTTTTTTAAATCTCAGTCTATCTCTCTTACCCTGGGGATTCCAGAAAAAGCACTGCCTTATAATACTTCCAACATGTTTCTTGAGTGTATGTTCGGTTCGCCGCCAGCGTCTTCGTCTTATCTCTTGTTCCACTGGCTCTTGTTTGGCTCCTGTCATCAGTTCCACATTAGTGATATTGTCATACCATTTCACTCCTTCTATTCTATGCAAGCCCCCATTTATGAAAGTATGTAGCTATGAGAATAAACACTGGTTGTTGTTTTTATTGTTCTCCATGTTTCAGACCCATACAATACGACTGACTTGATATTTGAATTGAAAATTCTGATCTTTTGTCACATAATTGGATTCGATCTCTTTTCCTCTCCGGCAGTTTTGTTATTTTAGAGTCAATGTTTACACTTCTTCTCCATAATAATTTATCTTGTCTGTTTACCTGACCATTCCTGCTGAAAGAGAAGACAGGTGATGCAATATTGACTGACAGTCAGGTTGGTAAAATTCTCGTGTACCAAACCTTGGCAGCGCCGGATTAACTGGACGTACGCCTAGCAAGTTTATTTCGCTCTGATATGGCTATTGTGATTCACTTATTACTGTTGTGAAGAGTCACAGCCCAGATGGTTACACGAGGGTCGGTGTTTGCACAAGGACGGGAGATAAATTACCCATCTGTGGCATATTACAGACATGCACCTGAAAGACGGAATGCAGTAATAGCTGTCGGACAGAAGTGTTGAAAGGACATTATTTGTGATAATGTAGGGAGATGTAGTGCAATAATTACCACGAATCGACGGATATAACAACTCCTTATACGGAAGATGACTTTTTAAATAACATGCAGAATTTTCCTATGAGGAAATTATTTTGGATAGACGCCCTAAAACCACGCATGATTGTAACTATTGACCGGCATTCGAGATGTAAACATAAAATTTCTTACTGGAGCCTGGTCTAATAGTAAACAATAACGATAACATGAAACTTTAGTCGGTTGAAAGCACTGTGAAATTCATCTCGTCAAGAGACAACCAGCCAGAATAAATAATAGAATCAGAATTTCATTTATCGGACCGGACTTTGTTTGAGCATCTTGGGGAATTATCTCCCAGGAAAACATTATCTACATTAACAAGGACAACCGGAATCCAAAGGAATCTGAACACGGAGTCAAAGTGGGAACTTATTGTAAGGTAACAACACCACAGAACACGTGTAAGAGGCATCTTCAACAAGTTGCTTTAACTATTTCTCTGAACCAGAAGTCAGTCAGTCAGTGATCCCAAAAACATTTTGGGGCAAGATGTACATTTATAATTCTATATCTTGCATTATTAACACGTGAAATAATATGTATATATTGATATGTGAATATTAATATGTGAAAATTGCTAAGTGGATGTCCAAGTCATTTGAAGCTGGCAACCTCAACAAATAGAATGATGATTTCATGAACCACCACTGCAAGGGCTGGTGACTGCTTTTGCGAGTTTCTTAAAGAGAACTAAAAGCAGTCCCTTATTCCATATGGAGCAGGAAGTGAATGTTGAAAAAAATGATGGACATACTTATTATATTATTAACATTTTCAACCAGTATAGATGCAAATGAAAACGTATTCAATCTATATTATTAATCTTTTCAACCAACGTAAAGTTAAACATTAATCTATTCAATTTAAATGTAAAGACCGTTTTCGCTTAATAGGATTAAGATTAATTCTCATCCAGGGTAAAGTTCTGAGATAGTTGGGATGGTGGAATAGGAAGAGGGGGACACATAAGTATGTGTCGGAAAATGCAATACTCAAGAGGGTATTTGTTCTCTTCTTTAGTGACACTGGTCGGTGGTACGAACTGAGAGTACTATCTCTGGATCAAGTGAGGGTATAAGTGGCCTGAAGTCGACGCTAGACACCATCATCAGGCGGTTCTTAGTGACGCGAGACCAGCTTGGCAGTTACTCCCTGACACTTCTTGGAACGTGCTACAACTTTCAAACTTGACGAGTGACGTGTGTGATTCAGTCATCTATCTGCAAAGACCAAAACATCAGCTGGAGCAGAACCTCATTGGCAGCTAAGTAGAAACGTAAAAGCTGCCAAGTGAACTCTTACCCAATACTCCATAGCATCACTCGATGGTGATTATTGTTTGTTAAAGAATTATTTATTTTTAAACAGTTAACTATAATTGATTATTAAATTTGTTACTTGTATAAAGACAAATCTAAAGTCGATTTAATCATTTTGAATGTACTTACATCCGTATGAGTATCTTAAGTACACTTAAATAGAGGTATATAATAATAAGAGGAATTTTCGCTGAATTAACTCAGCTGGGGGCTTGAACGAGCTAACGAATTAAAAGATAAAACCCTATCCTTCATAAAAGTTGACAGCAGATACTAGAGTTAACATTTGCTCAGCCTCATACAGCATTGTTCTCGCTTTTCTGAATATCTTGTGAAAACTTGCCTTGAGGTAGAAGGATCATTTTCCTTCTACTACAACTCTGCCAAGAATAATCTTATTCGAAGGAAGGACACCTTTGAAGACCCACATTAGTTACTCTTGAGTTTTGGCCACTGTTCGACCACTACTGCAGAGCTAAGGAGAGGCAACCCGTTAAACTTTATGTTGGACCTGATTTCAGTTGCTGTCCATATATTTCTCAATGCAATGAAAGCTCATCTAGCCTTTTGTATTCTTATTTTTATACCATTGTCTGTCCATCCAACTTTGTCTATATTGTTGTGTTGCCAAGGTAAATGTATGTTTCTTCATCTTGTAGTGGTGTTTCTTCCATTAACTTTATTCTCATTATCTTTTTTTATTCTAATTGTGTATTTTCAGACCCATAAAATGGTATTTTAATTTGTCTTGCATCTGATTAGGGTTAATGGGACAGAAGTGCCGACCACAGATCCAGGGACAATTGCGTGCAAGGCTGCAAATATGAGATTGTGCATGGGATTGGCAACCTCACTGTTTAAATAAATTGTTACATAAACTACCACTGCACGAGCACATGAGTACATCTGTGTAGGCTTACTGCAAATATACCAGCTACAGCTGGAGGTTTAATGCTTCATAAGGACCAAACAAATTGAAACTGTGGCAGGGAATTTTTTGTTTTCATTATGCTCTTTTACCTAGCCTTGGCGAGGCCCGCCCTGTTTAGGCGTCAGGAAATACGTTCGTTATTTTTTTTCTGAGCTTTCTCTCCACTCCAGTATTATTATCTACTATTCTTTCTTCATGCTAATTCTTCCACTATTTATTGTTTACGCTTTCATAGTTCAAGGTTTTCTTGTCACATCTTGTTCGAAATTTTACACGATGGCGTGACCTAGTTTAGACACACCATTGACTTGTTTTGTGAAAAGCAAAGGTGCCACATTGACTTTTGTCTTTTTTGCCAGCTCCAGACGGAGTTAAAGTCAACACTGAGCGACATCTCTAATGTTTAATTATTCTTGTTGGGAAGATACAAGAGAACATTGCTGTGCACAGTGGCCCCAATGTGGATGGAACAGACGTTATTTTGGAGATATGGCAGGAGTTAGCAAATATGAGTGCCCACAAACACGGTCGATGACAATCTGGTTAAGGATTAAGACACGGACAGTAAGAAAAAAAATGTGATTTTTTGGACCAAACGGAAAAGATACGTAATACGCTTCCGCCCAAACCTTGTTGTGATCCATATTTGCAAGAAAATGACAATCTTGAAACAGATTATCAGTAATAGATATATGAAGTCGTGACTTAGAAACATGATAAATACCCCCAGAAGTAGCAAGACCCTATAAAGTAATGGAGTTTGAAAACAATATTTTATATGTCATGTAGAATGTTCACATGAGAGATGCAGATGGGGAGATGAACCCCTACCAAAAGCAGACATGTTATTTAGCATTGGTTGGGCATTTTGAGATGCCATATATAGGCTACTCTTAATTGGACTTCCTTGCCCATTAAGCAATATGAGTGGACAAGCGAAAATATTCGAAATAACCGGCGCCATTGTAAAGCCTACTTTGCTGACTTCTATATTTCTTCAAATGAGAAATTCATAGACAGTCATGAACACAGAATACTTACTTACTTAGTCGTTCCTCTTCTACCGTGAGGTGTAGAGATTTGGAAGAGATAGCTCCATACTATCCTATCGGCTGTCTTCCTCCTGGCCTGGTTCCATTCTAGTCCTCGGTCCTTCAGAGATTGTCTAATGTTGGCCTCCCAGCGGACTCTGGGTCGTCCTCGGGGTCTGGATCCTTGGCTCTTTGTTTCCCATGCTTGTCGTGGTAGCCGATCTTCTCCCATTCTGCAGACATGGCCAATCCATCTTAATTGGGACTGTTCTACTTGGGTCTGCAGGGGGTGGATTTAAGGCCTTGACGTATCGTCTGGTTGCGTACCATGTCTCTTCTTGTTACTTCAACCACCTTCCTCAGATATCTCATTTCTGAGGTTTGGATCTGGCTTTTGTGGGTTGTAGTCATTGCACATGACTCGCATCCATATGTCAAGACTGGGACATAGGTGGAGCGGTATACAGCCATCTTCGTTTTCTTACCAACCTCTCTCTTGCTGAGGAATCCTCGATTTATGGCCTGAAAAAGTCTCCCAGCTGCTGCTTTTCGAGTGGCCAACTCTTCTTTGACGCCTCCCTTTCGGTCTATAATAGCTCCGAGGTATTTAAAGTGGTCGACCTGCTCCAGGACCTGTTCTCCCAGCTTAATCTGATGTCTTCTTTCTTCTCGTGATATCACCATGGATTTTGTTTTAGAGCTGGGTATGGCCATCCCTCTCTTCTCCAGCTCTTCCTTCCAGACTTGCAGGTTGGATTGGAGATGTGCCTCTGATTTAGCAATTAGGGCAACATCATCAGCAAATGCCAGCTCTGAAATACAGACCTGTCTCATCTTCCAGTACCCCATTGAATACTTTTGTGTTCTCTCCTTACATGCATCGATGACATCGTCCATGAGGAGTATGAAAAGGTAAGGTGACAGCATATCACCTTGTCTTACACCAGTTATGGTCCTGAACTCTTCTGACTTATGGTTTGCTGTCCTCACATAATTTCTGCAAGACTTGTAGAAGCTCTGTATAGCATGAATCAGAGGTGCTGGAATATTCGTCCTTGCCAAACAGTCCCAAAGTTTGCTCCAGGGGACCCTGTCAAACGCCTTTTCCAGATCTATGAAACAAAGATGGATCTCACTCTTATACTAAAGAGCCTTTTCACTCAGCTGTCTGAGTGTGAAGATTAGGTCTTGAGTACTTCGGTTTGCTCGGAATCGGCACTGGACCTCATCCAATTGTGGCTCAGCTAGGCATCGAAGTCTCTGCTCTAGGATTCTAGAGTAGATCTTACCAGGGACACTGAGAAGGGATATGCCTCTATGGTTTCCACATTGTCGATTGTCACCTTTTTTGAAAATTGGTGTTATGATGGCGATCTCCCAATCCTTTGGTATGGTCTTGTTGTACCACGCTGCCTGTAAAACCCTTAAGAGTAATAGGTCATCCGATGCTCCCATGCACCCAACCATTTCTGGTGTTATACCAATATGCCGTGCTGCTTTACCCATCTTGATTTTCTCCAGTAATGCCTTCAGTTCTTCCATCTTTATGTCATCTTCACCATTATTGGTTTTCTCTTCTATGCTAGTGGTTATCATTTCTAATGTTTGACCTTGCTGACCATCCAGGAGTTCTGAGAAATATTCTTTCCATCTTTCCATTACTTCCTTCGGGGCAGTAATAATTTGCCTTGCTTGTCCTCTATAAATTTGAGAGGGCATTGTTTTTCCTTCCTCGTGTTCTTTAGGGTCTTATGGAACAATTTCTGGTTTTCTTGCGCATCTTTTTCTAGCTTTTCTCCAAATTCTTCCCAGGACTTCTGTTTTGCTGCTAGCACCTTGTTCTTTGCTTCTGTTCTGAGTGTCACATATTCTCTATATTTCTCCATTTGTCCTGCTGTGTATTTAGCTCCTAAGTATTGTTTCCATGCCATTTTCTTCTCTCTTATTTTCTCTTTGACTTCCTCTTTCCCCAAGGTGTCCTCTTTCTTTTGTTTCCAAGTCGGACTTCCCCACATGCTTCTGCAACAGCTGTCTTTGTGATGTCCTTGAATATAAGCCAGAGGGTTTCCAAGTCATCAGGTTGTTCTCATGTGTTGCTCACCGCTGCAGCAATAAGCCCCTGATATCTGGTCTTAATTTCTGGCTCTCTCAGCTTGTAGGTTTTAATGCTCATTTCTCATGTTCGTTTACTTAGTTTCTTGCGTGATGCGTGTTACAGACACCAGACTTAACTATTGAAAAGAAGCACAGTACGAAGAACACATGGGAACCAACAGTGGCTGAAGCAGACGCCAACCGACTGCACGCTGGAAGTTAAGTAGCAAACAAGCGAAATTTATGAAGATTTCAATAAGTCCACCATTGTTTAAATTATCAGTATTATCGCTTCTTTATCTAAATCTAAACCATGATATTTATTTTAAATCTTGTTAAACTCAAAGTGATTATTAAACCTGTTTATCTGTAACTTTGAAGCTATAGCTGGATTAATCACTATTGACTGCATTGTATGTCTGCACCCGTATGACTCATATTGTGATAAATATATAAAGAAACATATAAGCTATAAAATTAATAGTTGATGAATCACCTTCAGCTGGGGGATAAAAAAACACGATTAATAGAAGGGACCGGAGAATACGTTCTTGACAGCTAAGATGATCTCACTTGCTATGCTTGCTTTTCTTTAACATCCTATGAGGTGTACTTAAATACATCAGTCTTCTATTTATATCTCCGTCAAGTGTACTCTGGAGCGAAGGTTGAAACCTTTGAATACCCTCATCAAATACCCTCATCAAATACCCTCATCAAATACACTCATCATTATACTCTGTTTGGTTATTTTTTTTACCACTTCTGCCGACCAGGGGGGACGATCCACGCCACATCAGCCTAGACACAAGGTCCGTCAGTTATATTTCAGTGCACGTTCCTTATGGTCTGGTGTTTATATATATATATATATATATATATTATAATATATATATATATATATATATATATATACTATATATATATAATATATATATACTGAAGCACATTAAAAACGCACCACTATTATATATACTGATGCCGAGAAGCTGGAAAAAAAAGGTGTGGGAATGGATTTTCCCCGTGTTTGTCATGAGGTAGAGAGCGAATGGCTGCTGGAATGGAAAGTGCATGATTCAACCCACGGGTTTGTGTACAGACTACATGAAAACAATGAAAGTTACACGTTGCAACACGATTCCCAACAGCTATGACCCTGAAAATGTGTACGCGTTGTGGCAGGATACTCGGTATAAAAAGGCCGTTGAGATAAAACACCCAGTACATGTGCTTGAAATGCCACGACTATCTGAAAACGACCGCCAACGAGCCATTGGTATGTTGGAGACCGGAATGAGCTCGCGGGGCCATTTGCCAGAAGGATGAATTCCTCCACCACAGCATCTATTGTTACGTCTCAATGAACGTTATACCCAACCACTGGCAGTGCCCGGGATAGACTTCGGAGTGGCCAACCACGAGAGTACTCTACTACGCCACCCTGCGCACCACCACCGCACGGGACCCAGATCGTCTAAACTTAAACAAATTGTACCCTGCAAGATCGCGTCACCTGATAAGGAGGAATCGTTCTCTCCCGGCAAGTCAAACAGCAAGAGCAATAGTGGGTAGACGGGGGCAAGTCTCTCGAATGACAGTCATACGACGACTCAGAGATACAGGCCTTACTGCAAGACGACCTTATGTTGTGCCAAACTTGACTCACAGACATCGTCAGCAGCGCCTGCAATGGACAGAGCAACATGTCAGATGGACTAGACTGCAGTGGAATGCTGTCCTATTCACAGACGAGAGCATATTCAACATATCCTTTGCTGATGGTCGTATGCGAATTTGGCGACGGTGTGGAGAGCGCTTTGCGGATTGCTGTGTTCGTCAGCACAACCGATTTGGAGGTGGCAGTATTCACATTTGGGGAGGATTCAGTTTTCACAATCGCTTGCCTCTTCACGTCTTCCGTGGAAATGTTAATGCTGTGTCATATCGAGATGAGGTTCTGGATGCATTGGTTGCTCCTGCGTTCACAAATTATCCAGACTTGCAGCTTCTCCAGCAGAATAACGCACGTGCGCACACCGCATGCATTACGCAGCAATATCTACAGCAGCAGAACATTGTGACGATTGATTGGCCTGCCCTATCACCAGACATGTCCCCTATAGAACATCTGTGGGACGAGCTTGGACGCAGAGTCTACAGGCAAGGTTCTCCAGCTAATCTGCAACAGCTCGAAGCTGCTCTTACACATGAATGGGACTTGATTCCCCGGAATTTCCTTCAGAGACTTGTGCGTTCCATGCGGAGCCGCTGCCAAGCTTGTTTGCAAGCACACGGTGGACATAGTGGATAGTGTGAATGAATTTTTTTATTGGTTGCATTTTTGGTTTTTCTCATGCCTGCACAGAATGCAATGAATTTCATAACAATCAAATGTACAAATTAATGGCCAGCATGGATTCATAGGAAAATGAATAAAGATTCCAAATATGTAAACTTGTAAACACTTATATTTACATTTCACACTCTGTTCCTGGATTATACAGGTGGTTCGTTTTTAATGTGCTTCAGTATATATATATATATATATATATATAACAAACTATATATATATATATATATATATATATATAATATATATATATATATATATATATATATAATATATATATATAATATATATATAATATATATATATATATATATATATATATATATATATATATATAATTTGTTGCGTTTACGAGCCGTGGGGAGAATTTGTTTTCAATCTTATGCCAAGTTGTGTATCTCTTGACTATTGTCGTACCATTTTTTCTTTCGTGATGCAATTTAAGTCGTGTATCTCCACCTTCCTGTTTGGCACTTTTGGCCTTTGACCAGATAGTCCCACCTGCTGGTGGAGAAAGCATGCTGATTTCTTTTCATTCACTTCATTTTCTGTCTCTCTGTGGAGCTCAAGCGTGGTGTCGTTTTCACTAACCTGCTAATCTCATCACTTCTCATTTCTGCATCTTATGAACTAGATTTGTGCCTCTACAAAATTCTAGGAGTAGGTGTTTTTAAGAGCTCATCCTGGCATATGGAAGTGAGTAATGGTAATATTCGTAAACCAAATAAAGGCCACAGAGATCTGCTTTTACAGAAGAGCGTTACTTATACTTACTTAATCGTTCCGCTTCTACCGTGAGGTGTAGAGCGTTACTTATACCATTACAGCTAAACTGTATCATGAGGATGTTCTGAAAGAAGCCAGTACGCAGAAGCTTATTACTCACGTCAGAACATTTAACTTCACTTTTAAACGTCAGAACAAATAAAAAGGGGAAACCTGAGTCCTGTAAACAGTAAAAAAGGTCCCAAACTGGCAGGGAGGATAGTGTGATTCGCTTCTGTAGCTAGGCTGGTGTGCCGTTCGGAAGATTCTGGGTTCGACTCTCCGGTAAGCCACTCACTTCTGTTGTTATTCTGTTGTCTAGTTTTTTGCTTCTGAATTTCTCACGAGCGCCTGAAACATACTTTTATGTTTATAATATTTATTTCATAACAATTCACTTTCTTTGGTCATGTTATAAGTAGAATAACGCTGAAATGACGACAGGAAACACTGAAGAAGACAAGATAGAGGACAACAAAGAAAGAATATGCTAGACAGTTTGACATAATGACATGGACAGAAGTCAACAATATAACTGATATACAATATTGGAGATTGAAAGCTGTGGACAGACGTGATCACATTTGCAACCAGGCATGGCAGTTCAAACTAAGTTCGGTATTCTGAGCTAGTTATGCAGAAGTTGTGGGATGAACTCGATCGTCCTCAAGTTTCAAATTGTGCAGACACCCCTGTGTTTTCTGACAGAATAACTTTAGTCTTGAGAAAAGTGACAAGAACAATATTCGCTCACGAGAACTAGCCAGGCGTCTCAGTTTGGGGAATTCCCGCTATGTAATGGACCGGTCCGGAATGCTAGAGTTTCCAGGTAGCGCAACGGGAAACCCCGTTTATAGAGCGCGTGGATTTTACGGGCATTACTAGGGGTCCTGTCTATAAATTCCAGAAAGTCAACATGCATGAGCCCGATCAAAGCTCGATATGGCGCACGTGTTTAGCTCGTGCTGGGCTGTAAATTCAGATTGGCCACAGCTGTGCCGGTCGTCGCAATTTTGGTCGCAAGAGAAATTCGTGAGCATGGCAGCACTTAAAGTGACTAAATAGATCCCTCTGAATTCTGTTTGGACGCAAAAGGGCATGTTTACGAATTACCCATCAGACTCCTTGTCACTTATTTGCGTAGCGAAAAAGTGGCACTTGAAAGAAAAACACAACCAGTAACATTAAGTGAGGGCTTTGAGGACGACGCCGCGGAAAAATGAGGGCTCAATAACATTAACAATTACAACACAAATAGTTGCACGGGGTGTCAACACAGTCAGTGGTAACATAAAGCTGTGTCATCATCACTAACAATATGACATTTGCTAAACCGAGATTAAATAAAAAAAATAAAATAAAAATATTTTCAACACACGCTTTTAATGCACTAAAAACCCAAAAATAATTTTTCAAGGAGTTTATAGCTTGCAGTAAAAACATGTAGCATCAAATTGACAAAAAGCGTGGGGCGCTTAAGCGTTTATCATATATTTTATCCATAAGTGTCTAATGAAGTATAAAGCAGAAGCTAATTTCATGCAGAATCAGCGCCCCACGCTTTTTGTCAATTTGATGGTACATTTTTTTTACTGCAAGCTAAAATACTTCCTGAAAAATTATTTTTTGGGTTTTTAGTGCATTAAAAGCGTGTGTTTAAAATATTTTTTTTTTTATATTTTGTAATTTTTTCTTTTTAGTGTTAGAAAAATTATGACATACTAAAACATAAACAATATTTTTACTTATTGTAAATCTGGTCTAAAATTTCTTAAGCGATCCATTTCTTTTAGAGCGTCAATATTACATGGCTTTGTGCCTGTTGATTTGGTGCAATCAATTTCTTCAATTTGAAGGCCATCTAGAGATCGAACATTCCCTTGATTCATAATTTTATAATTTGTTTCCCTCCATTTAGATAGACACTTGTTTGAGTACTGCCCTGTTTTACGTATAGAAAAACATAAAGCACGTACTCTTGAATTTTTAATTAACTTGAGTATGGCCCCTGATTTGTTTACATATCTTTACGACAAACTGTAACTACTCATAATGTCATAATTATAATATTAAATTATTAAATAATTGACTGATTATTGTATTGTCTTCGGGAATACACAACTATGTCAAGTTTCAGAGCTATTGCCCATCTGGAAGTGATTGAAAAATCGATAGCAAGATTTGAAAGTGACATGAAAGAGACATGAAAGTGACATACAAGTGAAGTTAAATAAAAGCGTGTAAAAATAGTAGTTGAAGTCGTCCACATATCACAATACGCAGTGATGTGGGAAGGGGTAAACATTGTGTGAAGAAGTGTGACGATAGGTAAGGGGGGTTGGAAGAAATTAGACGCTACACAAATAATACAAGTGGGGATCGCTTCTATCATAAATGAACATAATAGGTTGTGGTGAAGTAGGATGTTATAAATATTTATAGGGGACTTAGTGTACTGACTGAGATCAGCTGTGAAGGTATCTATATCTATTAAGAGTAGTGTATTATAGATAACCTTACTTGCTACCACATATCTATATATCTCAGTCAGAATTATTCTGGAATAGTGTGATGACTACGTTATGTGTCTAGGGTATGTGTATGATGAAGTGTAAGTCACAACAACAGACAGATAAACAATTTAATTTAATCCACTACTCTTGACAACACTGTGACACTCACATACATATAACACTCTACAAGGATATCTTAAAAGAGTCACTGATAACTTTTCAAATAACAATATGTATTCATTACTGGCATGAATGAATATGTGTCCTGATTCAACTACAAGGGAACCAGGAATCACAATCAATTTAAATTACAAGTTATGTACAGAATGTATTTAATATGAATATTGTAGTGACATATATTATTACAAATATTCTATGTGTGTCAGTTGTGTAGTAGTAAAATGAGGTAATACTGGTTTTGTTTTGTTCAAGCTCTGTTGGTATTTGTCATCATGACTTCAATAGTTTGTCTTTAGGGACTAGTATTGGAGATGTTCTCAGTTCCTGATATTAAGACAATTAAATTCCCCTCTGAATGTTATTTTTACAAAGTCATTTCAAGATGAGGGGACATAATGTTGAGCTCAGCTGGCCAAATCAGCTTATCTTGCGTGATGGCGGCAGGAAAGGACTCCTCTGCTCGAATTCTCCCCTGGGCTCTGGAGACACCTCACTGATAGCTAAAAAGACCAAGGAGTATGCTGTCCGACTCTGGATTCAGTAAAGCTCTGACCAGGTGCAGCTCAATACCATCAAGACCACGGTCCCTGAAAACAAGAAGGATATACCTTCTACTTCATAACTAATTGATACTCTAGTTCTACACTGAGCACAATACAACACAAACATTGAGTTCAGAGCGTTAGGCCAACTGTCAGCTTCATCTGAAATACTTTATACCAGTATTTACCCCCTTAATGGTTACCACGCCTCTGCACTTCCAGCATTATTTCTGTCTAATCAATCATCCAGGTGTCAGTGTACTATTTGGCCATTCCATGCCGTTTTACTTCCCTCCGACACCCTCTGTTCAGGCTGGAGCATTATAGGCTTTATCTCCTGTTTGCCACTGAACTACACATATATATACAGGCATAAATTAACAATTTACATTCAATTTTCATTAAAAGATACTGAATGGTTCAAGCTTACCACAATTTCATGGAAATAAACACAGATACGTTGATTAGCAATGAATTCTGGCACAATTACTGGCACAAATTCCCATCTGCTTATGTTCCAGGCTTTTATTTAACACAAATATGAGCTGGCTTCAACGCACTGTTGCTTTATCAAGATTATTTGCACTAGTGGTCTCGAACTAACGCTCCTAAGTGAGTATATCAGCGAGTCTAGCCAATGAGGCCACGTTTCGACAAGTGTTTGAAAAAATGTTACCTTTCCCCGTCTCCCCTAACAACGAAAGATAGTATTTATAGCCCGACCAATCGTGGTTAGTCTTTCATTTGTTGCGCTCCAATCAATTTGGAGTTTACATGGTAGGCTAATTCTGTAACGTGAGGTTTTTCAAACACGTTATAAAAAAATTTTATGAGCAGAAATGATTCCATGCTGTCAGGCATCCCCACTATTTTATTTTGGGTATAATTTATTAATTCCTGGACTATTTGCATAACGTTGTACATATTCTTTGTCAGCAAACCCTAAGGAACCCAAATATCCAAATTTAAAAGCGCTAAGTGGCTGCGTTCAAAATATGTATTTTATCACTGTCCGTCTGAAAAAAAGTTAGTGCATGTAGTCTTACACGCGTGATGGCAGCATTTGTGTATCGTGCGACGCGTGTTGCATGCGTTCCTGATTTTCAGCCCTCCCTCTCTCTTTATCCTTTTGTCCATCTGTTCGTTCGTTTTTGGTAACATAGTGTAGAAAAAGACATGAATGGAATTTAAAATTTAGGTCAACTTGCATATTTCAAGGTTTTTCTTAGAAAGGCAGCACATTTTATTGTGTGTTTGGGAAACGCGTGTATGTTGCAGAAGGCCTATATTTAACGTGGAAACGTTACAATTTGCAGACGAAGCATAAAACAAAGGGGATTTCGAGTACTGTCATTGTGACAGCACTGTTCTTTACCATTCTTCTTCCTTTATTTATTATATGTATTTATTAGGCTTTATATTTACTAGATAATTTATATATGTGGATTAGAATATTCCACGACATAGGTGTTGTAAAATCCATCTTCATAATCTAATTTTATTTAAAAAAAGTTAATAACTTTCTCGTAGACGACATATTAATAACATAATCTCACCAGAATAACTGTTATAATCGTTAACCGTTTTAAATTTTATATATATATATATATATATATATATATATATATATATATATATATATATATATATATATATATATATATATATATATATATATATATATATATATATATATATATATATATATATATATATATATATATATACACACACACACATATATATATACATATATATATATATATATATATATATATATATATGGCCGTAGACACGGGGAGGGGAGGGGGGTTTGGGGGTTAAACAACCCCCCTCCCCCTTCCCCCCTTAGGGTTTGGTGAAAAACATTTGTGGGAAAATTATACTGTACCGTACCAAACATATTTTGTGCGGACATTTTTTTGTAAACTCCCCCCTTATTAAGTCCTATCTACAGCCCTGTATAATCATATATATATATATAGATCAGAATGTTCTTATCCCTTGCTGTCTGACGTTAAAAGTTGCAATCTTTTTCATTGCGCGTTTTAGGGCGGGAAACTTAATTGATCGCCTGTTGAAACAACGCGACATTTATTTCTAACCTTAATAGTGGCGGATTTTTTTTAAATCTGGACGCAATTTCTTGAATTTTCCCCATTTGCATTTCGAGTGAGCATGAATAAATATCTTATATTAATATTTAGCAGTAGATAGTGAAGGGAGTGTTTTACATGCACAAACCAAATCCTCATGTGCTTCTTTGGCTTCACGCAAAACACTTGGTTCAACGTCTGTGTTGTCTAATTAGCAGAATGATAGAGCGCGTGTCTCACCTGGCAAAGTTACCGGGTTACGGATTCCAAACCAGGTAGCCTGATGCTCCAGTCTACCCAACTGTAAATGGATACCTGCCTCTGTTCTTGAGTTAGAATATGTAAAGGCAGATAGAACAGGATCTTGTCACCCCATCTCATAAACCTGGGCCTAATATACTGAAGTCTCGAACATTTTACTCCCACGCGGCAGTACTTGCTATGAGATTACTTCTCTTAATATAACAAATCTTGTATGTAATTAATGTTCACTTTGGGCGGTCTACTTGAGCGCTGTCGCCGAGGTTTTCGTTATTTTGACTTCCTTTTGTACAGTTTTTCTTAAAGTCTTTGGCCTCTCCACACTTCTTTTCCCACGTAGGTTTCAAGTAAATGCATGTCTGAGTGTATTGGCTGGTTTCCTCATAAGAGCACGTCGTGTGAATGTCCGTTTTTTTTTTTTAAATTTACTAATAATCAGCGTGTCAAGGAATGACATCAAAGAGTTCTGGTGTGCGATTTCTGCCTCATGTCCTGAAGATGGCACCATTTCTCCTATACTTAGTTTTCTTCCTTTCTATTTCATGTCCACCCCTCACCTTTCACCGAGCAAGTAAACGTGTCAAAACACAAAGACTCTTGGACACTATAATTAACAAAATACATACTTATAAAAACTAAAGGCAGATGGCAAAATTAAAAAGCAAAAACACTGTCCCACGACCGGGAATCGAACGCAAAATGTTTGTATGGCAGGCATCTATTTGTGGTGAGATCAGTGATACCCTTGATCAAAAGTACATTAATAATTAATTAAATAATTAAAAAGGCAGTAAAAACGATTACAACGGACGTGTTTATTGCGCGTCATCGTCACCGATGCCTCGGGTCGAGCTGTATTTTAAAAAGGTTCGCGCTAAGCCCATCCCAAAAAACCGCTGGCGTGTTCGTCACTCCGCCTTGAGAAATTGAAACTAACATGAAACAGTTTGGGTGCGGCAAATACTTGTTTCGTTTGCGTTGGAGCGATTGAAAAAAAAAGGGGGGGGGGGGAAGAGAGTGAGAGAAGAATAAAACTAATGCTTTTTATGAATCTAAAAATAAACTAATGCATTGTATTGTATCCAAGTCGCATGGTAACCTAGGTTTGAATTTGTATGCTATTGCTTGAGAAAGTCATTACCCCGTGTTACCCGCCACTTCGTTAGGCTAGACATGCTGTAAGTTAACTACGATTCAAATAAACATTGAGAGAAGGGGAAGTGGGGTAGAACGATACTGAAAGTGAAACTTAGAATGACTTTCGATATACATATATATATATATATATAAAAGGATGGTTGGGGTGATAAAATTAATATTATTATTTATAACAAATCCTCCATAGTCCTTATGATAACCTTTATGAATCTGTGAAGATAGAGTTTATTAATAGGGTAGTTCAGAAAAGAAAACCCAATATGCATAGAAAAATACAGAAATGAGAACGGCAAGAAAGATTAGCATAAAAATTATATAGACTGGTAGGGTATAGTCTTCTGATAAATAATATGTTTTAATATCAAAAATCGCACGAGTAATAACCAAGATATTGTAAAAAAAAAAATGCTATATATTTTCGGACAGTGAAACAGACAGACTCTCGTTCTTGCTCAATCTAATGGTAACATATTTGGGACGCAATTTTGAAAAGAGGCATTGGCGTGATTCAAATTTGATTGGTTAACGCTAGGAGGAAGGGAGAGGTAGAAATTGTTAGCCCAAAACGATACATATTTTGTAATGTAATAGCATGGGCAGACTGACCAACAGACTAAGAAACACATAGTATATTTGGGGTTTGGTTTTTCAAAAAAAGTTCAAAATTGGTAGTCGCTTGATTTCATTGGCCAGCCCAAATGATATTAGCGAAAGCTTACAAGGCTCTTGGCCATTTGAAAGAAAATTTTCCTTGATAAGGGACGATGAAAACAGAAGTGTTGATTTTAAATAAAAATTCTAACAGTCTGGACAGTGGCAGAGAAAAACTTAGGCCATATCTGCCAGTCATCGTTGCTTGTGTGTTTATATTTCATTGAATTGTGGTAAGAAGATTGATTTATTATTATGTACTAATAAAACTGCAAAAAGCTAGATACTGCTATTGGGAAAAGTGAATGACATGCTTGGAGCAAAAATTATTGAGTCCTCAAATTGAATTGTGTTTGAATATTGCATATTGTTATGACTATTATTATTATTATAAGATCAGAACATACTAGGAAGCCTCTGTGTTCCATGAACACTCATCAACATGCCTAGAGCGTTTATATTAATAAACAGAAGATAAAATCATACCGAAGGAGATGTGTTTACCCATTTAATTGTGTTGAAGACAACTATGTAAAATGACAGTGGCGTATCCGCCATATGGACCTGAGGTGTGGTCACAGTAGGATGTGAAGTCATAAGAATTAGGGGTTAGTTCACCTGTATGCACTCGAGGCTGACCCCATCATAGAATGTAGTAAATAGTTAATTGAAGTATATTCCAGATGTGAAAAGGCCAGGGTGTCTTTTGTTTGCAGGGTTTTATTTCCTGTTACCAGCCGGTGACAGGAAACCTGATGAAATAAATACGAAGACAGAAACATCTCGAGTGAAATTGTTTACTGTATGCTGTTAGCTAGAAGAAGTTTCTGTGAGCTGACGTTCTATGCAGAGCAGTGTTATATGAGTAAATCTACATACAGAATCTAAGATGATGTGCCATAATCTGGGCACTCTGACAGTTCATCTGTGAATAAATTGATTTCCCTAAAATTAACTTTAATGATCAGGGCGTGATGACAACAACAGCTTCTCAAATAAATGACTCACACTACTATATATATATCCCTGAACAGTTGTGAATACACCTACAGGAACATTATAAGTTATCGTTATAGGACAAAGAGTCCCTTTAGTTAATTAATAGTTGTAAGATATATTTTCCTCAGTTTCAAAGACCTGTCCAAAAGAGTTTGCAGGACAGGCAGAATAAAATTGTAAAAAAGAATTAATGAAAAAAAACATTTTAACCACAGACTTATTCCTTTAATTATAGCGAGTTATAGTGTGTTGTTTTGATGTACCATCATTTTCATTTCATCCCTAGACACTAGCTACATCAAACACCAGACACTAGAAATAAAATACAGCCTGTGTGAGATCTAGAGAGGTAGCGTTAGGTACCCTGAGAATTCATCACCATCATCATCAACTATTAGACTCAGGGTCTTACATTGCTTGACCTCACACGGTTGACACTTCCACAGCAATACATCATTCAATTATAACATCTTAACCTCTCCAGCAAATTAAACTTGCTACACTATTCTAGCCACGAAACCTCCGACGCGCCTTGGTATCTGTGTCTGGGTGCGTTTTTTTCTTAAACTCTTAATTATGATTGTTTCCCTCAGAGATCGTTAGCGTGTCGTTAGATAGTTAGCGGACATACCAAGACTGTTAAACACACGTGATTCTCCAGAGGGATTGGTTGGTTTTGTTCTCTACTGATTTGTGTTTATTGTTAACAAATCTCGTAACGTGATACGAACGTATGCGGCGGATACATCTGCTGGTGAATTTCTGAAGTTTGGCTGTGATTTTCTGGTGGACATGACCTCTCCTCCTAGTCAGGAAACGATCAAGTGTTAATTTTCAGGCTGCAAACTAGCCACTGCAGACTCTTCTTCTACTTATTTGTTCTTACACTTTCAGACGTCAACTTCATGCTGAACATCTGCTGCAAAAGTGTCCAACGAACGAGGAACAGAGGAAGCACATATGAGAGTCACCGGTACAATTACTGGACCAACCTGATGGAGACACCAGCAACCTCAAGCAGACAACTGCTTTCTTTGAACATATTCGCTTTAATGTCTGAAAGCGTAGAAGAAGAAGAAGAAGAAGAAGAAGAAGAAGAAGAAGAAGAAGAAGAAGAAGAAGAAGAAGAAGAAGAAGAAGAAGAAGAAGAAGAAGAAGAAGAAGAAACAAACTCAATACCCACACACACACACAAAAAATGTTCAATTAAAATATCAAAACAATCCTAATATATGGCTCTGGAAAACAGACAGCAAAAAAAAAAAAACCGTAATCTTTCATACACGAGTGTTGCACAAATAGAAGGATTAAATGGTATAACAAGATTACTTATACGGATTTGGTAGAAGGAACAAGACAGATACGAGAGGAACAAGACAGATACGACAGGAACAAGACAGATACGAGAGGAACAAGACAGATACGACAGGAACAAGACAGATACGACAGGAAACAGACAGATACGACAGGAACAAGACAGATACGAGAGGAACAAGAAGCGAGGAGAAAACAGTGGCGTTGGATAAGACACACACTGGGGAAGGCTTGGCGTGAATATATTGAAGGTTTGTGTTCCATAGGGAGCTGAAGGTAGTGATGATGATGATTAATGAAACACTACATTAACACAAACCAACGGGCTGATCACCCGTTTGCCAGTCACTTCGATTACGGAAACAACAGCAAATGGATTGATTTGCCGTTGCCCTAAAGACGCCAATAGGCGTGATGAGAAACAATGGCAAAGAAAACCTATCTGCTGTTGCCCTAAGACGCCACTAGGCGTAATGGCCACTGACTGCTTTGACGGTCGGTGGCTAAGGATGGAAGAAGAAGAAGAAGACATTAACACAACACGTACATAATGAAAACAAAAAGATAACATTAACCAATCGGAAAGTTCGAGAAAGCAAAATTTTAAAAACAACAACAATGGTATTTTTTGTACACAAAAGGGAACAAATAATGCATAAAAAAGAAATACAAAACTGTACAGAGAAAATACACGTCAACAAAACAATAATTGTTTCAATGAATAAGAGAAGCAAATTAGACAAAAAAATCATCTTCGCTCTCCATATCTCTCAAATTCCCTCCCCCTGTTTTGCAAGTTCATCAAATAAGTAGTAGTGAAAAAAACAGGTTTTACAAAATACGAGAAATGAATACCAAAAATATTCTTACAGTGTCGACGCCAGGGATTCCCAACCTGGCGTACACGTTCCCCCAGAGCGGTAGAGAAGCTTGTTAAGGGGGTGCTGGGAATTTTTGGTACATAACTATACTGGCCTGTTGAAATATTCAAAACCAATCTCCTATTTTAACAGTTTATCTATGTTAATCCGGATTACCAGCCCTATGCTCAGTCGAATCCAAAGCAATAAACAAAAATAGAGGCTGAATTTGATATGGGATTATCTCGTTCAAAAACTGTATTAAGATTAAAACTGTTTGTTGGCAAAATCCATTATAAGGGTCTCACTAATTTATTTCACTGTGTTCTAATAAACGTTTGATAACTTTATGATAATAACAAATGTTGCTACGTACCGAATGGGCGTCCGATTGACAGAAAGGCTAGAGCGCTGGTCTCGGGTGGCAAAAGTGCCCTGTTCTACTCATGGCATCTAAACACTCCAGTCTATCCACCTGTAAATGGGTACCTGACTTTGCATTTGAGTTAGGGAAGGAAAAGGCAACGAGGAAGGGAACTGGGCAACCCATCTCTCGATGCTGGATTTAGTACATTGAAGTCTCTAACACTACGGTAGTTTCTGCTATGAGACTGCCTTTACCTTTTATTTCATACCAAATATATGGCAAACTCTGTAATTTATTTCCTCTCATATTGAATAGGGGGCACATGGAGTGTTTCACGCCGGAAGAAACGCCAGGCAAAAGAAAACCAAAAAAAAAACAGGAGTGCAAAGCTTGACCTCCATATAACTGTGCCCAAGTTCGCGCCCCGGAGAGGACACTCCAGCCTCACCCCATGGTATCGGCCCAACACGGGAAATAGCAGTTATCAGTTATAAGCATCTTGCCCAATTGCCTACTGCCGCCTTCAAGCTGGGAAGCCCACAGCCAATTATGTGCTGCCCCGACTCTGTCTGCTTTCCCCACTGGGTGCATGAGGATTAGGGTTAAACCTGGACAGAACATTTTGCACCAGCACACTCCTATATGGCAGCGAGAAACAAACAACCTATGCTAAGCAAGAAAGAAAGCTCAATACATTCCATCTTCGGTGTCTACGCTACATACATCGTTGGTATTCTGTGCAAGGACAAAGTGACAAATGTCGAGGTGCTGTGACGTGCTGGTCTTCAAAACGTGTATACACAGCTTTGGCAGCGCAGACTACGCTGGCTTAGCCATGTCCGCCGCTCGGAAGATGGTCGTATTCCCATAGATATTTTCTACGGGCAACTGGCAGATAGCAAAAGAACAATCGGGCGACCGCAACTGAGGTTCAAAGATGTGTGTAAGAGAGACAAGTAGAAGTTGGACATAAATCCAGCAGCCTGTGAGGACGCAGCTGCTGATCGCACCAAGTAGCAATGCTTCCTACGGCGACATCTCAGATTGCACGACAAGAAGCTCTTACAACAAGCAGAAGAGAAAAGAAAATTCCGGAAGGAACATCAGGCAAAAAAAAAAAAACACAGCTGAGGGATATCACCTCAGGGGCGCACTCCCAAAGTCAGTTATGACTAAAGAAGCTACTACGAGGAGCGTTTACTAAAAGCCGAAAGGGTACGAAGACAGAAACAAGTTGGGAACCCCTGGCCAACACCATATAGTGAATTCGCTATTTCTGGACGACAATTCTTAGCCAAAAAGTATATCTTGTTTCAAACATAATGATCTGTATAATCGTTATCGCCATCACCACCCGCGTTGACAGCAGTAATAACACCGATTACCGCGCATGTTGGAAATTTATCCACCCCTTTAAGTAGAGTTTATAATTGGCGGTTCCCTTGATGGAATAATAGGTTGTCTTTTACTGTTATATTGCTACCAAGAACATAGACTTGTTATTAAGAGATGAGCTTGGTGGATGGAACTCTGGATTTTGTCAATTAGTTAAGTTCAATGTATGGAAGGGTATCCTGATTAAATGTAGCGCACAGTGGTAGTGTGGTGATGTCAGATTGTATACAGTGGTTACTGGCAGTGGCTTACTAAGGTAGTGCAAAGGGGGGCGGTCCGCCATGGGTGACAGACTGAAAGGGGATGCCATCGGACACTATTATGATAGTACTTATTATTAAAAAATATACTTGCAAGTATGTTTCTTTATGGGAGAGGAAGGTGCAAGAGATAACATCCACCCCAGGCGCTAGATACGTTAGGAGCGCATCTGCTTACTGGGAGTTGTTTTGCGAAAATGGGCCGTAGTGGACGTGTGAAGTCCGAGTGTTTTGATCTATGTTTCCGAAAGAAATTGATGAGACGCTCATGAAATGGAGGGCTGTTTGCATGAAGAGTCTATTGGTTATTCGAAGGTGTTTTGCCGTTGAATTAAACGCGTCCACTCTACGTTTAACCACAACCAAAAACTTACAGACTTTCATAACTGGGTGCTTGCGTAGAACAGAAGGGTTGAAAGGGCATGACAAGGTCACAAATGTGGAACTGATGACAAGAACAAGACAAGTGCCAATTGAGTAAGATATGTGAAGATGGCGATGGATAGGACACACATTGAGGAAACATTGATAACATTACAAGGCAGTCCTTGTTCCAGAATCCTCATAGAAGCAGAATTAGACCAAAAATTCATGGAGAAAGGAATTGGAGACAGAAGTGAAAATGATCAGGAAGACGTTGAAATAACATAAGCTCATGGCGTCTGTGGCCTAATGGATATGAACGCAGTTTCATAATCAAGATATACCAGGTTCGAAACCTGTTGCAGGCGGTTTGGTAGCAGATCGCTTTGTGTGGATTTTTAACAATGGTATAAGCGCAGTACCGTTCAGAAAGCAATGGCAAACTACTGAATGAAAAAAATTGCCTAGAAAAATCACAAACAGCCAATAAAAGCTGGGTTGATTGCCACGTCCTGTAAAGGATAAGCAACTAACTTTTAACATGGCACATGACATGAGGAATTGGGATGTGTTTGTTGAAGGCCTATGTTTCTTGGGGAACTAAAGTTTATTGACTGACTCTGCGTTAGTTCAATAATTTATAATTATGCTACACTTGTTGAAGATGTCAGCACTTTTACATATGTTAGATGCTCTACAAGTAATATTAAAACGGATGCGACGATTACATTGAATCTTATTCTTCAAATACCAAGCCATCTGGCGTAGGTGAACATACATCTCCACAACCTTATGTCCCCTGTGCTGTTTATCAATTATGTTGTTGATTTCTTTCCATGACTTACTTATTTACTTACTTAGTCGCTCCTCTTCTACCTGGGGTGTAGAGATTTGCCAGAGAGAGAGAGAGTGAGAGAGAGAGAGCGAGAGAGAGAGAGAGAGAGAGCGCCACACAGTCCTTTCGGCGGTCTTCCTCCTGGTCTGGTTCCAATCTAGTCCTCGGTCCTTCAGAGATTGTCTATTGTTGTCCTCTCAGCGAACTTTGGGTCGTCCTGGAGGACTGGATCCCTAGCTCTTGGTTTCCCATATTAGTCGTGGTAGCCGATCTTCCCCCATTCTGCAGACATGGCCAAACTAGTGCCCTCGATTCATATAGAAATCGAGGGCACTAGGCCAAACCATCGTAGTTGGGACTGTTCTTATTGTGACTGCAGGGACTGAGTTTTGAAGCCGTTGCGGACTATGTCACTTCTTGTTACTTCAACCACCTTCCTCAGATACCTCATTTCTGACTTTTGTCTTTCTATAGATGTCAAATCGTCCAGTATCTTCTACCCTTGTCAGAGTGTTTATAAAGTCCTTGTGCAACTTTAAAAAGTGATAGATGCCCACTGTTACCGGCATATAAAAATATTATAAAGTTAACACTATTGTGGACTAATCAAAGCCACATTCTTCGGACGAACTTATGATCGGGGTTACAATTGCAATTCACTAAGACGCAGCTCGAGAATGTTTTCAACGAGTTGGAAAATGGCAGTGAATGATGTTCCACAAAAGAAATCTGTTATGTTGAAGTCTAAAAATATGAACTGTGTGCATTAAAAACTAATAAAAAAATATTTTGCTTTGAATGCTGTTTACAGTGTCCTTCTATCATGTGCATCCAAAGTTATTTAAGTTTAAATTTGCAAAAGGACTTTATAAACACTCTGTTTTATTGTTTTCACAAACAGAGAGGAACGAAGAGCCACAGTAGTTAATCTCGAGATAGACAACGTGTCCTGATTTATGAAGCAGCAGTAAACAGCAGAGATGAATTATGCAAACTCCTGTAGCGATAACATACATGCAACACGCTATGGTTTACCCATAATCTGTACGGGGTGTTTGCGTTTTCGGATGTGTACGGCCCGTACAAACGTCTGTACGGGTTTTTTCGCCTAATTATAAACCCTTTCAGCACCATTATGACGTACGCCATACGGCATAAATCTTTACAAATTTTGTCGCTGTGCCGTACGGAGTACGTCACGGAAGTAGCGCGATATTTCGTTCCCATACACCTATAAGACGTACGCCGTACGTCATATTTTAAAAGCACCAGAACTCTTCTGTTTATAAGCGTATCGGCAATTGCTGGGCATAATCGGATTCAGCATTTAAAAATCTGGCCTACTAAGCTTGAAACGAACAAAATATTTTACTGCTAGCGAATACAGTAGAACTGATAATAGCGATTTTACAAAAGCAAAAGTTCACAAACATGGACGCTGCCGAACCATAAACATCTGGTGTAAAATAAAAGCACGAAAATTCTTGTTGAATTTATTCAACTTGAATGATTCTGACGATTCTTTTTAGTAAGATTCTCGTAATTTTTACCTTTAGTGCCATCGAGTATGTATAATATGTGTATTTTCGTACCATTTAGAGTTAGGGTTAGGTTTACATGGAAAGTGTTAATGAATTCGAATACTTAGGATCAATCATCAACAGCTCTGGCGACTGTGCAGTAGAAATTAAAAGAAGACTTGCAATTGCTTCACATAAACTAATACAGATGAAAAACCTATGGCAAGGCACAAGCAAAGAAACAAAGTTACAACTGATCAGAGCATGTATATTCCCTTTAGCAACATACGGCTGCGAGACTTGGACACTCAATAAAACAGTTGCAAAAAAGATTACATCATTTGAAATGAAATGCTACAGAAGGATGTTGAGAATACCCTGGACAGAAAAAAAGACCAACAGAGAAGTACTGCACTCACTAAACGTACAGGAACATTGGCTCCTAAATACCATCGCAATAAGGAAGCTGAAATTTTTCGATCATATAAAAAGACATAATAGTCTGGAAAAAATAGTGATGGAAGGCATGGTCCCTGGAAAAAGGGGAAGGGGTCGACCTAGACGACGGTGGACCCAGGACATCACACAGAGTCTGAACTTGTCTTTGGCTGATGCAGGTCGACTTGCCCAGAATCGTGATGCGTTCAGAGCAGCTGTAATGGAGACAACGTTCTGGAAAGAATACGTCACATGATGATGATGATGATGTTAGGTTTACACTAAACCTAATCCTAACTCAATAGGGCATACACATATTATACATACTCGACGGCACTAAAGATAAAGGTTACCCAGATTCAGAGTATGTGTAGTCTGGTTCAGAATCAGACTGATGTAGATTTAGAGCAAAGTGATAGTGAACGTCTTGCTAAAACGAGGAAAGTGAATGATAGTGAAAGGCTTGCTAAAATGAGGAAAGTGATTGATAGTGTTAGTAGTAACATTCGATCTAGATCTAGTTCACTCAGTTTAGATCAAAATAATTCATCAGTGAAAAGAAAGGCAGTGAAAACAAGATCTGCACCTAAACAAGTAAAGAAAATGTCGAGATCTAAACCTTGGAATAAAAAAATGAAAAAAAAATTGATGAGGAAGAACGTCACCTAAAAGACATTGGTAACCAGAGGCAGGGAAAGAAAATAATGTAGATGCAAACGTAAGTCATGAATGGAGACAAGAGAACCA
>JAMPIV010003818.1:0-2500 GCA_024509875.1 Oreohelix idahoensis
CGTAAATTGACGGAGATGTTACTTTCATTTCTGTAGGATTCCGCAAATATGTCTGCTGCTTGTTTGCCGGTATATAGTTTACCTGCATCATCTAGTGTAATGGTTTGTCGTTGAGAATTGTTATCGTCATTCAATTGTTTAGTGAGTTTCCACAACTTTCTCCCTTCCTTTTCAAGGTTTAGTTTATATGTTTTTTCCCTCCAGCTTCTCCTCTGGGCTTCTAGTTTTCCTTTGATGAATTTTGCTTTTGCCTTTTGTAGCATGATATGGTTCTGTTGAGATGGTTGTACTTCTGCAGTGTGCCTTGCTTCATTCATTTCTTCTTGTAGGTTTTGTAGTGTGTTGGACCAATATGGTACATAGTTCTTCCTCGCTCCTCTCGGTATTGTCTCCTTTGCCACTTTGAGTACTCCATTATTAAAATCCCAGATGACTCTGTTAATGTCTCTGTCTAGTACCCTAATATCTTTTGTAAGCAGATTTGCTCTGTGTTGATAAATGGACCAATTTGCTTTTTTATAATTCCATCTTGGCTGACTTGGACTTGTATTAATTGTTCTATTAATTTTGATGAATACAGGGCGATCATCACTTCCACTGAGTTGTTCTCCTATTTCCCTTTCCATTATCCCAGCCAAATCAGGTGTGCAGAATGCCAGGTCTGGGGTAGAGGTGCTATGCCATCTTCTGGAGTAAAAGGTTGGAGGGTCATTAAGGTTGTTTAGAAGGGTTAGGTTATTGTCGTCTTGCCAGTTTTCTATCTCTTCGCCCCTTCTATCTAGCTGGTTGTATCCCCAGCTTTGGGAATGGCTGTTGAAGTCTCCCACCGCTAGGAAGTTGCCAATGGGGACATCTATGCTAGCCATGTTCAGTGGTATGTCATTGGGGCAGTAGAAGTTTAGAAGATCTAGTTCCAGAGTGTATGTTTAAGATGGATTACTTGGTATTCTGCACCTTCTTTATATGTCTTGGATTCTATAGCGTTGTGGTTATTCCTTATAAGTGTTAGTATGCCACCCTTCTTCCGATCTTTTCTGTCAACTCTGAAGCATTGATAGCCCTGTATCTTAAAATGTTTTCCTTCCTGTAGGTGGGTTTCTTGTATGCAGCATATGCTAATTTCTTTCCGAAATTGGGTATTCTCTAGTTCAGTCTTTTTGTTGTTGACTCCCTCTGCATTCCAATGCATGACATTCAGAGGGGTCGTTGTCTTATCTGGTTGGCCAGTTACTTTCCCCTTCCACCTCCTGGCTCCATTAGGCAGACTAAGGGGACCTCCAGTAGCTGAGGGTGGATTCTGTCGAGGCTCAGAATCCGGCACTGCTCCTGCCTGGAGGGACTTCACAGGGCGAGCACCATAACGATAATTTTTTGACATCTGTTGTGTAGACATATTAAACCTAGGCGGGTTGCATGGTACCATGGTTGCTGGTGCGCCTCCTGGCCTGGTACCTCTGACTTCAGCACCTGTTTCTTAAGGCAGAACCCCGCCCACACAACAATGAGACAAAAGATAACTCCAGGCAGGTGACTACACTCAAGCCGCAAAAACAGGATTTTGTGACAAAAGATAGATAATTTCTGTATTGGGTGGCCAATCCCAAATTAATAAAATGTTATGATGTAATATAAAATATGTATGAATTTTTATCAGATTTTGTCTCTTTGTAGTTGTACCTTATTTTTATATAATAATGTTTTAAACAGTTATATATGTATATATTTTAAAAAAATATATAAAAATAAATAAAACTATCAGGTTGCACATTTTTTTCTAAATTCATTATTTTGTTTTTTAATTGTCTGAAAATATGTGTAAATAAGGAGGGGGGAGGAGCCTTATCCTTCACGTGTACTGTCCCTTGGACAATGCCTTGATGCGCCAGGGGTTTATACTTACACAAGACTGTCTGCCAATTTTCTATCCATTATTTGTTTTGTTAAACCAGAAATATAAAACACTATAACATGTTTATGGATCTGGCATCATCGGCTGGTCAGAAAGATACAACTACAAGCAAAAAGGAATCTAAAGTAATATGAATTATAACAGTATTTTTTTATTTTATTTTCCTGATCAGACTATACTTGTGAATGCATGGATGGATGGAGTGGCAATCAGTGTGACAAAGACATCAATGAATGTTTGGCCACTTCTGCCATGTGTCTTAATGATGGGCAGTGCATCAACAAGTCACCTGGATTCAGGTCAGTGTCTAAACCCTTTAACATAATGTTAACATCAGTCCTTTAATATGTTAACATCAATCATTAAAAATAATGTTAACATCAGTCCTTTAATATAATGTTAACATTATTCTTGTTACATAATATTAACATCAGTCCTTTAACATAATAATAACTTCAATCCTTTCACAATCTCATTGTAACATCCTGGCAATGAAGTGGCTGACAGATTGGCAAAGGAAGGTGGAAAGCTAGCTCAGCCTATTACAAACATAACTTCCAAAGAAGCAAAGACTTTATCAGAAGCAGATAC
>JAMPIV010003818.1:10000-61545 GCA_024509875.1 Oreohelix idahoensis
TTACAAATGTACAACTTTACCTGACTTGCTCTGTTATTGACCTGACTTGCTCTGTTATTGACCTGTACTTGCTCTGTTATTGTCCTGACTTGCTCTGTTATTGACCTGGACTTGCTCTGTTATTGTCCTGACTTGCTCTGTTTATTGTCCTGACTTGCTCTTGTTATTGACATGATTTGCTCTGTTATTGTCCTGTTTAGAGAACACATGTGCTGTCATATTTTATAATTGTAACAATATTTGATTATTATTGTGGGTAATCATATTGCTTGTGTGTTTCAGCTGTGTCTGTCCCCAACACTGGACAGGGAAACATTGTGATGTGGGCCTGCTGGAATGTTCTGACATCACATGTTTGAATGGTGGAACCTGTGCTGAGAATGCTGGGAAATCACCGTACTGTATTTGTTCACCAGGTAAGCTTTGTTTTTTTTTTCTCCTCTCCTTTTTATAGAAAACAGTTTGGTAATAGACTCACTGTAGCTCCTTGGTTTCTGTAAGAAATAATGGGTCCTTCATGAGAAGCCCAAGAATTGGATTTTCACTGGCCGTTGAATGCATGCCTTAGGAGTATTTAATTTTTAGTTGAGTTTTGCTACTGCTAGTGTTTTAACTAGTAGTTAGAGTCTAACATAAAGGTCTAACATTAAAGGTCTACCTCAACATTTGAAAATTGCTTTTTCTTGGTCAGTTTTTTCTCTCAGTCAACTCTTCCTCTTGTTGTAGCTAGGACAGAAGAAGAGGACAAACACAACACCTAGGACATAAAAACAGCCTAGGAGAATTGACACAGACATGTGACCTTCACATTCTGAATAGTTCTATCCTTGATGAGTTATTCTTTCTCAATTCCCCTTCGTATTGTTATTAATTCCTTTTCTCTGTCTTTGTTACTGCTTATTCTTCACCTTGTTTTTTTTTTTTTTTTTAAATCTCCCTTTTCTTCTTATCCTTTATTCTTTTTTTTTTTTAAATTTTTCCATCATTTTTCAATTTTTTAGTTTCTCTTCCACTTGCTTTTGTTGTTTTTCTTGATCAGCTCCTGGCAGCTGTTACTAGCAACATTATTGTATTTTGTTTTCTTTGTTTTTATTTGCTTGTTGTTGTCTAGATTTTCTGTTTCCTGGCTGTTCCAGATCTGACAAATCTGTGCTGAAATATTCTCTTCAAGTTTACATTCAGTTTGTTCTACCCCATCTTGACTCATTCTGGCCTTATTTACCTTGTGATTGGAATTCTCTATTTGTTCAACAGGATACACTGGGGCTGACTGTTCTGTCAAACTTTCAAGTTGTATGGGCCAAACCCTTGTCATCACAATGTACCTGTCCCAAGTATGTCAGTGTCAAGAATGGTACTGATGAGAAGCCCAGATAGTGACAGACAAAATTGGTCACATGTCATTGTGGTACCTGGTTTTTACAGTTAGGCTAAGATTTGTACAGCCACGTTGATGACAGAACCAAAATGTTTATGTTAATTGGGTACCAGAATTTTAACAGGTAGGCTAAGATTTTACATAGCCCAAGATGATGTGACAAACAAAAATAGAGCATGTCAACTGTGCTACCAAGTTCCTAAGGTAAACCTTAGATGGCAACTGCCAGATGATTGCATACAAAATTGTCACATGTCATAATTTACCTGGTTTTCACAGGTAGGGCCTGAGACTGGACAGGACAAGAGGAAGACACACATGCTTTCTCGTGTTACAAACTGATCTGCCTGATTGATTTTGTTCTCACTGGTTTTTTACTGGTTGTATTTTTTCTCACATCTCCAAGGAGGCATTGGGTCACAGCTACAATTTTTTGCTTCCAATAGGGAACAAATGTTCTTGTAGTTGTGCTTCCTGAAGCAAGTTACTTTTTTTTGTGATGGTTTGCTGAGCTTGAATCTTCAAGACTGGTGTTAATCTTACTGTTCTGATCAGGGCATGCATACAGGGCAATGAACTGAGCTGATAGACTAGCTTCAGAGCACCCAGAGAAGGTGCATTGGATCTGGATAAGAGAGAGATACATTAATTATGCCTATTAGAGAATGACACTGCAATCGATGAATCATCAAGGCTAAGACCTGCTGGAATTTGGCATCAACGTAAGACCAGCAGAGATGGACACGTATGAGAGAGGATG
The DNA here is from genome assembly GCA_024509875.1 of Oreohelix idahoensis. Taxonomy (NCBI): domain Eukaryota; kingdom Metazoa; phylum Mollusca; class Gastropoda; order Stylommatophora; family Oreohelicidae; genus Oreohelix; species Oreohelix idahoensis. The sequence continues at coordinate 12,139 of JAMPIV010003818.1, forward strand.
CATCTGGCGTGTATACAACCATTGACACAACAAGAACAATTTTGCATTCATACCCTTCAACATTTGCTGAGGGAGACTGAGAGCACCCTGTGGGTTGTGCCTGGATGGGCAATGGCATCAATTCTTAATCAAACAATATACAATAAGTGTAGTAGCCTCATACCCAAACTCTGTGTTGGTCATTTGTGCTGATGTGCTTGTTGGGACAGCCTTGATCTTTTGATCTCGTGACCTCATGTATTTGGTCCACCCTCAAAACTTTAAAAACTACAGGATATGTATCATTTAAAAAAAGTGTTCCGGCCCAAATACGAGCGTGCTTGTGGGACCTGCTTGACTTTGATCTCTGACCTCAGTATTTTGGTCCACTCAAGTCTTTTAACTACGGTAGTATCATGTAAAAGTAGTTTGGCCACATCGATGTGACCTCATGTATGTGGGACTGCCTGATCTTCAAAGACGATCTCGACCTACAGGATGTATCATGTAAAAAGTGTTCGGCCACATACGATGTGCTTGGTGGGACTGCCTTGAGCTTGATCTCTGACCTCATGTTATTTGTCCACTCAATCTTAAATTACAGGTTGTATCGATGTAATTAAAAGTGTTTGGCCCACCAACATACCGATGTGTTTGGTGGGACTGGGTTGATCTTGATCTCTGACCTCAAGTATTTGGTTCCCAATCAATTCTTTAAAACTTACAGGTTGATATCCATGTAAAAAGTGTTTGGCCACATACGATGTGCTTGGTGGGACTGCCTTGATCTTGATCTCTGACCTCATGTATTTGGTCCACTCAAGTCTTTAAATTACAGGTTGTATCATGTAAAAAGTGTTTGGCCACATACGATGTGTTTGGTGGGACTGGGTTGATCTTGATCTCTGACCTCATGTATTTGGTCCACTCAAGTCTTTAAACTACAGGTTGTATCATGTAAAAAGTGTTTGGCCACATACGATGTGCTTGGTAGGACTGGGTTGATATTGATCTCTGACCTCATGTATTTGGTCCACTCAAGTCTTTAAACTACAGGATGTATCATGTAAAAAGTGTTTGGCCACATACGATGTGCTTGGTGGGACTGCCTTGATCTTTGATCTCTGACCTCATGTAATTTTTTGGTCTTTAAACCAATGTGAACACAGATCTAAGAGTCAATCAAAGTAAACAAAGATCAAAGAGTTAGTCAAAGTAAACAAAGATCAGAGTCAGTCAAGGTGAACACATATCAAAGAGTCAGTCAAGGTGAACATAGATCAAAGAGTCAGTCAAGGTGAACATAGATCAAAGAGTCAGTCAAGGCAAACTGAAATCCTGGGAAGAATTTGGAGAAAAGCTAGAAATTTAGGCTCAAGAAAACCGGAAATTGTGCTACAAAACCCTAAAGAACATGAGGAAGGAAAAACAGTGCCCTTTTAAATTTTATAAAGTACAAGCAAGGCATATTGCTTACTGCCCCAAAAGAAGAATGGAAAAATTATTTCTTAGAACTTGTTGATGGTGAACAAGGTCAAACATCAGAAATGATAACCACTAGCACAGAAGAGGAAACCAATGGTGGTGAAGATGGCATCAAGATGGAAGAACTGAAGGCAGCACTGGAGAAAATCAAGATGGACAAAGCATGACATGATGGTATAACACCAGAAATGGTTAAACACAAAGGAGCAGCAGGCAACCTATTATTCCTGAGGATACTACAGGCAGCTTGGTGCCACAAGACCATACCAAAGGATTGGGAGATTGTCATCATAACACCCATTTTCAAAAAGGTTGACAACCGACAATGTGGAAATCAAAAAGGCACATCCCTTCTATATGTCCCTGGTAAAATCTACTCTAGAAGCCTGGAGCAGAGACTCAGACACCAAGCTGAGCCACAAGTGGATGAGGTCCAATGTGGCTTCCGAGCAAACCAAAGTACTCATAAAGGTGAGATGCATCTTTATTTCTTGGATCTGAAAAAGGCGTTCGATAAGCTCCCCTGGAGCAAACTTTGGGACTGCTTGGCACCTCTTTTATGCTATACAGAGCTTCTATAAGTCTTGCAGAAATTATGTGAGGATGGCGAACCATAAGTCAGAAGAGTTCAGGACCACCACTGGTGTAAGACAAGGTGGTATCCTGTCACCTTATCATTTCGTACTCCTCATGGATGATGTCATTGCAGCATGTAAGGAGAGAACAAGGAAGTATTTAGTTTGGTACTGGAAGATGAGACAGGTTTGTATTTCAGAGCTGGCATTTGCTGATGATGTTGCCCTATTGCTAAATCAGAGGAACATCTTCAATCAAACCTGCAAGTCTGGAAGGAAGAGCTGGAGAAGAGAGGGATGGACATCAGCAGCTCCAAAACAAAAACCATGGTGATATCACGAGAGGAAAGAAGGCATCAGATTAAGCCGGGAGAACAGGTCCTTGAGCAGGTCGACCACTTTAAATACCTCAGAGCTGTCATAGACTGGAAGGGAGGCATTAAAGAAGAATTTGCTACATGAAGAGCAGCAGCTGGGAGACTTTTCTCAGGCCATAAATCAAGGAATCCTCAGCAAAAAAGAAATTGGCTTAAAGACGAAGATGGCTGTTTACTGCTCTACCTATTGTTAAGAATAGAACTGGTGTAAGGGACGTAAATCTGGGTATATTAGTAACCAAGATAGATTCTGAGTTGGAGCACTTGTTTGCTTGTTAGCTATCAATTTATTTAGAGAGTATCTCGTGATAGTTTCGAGAGCGTGACGCTGATATATTTACTGTATTGTTTTGAGTTGGGTGAGAGACAGCCCGCGTGAAAAGCACTGATCAGCGGGACGAGTGTGTTATCTGGGGAGTGTTATTCTGTATTGTTTTTGAGTGCCTGGGTGAGAGACTAGTATTTCGCTGTGGATACAGCGTAGTATAAAACTGCAGTTTGAATTATTGTGGAAATGTTTATAACTGCAGTGTGCAGTCTTTAGGCCATGAATCATGATAACTGCTGAGTGCAGGATTCTTTATAGTGCTGAGTTCAATAAGAGTACTTTAGGCCATGAATCATGATAACTGCTGAGTGCAGGATTCTTTATAGTGCTGAGTTTAATAAGAGTACTTTAGGCCATGAATCATGATAACTGCTGAGTGAAGGATTCTTTATAGTGCTGAGTTTAATAAGAGTACTTTAGGCCATGAATCATGATAACTGCTGAGTGCAGGATTCTATATAGTGCTGAGTTTAATAAGAGTACTTTAGGCCATGAATCGTGATAGCTGCTGAGTGCAGGATTCTTTATAGCGCTGAGTTTAATATGAGTACTCTAGGCCATGTATTATGATATCATTGTAGCTGCCGAGTGCGCAGTCCTTATGTGGTAATTTATATCTTGTGTTGTGCTGTGAACGGTATTCTATGTGTATTTCATATCAATGTGTTGTGATGTGAATAAACCCATATGAAATGTCACCTGTCGTTTACAACCCTTCATGACTCGTGTGTATGCACCTGTGGCGTGAACGACTGGACCAACACACGCACTTAATATGTGAGGTGACAGGGAACTTAACACGTATTTAGAAATAGCCCCGGAGTGGGCGTGGCCTATTTATATCGAGAACCTGTTCATCACTTACCAGTAGACTTCTACAGTGTTTGCCTGTGTGGCGTATATGTATGTATCAAATGTAGACATTACCAGATACACAACACAACAGTAACGTTAGCAAATAATCAATAAGACACCATACACCAATCCTTTGTATACAGTGACAACCTATTTGCAACAGTGGTGTGCTAGTTTTATAGGATCTTACACCCGCGAAATTCGCGTGATATTAATTCACAAGTGTTAGCTTGTAGCCTGAGTGGCGTTAGTATATGAAAGACAGACATCACATTTGAGAGCTGTATCCAGGCCCAAGGAAAACTTATTCAGTATCAGTTAAACTGGGAACTGTTAACTCAAGTGACAGTCGCAAGTCAAGGAATTTATTACTCAAGATTATGAGATGTCATGATATACAGTGGCGTCTGTATACCAGTACAAGTAATCATCTGGCAGTATGAACGAGCGGTGTACCTCCTTTCAACGAAATTGACAGACGGTGACCCATTTCCTGCTTTCCTGTGCGGTGTGTTAGCACGTAGCGTGCTGAATCGAGGACCTGAGCGGAATCAAGGTGTCAAGTTCCAATGCCTTTCTGTTGTCGAATGTTTTACCAGTGAACTTTGTGATATCCAGGGTGTTAACGGAAAGGAACAGGAGAGTTTTCATTCAAGATAAGTGGTTATTTTTTGTTATGTGAACTGTGTCGCCTTAACTATGTCAACGAGCCTTCCTGTGCTTTACATCTCCTATACTGTTGAAATCGGTTGTTTTTGTTGTCTAATTCTATATAGACATATTATTAGGATTTAGTATTGATGCTAAGTATTGATGGTTGTATGATATAGGATGACTTCCCTCATATGATGTTATAAGGGTTCTTTGAAAAGGAATTGATGATACAAAGTTTATGAATAATGTTTTTGGTATACATACTTAACTGTGTGAAATGGAAGGGTAATTGTCAGAACTTCTTGAAACATAAACTTGCGACATTAATAATTATACTGATATAGATATATAGTTAACTGAGTGATTGAATCACCATGGATTTTGATAATAATCCTGCAGATATAAGGCCTATGTTGGAGTGTGCATTGTTGATAGGTAGAGATGAAAAGGGATTGAGAGGTCCAAGACTTGGAGTATGGATCATGGACGATTTTTTGGTTAATGTATCGGCATCTCTAGAGTTATTTGCTGAACATAACTTTAAGCTTCTTTGTAATTCAATAATGGCTAGGGATTTGATTGATTTGCTACGGCACCTTCGAGTGTTTTTGCAACAGTATATTGAACTTGAACACGGACAGATAGTGCAAAGTATATTCAAGATAATCCACAACGGTATTCCTGATGAGCAGAAAAAGGAATTAGGAAGTGAGAAACAAATAAAAGTCAACAAACAGAGTGCCCTACGGGAAAGGGACAATTGTTTAAAAGTTACTACTGAAGTGAGTAAACTACACGAAACAGTCTCTAAACTCACAAATGAGTTAGATAAGTCAAACACGGAACTTACTAAAGTACATAGGGCGTTAGATGCAGCATTGAACAAGAACAAAGAGTGGGAAATTCGGGTGAAAGACAAAGATGACGAAGTGGGTAATCTCACTCGAGAGATTCATAAAAAGAAAGAGATGTATCAGAAATTAAATGCTGAAACAAATGAATGGGAGAGGTTATACATAGAAATGCTTCATGATATATGTTTTGGTAAACTTGAAGAGAAGAACACTGTATGCCCAGAGAAGATTGATGAGCTTGTAAATAGCTATGATAGTGAAACTGAGGAACTTCAGATGGACTTAACACCTAAAAAAGAAAAGGATGAGAAAGACAAATTAGAAAAATTAACAACTGAGAGAGAGAAGATGATTAAGATTGAGAGATTGACATATTAAATAGGAAATTAAGTGAAGAAATTTCACAAAAAAATGTTGAAATTGCAGAAAGTACAAAAAGGGTAGAGGGTCTACTCGATGTTATTTTGAACAACGGAATATGGTCTTCTGTAAATGTGGACAATGCTAGACAGAAAGTTGTTTGCCAACAGGTTAAAAAAGCAAAGATCCAGCCCTATACAATCTTTGCTGATAGAAAAGTTAAATGTGATAGACAAATATCTTTTCGGGGAAAATATAACTTTCGGAGATCTTTTGATTCTTCTTGCAATAGCAACAATTCTTGGCGGCAGTGTAATAGAGAGAATGATAAGGTAACAGTCAGTCCTGATAGATTTCAAGCTAAAAGCCCAAAGATTAAACGAGTAACTGATTTTGGAAGTTCTCAGAAGATGATAACAAGGGATAAAGTTATAAGTAGTGGTTCCAAGGATGAAACCCATTATATGCGTAACAATAATCATACTTTTAGATCTGCAGATGATACTGCAAACAAGCATATTGTCAAAGAAAAGAATGGAAAGAGTTTTTGTAGGAGAGATGTTTCTAAGGTTAGAAAGTACCAAGGAAATTCATATGATAATAATTTTCCTTCTCAGAGAGATAAGAGACAAGTTAATGTATCTCAACAGTTTAATTCTCAGAATTTTGAAAATAATGGTACAGACAAATACAAGAAGAGTTTTCAGTCGTGCAATAATTTTTCTGACAGATTTTTTGTGCGGAGTAGAAACGTTAATCATAACAAGTCTGACTGGGATTATAGACATAATAATAGTCTCAAACAAAGAGGAAATGATGATAAATCTTTTGATCAAACGACGAATAATAAGTGCAATTATGCTAATTTTGCTCGACATGAGCCTAGAAGCATTGTTATTAACCAAAGTAGCAATGATAATGATGTCACAAATACTACTGCTTGTTATGTTTCTGATTTTGAAAGAGCAGCACGTTGTTGTGAACTTAAAGGAAGAGTCGATGACATCGTGAAGTGACCAGATTTCCACACGGACCACAGTGCGGGGTAATTGTTGGTTTAACCTCTCCGTTGTTCGTAGTAAATTTCACCATTCATTAAAATGGAAATTTTCGTTTGTATTTTTTGAACAGAGACGACTTCTCGATAAGGGTCAGCGCTTCTGTTTACGGTAGCGGCAAGAATATAAGTCAACATTGTGCCCGAGTGAGTGTTCAAGCAGAACATATCAGCGTGCTAACTATGCATTGGACGGGTTACCCCTAGTGTTTATGAGATGTCGGCAAGACCTATGGAGATTTTTTTTTGCGGTTGATTCTTTTTTGTTTTGTTTGTTTATTAGGACAGAAGATGTTAATGTATTCTATTGCATAGATCATTATAGGTTGTTATATATCATCTTTACGCATCACTTGATTTCTATTGTTTTTCTTGATATGTATGACTGTTTTAATTATGCATTAGTTCATTTCGATGTTATTTTTATACTATTGTATTTTGGTTGATATGTAGTGTGTTAGATGGTAGTGACGTGTTGTTTACTATTCATGAATGCAATGAGCAGATTTATATTTAACCTTACTGGTTACAAACCTATGCCTGTTTACACCTTATAATCATTGACTTTTATACTCTGGTGTAGAACTTGCAGTTTTTTTTTTGGGGTATTTGTTTTACAGATATGTTGGGTAGAATAGTTTTGTTCATGATGAGTTTGCTAGCTCATACATACTCATTAGTTGTAGTGTTACAATAGTTACTTTTAATATATCAGGTGGAGAAAAATATAAATTTATAACTGAATAACACTATAGCTAGCTGAACGTGATTGTCAGCCGGAAATATTTAAAAGTTTAAATTGAACTGTATAGAGAAAATTAACAGCGGTTGCTGATATTGTTATTTGATTGAGAAATCTAGAGATCTGATTTAAGCACTTGCTTAACATACATTACGTTGTTTTCATGTATTTGCAAACTTGTATGTTGGTAATAGTGTGTTTTTCTATGTGTTTCTCTGTGATGTAATTTTTTGGAAAATATTTTTTTTTTTCCAGACATTGTAATTTTTTGGTTTTGTGTGTGCCTAGCGTTTGACTATGTGCTATGTTTGATATGTAGAATAATGTTAGTTCTTTAAAGAAAGTTTTTTTTGTGGTTTTTTGGATGTTATGTTTTATTAGCGCTTGATTATGCGTTGGTCTTATAGCAATGCTATTACTTTTTTGTGTGGTGTCGATAATTTATTGTTGATTATGTATAACTTGTTTAAATTACTGATTATGTTTTGTTTAGTTATAAACTATTTTTTTTGTAGTATTAGTATAGGAATACTTTGTTATTTTCTTTTGTGCTTTTCGATCGTGTTTGTATGTATTTTGAAATACGTTGTTGATCTAAATAGTTATTAGTATATATTTTTACCAACGTTCTCTATATTCACACCTTTTGCTTTCTATCTGTCTCTGTTGATTATCCTTCATTCCATCCCTTCTTTTCTATTGTCTTTTCAGTATGGTTTCATATTTTGTTTACAGTTCGTGCTTTTATTTACGTTTCACTTCATTTTTCTTGTATACTTCTTCTTTCGCTTCTTATACTTTCATTCTATGTATTGTTACTTTAATGGTATAACTTAATATAGTGTAGCTACTTATGATATTTGTAATTATTTTACATATAACAAATTGTTTGAATGTAATATTATTGTTTTTTCCTCATATTCTGATTTCATACTTACTTTTGTTACGGATCATTTTTCGTTTGTTTGATCTTGTCTTTGCTTGTACTATCGGTTGTTTCCTATTTAATTGTTCTGTATTCACTTAACTCGGTTTTGTAATGCATTATTTTTTGGTATGCTTAATTGATTACATTGGATACTTCATTTTTACATTTCACTTAATGCTTATATTTTGTAGATGTCTTATTTTAACTTAACTTAAGGTAATTCTTATACGCATATGTTAGAGATTCATTGTCCTCTTAATCTTTTTTGGTTTTGGGGAATGTATTTGTCAAAAAATTGATAGAATCAATTTTTTTCTCTGGGGGTGAGGTAAGATGTTAAGAATAGAACTGGTGTAAGGGACGTAAATCTGGGTATATTAGTAACCAAGATAGATTCTGAGTTGGAGCACTTGTTTGCTTGTTAGCTATCGAATTATTTAGAGAGTATCTCGTGATAGTTTCGAGAGACAGATTACAGACAGCGTGAAAAGCGCTGATATATTTATTCCGTATTGTTTTGAGTTGGGTGAGAGAAGCTCGCTGCTAGCCCGCAATTGTTTGTGTTGTGTGAACAGTGAGAAAGTCTCGTGACTGCTTTTCAGCGGGACGAGTGTGTTATCTGGGGAGTGTGTTCCAGGCGTTCGATGGAGTAAGTCGAGCCTGTGTTTTTGGGAAGTGTATGCCTGTACAGTGCTGAGTTAATATGTCGACTAGTATTTCGCTGTGGATACAGCGTAGTATAAAACTGCAGTTTGAATTATTGTGGAAATGTTTATAACTGCAGTGTGCAGTCTTTAGGCCATGAATCATGATAACTGCTGAGTGCAGGATTCTTTATAGTGCTGAGTTCAATAAGAGTACTTTAGGCCATGAATCGTGATAACTGCTGAGTGCAGGATTCTTTATAGTGCTGAGTTCAATAAGAGTACTTTAGGCCATGAATCATGATAACTGCTGAGTGCAGGATTCTTTATAGTGCTGAGTTTAATAAGAGTAATTTAGGCCATGAATCATGATAACTGCTGAGTGCAGGATTCTTTATAGTGCTGAGTTTAATAAGAGTACTTTAGGCCATGAATCATGATAACTGCTGAGTGCAGGATTCTATATAGTGCTGAGTTTAATAAGAGTACTTTAGGCCATGAATCGTGATAGCTGCTGAGTGCAGGATTCTTTATAGCGCTGAGTTTAATATGAGTACTCTAGGCCATGTATTATGATATCATTGTAGCTGCCGAGTGCGCAGTCCTTATGTGGTAATTTATATCTTGTGTTGTGCTGTGAACGGTATTCTATGTGTATTTCATATCAATGTGTTGTGACGTGAATAAACCCATATGAAATGTCACCTGTCGTTTACAACCCTTCATGACTCGTGTGTATGCACCTGTGGCGTGAACGACTGGACCAACACACGCACTTAATATGTGAGGTGACAGGGAACTTAACACGTATTTAGAAATAGCCCCGGAGTGGGCGTGGCCTATTTATATCGAGAACCTGTTCATCGCTTACCAGTAGACTTCTACAGTGTTTGCCTGTGTGGCGTATATGTATGTATCAAATGTAGACATTACCAGATACACAACACAACAGTAACGTTAGCAAATAATCAATAAGACACCATACACCAATCCTTTGTATACAGTGACAACCTATTTGCAACACCTATATCCGAGTCTTGACATGGATGCGAGTCATGGGCAATGACTACAACCCACAAAAGCCAGATCCAAACCTCTGAAATGAGGTATCTGAGGAAGGTGGTTGAAGTAACAAGAAGAGACATAGTCCGCAACCAGACATTAAGTCAAGGCCTTAAAAAACCCAACGTCTGCAGACCCAAGTAGAACAGTCCCAACTAAGATGGTTTGGCCATGTCTGCAGAATGGGAGAAGATCGGCTACCAAAACAAGGATGGAAAACTAAAAGCCAGGTATCAAGACCTTCAGGACCACCCAAAGTCTGTTGGGAGGACAACATTAGACAATCTCTGAAGGACCAAGGACTAGAATGGAACCAGGCCAGGAGGAAGACAGTTGATAGGATAGTATGGTGCTCTCTCTTCCAAAACTCTACACCTCATGGTAGAAGAGGAATGCTTAAAAAGTAAAAGGGTTTTCTTTGACAATTGCTGCAATGTTCCTCAGAATTTTGTTATAGGTGAACGTTATAAGATGTCAGATTTGATCAACTGACTAAGCTGTAGTAAAGTATCATCATTTTTTAAAAATCTGACGTTGTTTTATCTGACCATGTTTGTTCAGTCAATCAATCAATCAATCAATCAATCAATAAATTTTTACTCCCCCAGGAGCATAGGCCTTCAGTATGCACATGCCAAGTCACATGCCAAGACCTCCTGTCACACGCCAAGTCCTCCTGTCACATGCTAAGTCCTCCTGTCACATGCCAAGTCCCCTTGTCACATGCCAATTCCCCTTGTCATGTACCACATCCTCCTGTCATGAGCCAAGTCCTCCTGTCACATGCCAAGTCCTCCTGTCACATGCCAAGTTCTCCTGTCACATGCCAAGTCCTCCTGTGGTGTGCCAAGTCCTCCTGTCACAAGCCAAGTCCTCCTGTCACATGCCAAGTCCTCCTATCACATGCCAAGTCCTGTCACATGCCAAGTCCTCCTGTCACATGCCAAGTCCCCCTGTCACATGCCAAGTCCTCCTGTCACATACCAAGTCCTCCTGCCACATGGCAAGTCCTCCTGTCACATGCCAAGTCCTCCTGTCACATGCCAAGTCCCCTTGCCATGTGCCAAGTCCTCCTGTCATGTGCCAAGCCCTCCTGTCATGTGCCAAGTCCTCCTGTCACATGCCAAGTTCTCCGGTCACATGCCAAGTCCACCTGTCACATGCCAAGTCCTCCTGTCATGTGCCAAGTCCTCCTGTCACATGCCAAGTCCTCCTGGCACATGCCAAGTCCTCTTGTCATGTGCCAAGCCCTCCTGTCACATGCCAATTCTCCTGTCAAGGTCACCAGCTCAAGCTCTGTTTGTTTTCCTCATCATTTTCATGGGGTCTGAGTGGCCAAGAGGAATGGCGTCTGCCTCAAATTCTTAAGGTACCATTTTTGGTTCCACTGGAGGGAACATTTATGGAAATCGTAACCTGTGTCCTAATGATGTCATACCCCCCCCCCCCCCCCCCGATCTCATGAGTAGTGAGATTGGATGCTTAGCCTTCTAGGATAAGGACAAAAATAGGAGGTCTTGTGTGTAAGTTGCACATGTTAAAAATCTCACGGCAGTTGGAAATCATAAAGAGTAGGTCTTAAGGCCACTGCCCTGGAAAAATAAAAAAAAATTAGAAATCTACCCACCACAAAAATAGTTATAGAATGTATGATTCCTATATACACACATTGGGATTCTTGCCGGTGCTACAAAGTTCATGCGCTGTGCTGAGATCCTCCTTGTGGGATCTAAGGGAGGAGATCAGAGCACTGATGGAGTTGTCTGTGTGCAGTGAAGAAAGTCCTTCAAAACCAAAACCAAACCTCCACCATTTTCACTTCTGTCTCCAGTTGTCTTCTCTATGTGTTTCTTGGTCTACCTCTGCCTCCTTTACCCTGGGGGTTGTACAACAAGGACTGCCTTGTACATTGTTGCTCACAATCTTGTTACAAGTCACCTTGTCAGATATCAGATAAACTCACTGAGTGGCAGTAAAGTATGTCATGTTATGTCAGATAAACTCACTGATCAGATAAACTCACTGAGTGGCAGTAAAGTATGTCATGTTATGTTTCACTGAGTAGCTAATACTAATACTTGTTGGACTATTCCTTGCCATCTGTTTACAGGTCAGCTGTGTGAGGCTAATGTTGATGAGTGCACCATTCTGAAACCATGTTTAAACAATGCCACTTGCCTTGATGGCATCAATGGCTATATTTGTCAGTGCCAGCGTGGTTGGACAGGTCTTACATGTGACACAAACATTGATGATTGCGCGTCTAAACCATGTCAGAACAGTGGTAACTGTACTGACTTAATAGATGGCTTTCATTGTAAATGTGACTTTGGCTATGCAGGTAAATCCTTTCTTAGCTTCTGATGTTATTTGCTGACACATAAAAATATTCCCAGTTTCTCTTTACATTATTACAGCTCTACAATTTATTTTTTCATTCTTTGTGCACATCACGATAATCTCACTAAATCTAGTTCAAATTTCTGGGTATCTCATATTTCTAAAAATCTTTTCTATATCTCTGTATTGCATTATGATAATCTCAACAAATCTTCTCAATATTTCTGTGTATATCTTCTCCTCCCCCCCCCCCACCCATCCCCCAGAATTTAAAGGAAATTAAGGGGCAGAAACACTTGATCAATGGGGGGACTACTTCTAATGATCAGATTGCCTCCTCTTGGATCACTCTTGTATCACTCTTGGATCACTGTATAGTTTCCAATCATAACTAGAACGAGAATGATGAATCCATAGGTGGTTTACACACACTTGAACATGTACTCTCAGCTTAGAAGGTGTCATTAGGGCAAGGGTGACAATACACATGGCGATATAACAGAGTACTATATTAGCTGGCTGCTACAACAGACCTGGCAAGGGTAAAGGCAAACAGCAGAGTCAGACTGAGTGCCACAAATACATACTTTCTGAAACCAAGTAACATTTTACCATCTGTTCTTGACTGTGCAAATGACTGGGAGATGGTAGTAGATCTACCTGGGCGAGAGAGACATGTCCAGAAAGTATAAGAAGATCTCAAAGACAGCCATATATAGTGCTGCATTCCTCATCATCGCACCAGATTATAAGGATTGAGCTGACTGTGCCGTTTGAATCCAGATTGGACAAGCAATACTCGTCAAAGTGGCCTGATCTGGCCATGGACTTGAGACATGACGGGTTCACTGTATATGTCATGGCTGTTGAGGTAGGTGCAAGAGGTCTAGTGGCTGCTTCAATGAATGATCTACTGATACTGTTGGGTTTGAAAGGACAGTCAAGATCAAGGGCACTTAATAGACTCAGTGAAACTGTGGAAAGGGCATTGTGCTGGCTGTGGAACAAACATAACAGGCTATGGAATTCAGTAATTTTTATTGTCAACATACGGGTTACTTTCCCAATTGCCTCCAACTGGGAGAAAAACAGGAGTGAAGCTGAAAGCTGCAACCAAGGTGAAGTGGGTTAAATTATCTGCACATGACAACAGGAGGCTGACACTTGGGAGTCATGACAACAGGAGGCTGACACTTCAGAGTCATGATAACAGGAGGCTGACACTTGGGAGTCATGACAACAGGAGGCTGACACTTGGGAGTCATGACAACAGGAGGCTGACACTTGGGAGTCATGACCCAGGTGCTGCCCCCCCCCCCCCCCCCCCCCACTTAGTGTAAAGAAGATTAAGGAGCCAAAACACTTGATCAATGGGGTCTATTTCTGATGATCAGATTGCCTCCTGTAGTTGTATCGTGCTGTACAGAGTTTCCTATAATTATTTCTACATATCATCTCAACATCCCTGTGTATATTATATGAAATCTCTGCACATGTTCTGAATTTTACTGTGTACATCACATCATCTCACCAAACATTCTCCATAACTCTGTACATGTTCTGACTTTTACTGTGTACATCATGATATCTCACCAAACATTCTCCACATCTCTGTATCTCTGTATATTTATATATAAAAATTAGAAGGGTCACTATAAGAGATTTGTTATTCGCTGATGATGCCTGCAATCATCACTCAAAGTCATAAGGAGCTTCAGAGCTTGATGAATCGCTTCACTCAAGCTTGCAGGGACTTTAGCCTCACAATAAGTCTAAAGAAAACAAATGTGCTGGGTCAGGATGTGGATGTTGCACCGGTTGTCACTAATGATAACTATGAATTGGCAGTGGTGCACTGCTTCACATACTTCGGGTCTACTATCAACAACCAACTCTCTCTGGATGCAGATATTGACAACCACATTGGCAAAGCTGCAGCCACCTTTGCCCGCCTCACAACGCATGTTTGAGGAAACTCTAAACTCACAATGAAAACCAAAGCTACAGTATATTAATGCCTGCATCACGAGCACACTTCTATATGGGGGCGAGACATGGACAACCTACACTAAGCTAGAAAAAAGCCTCAATACCTTCTATCTACGATGTCTACGCCATACACTCGGTATTTTGTGGATGGACAAAGTAACAATGTCAAGGTGTTGTCACGTGCTGGCCTTCAAATATATTTTCAACGGGCAACTGGCAGATGGCAAAAAAACAGTCGGCTGACCGCAGTTGGGGTTCCAAAGATGTGTACAAGAGAGGCATGAGGGCACTGGACATAAATCAGCAACCTGAGAGGATGAAGCTGTAGATTGTACCAATTGGCGATGCTCTCTACAGCGCTATCTCAGATTGGGCGAAAAGAAGCTTTCACAACAAGCAGAAGAGAAAAAAAAACATTGAAAGAAACACATTGAAAGAAACACATTGAAAGAAACACCAGGAAAAAAAGTAACCGACGGCTATCACCTCAGAGGCACATTCATGTAGTCAGTTATGACTGAAGGGGCTATTATTATTATAGCCAAGATAGCAATGGATGACTATAGAATATTCAAGATAAGCAATGGATGACTATAGAATAGCCAATAATAGCTATGGATAACTATAGAAAAGCCAGGATAAGCAATGAATGATTATAAAAGAGTCAAGAAAAGTATTAGATGACTATACAAGAGTCAAGCTAAACAATGGATGACTATACAAAAATCGAGATATGCAGTGGATGACTATAGAAGAGCGAAGATAAGCTGTACAAACAAACAAAATCTTTATTTCATCAGGGTAAAGAAATAGACATAATTGCCTGTTGACATTTCTGCCTTGCAATACAATTCTCAGTGTTTTTATCAATTAAAAGTAAAAGTATTAAACACATTAACTACCAAATTGAAAAACACAGTGTGGCCGAATTAAATTTTTTTCCCATTTTCATCTTGTAGGTGTTTGCACAAAGTTGTAGTTTTCGTAATTGTTTACATATTTTTATGAATTAAACGTCATTTTAGAGATAAATGAATGTACTATTACAATAAGTACCATTTGTAACTCTAATAGAGGTAGTTGGTATTTAATAGCCCTCTGATAGCCAAGGACGTGCAATATTTTCACAATTATAACAGCTTGCACCCCATCTCTATCAAAATCACTATTTCAATCAATGTGCACACCATTTTCACTCTTGTCCTCGTCGCTAGATCTATCAGTCAATTGTTGAAACAAGTTTCTAGCCTATTCAGCCGTTAGATAAGATGTGCACGCATTTTTTGTGATTCTATCACTAGTTGCTATGGTAAACAGTTTTACACGATTTGGTAACTAACCAAAATGTTGAAAAATATGAACATAATATAAATTTTCCAGTGTTCTTCAACAACCATGCTTTGGGAATTTGTTTTCCGGTGGCAACTTAAAATCTCGGACCAGATCAGAAAGTGTTTCAGTACATTTTTCATTCGTT
Organism: Oreohelix idahoensis; assembly: GCA_024509875.1. Taxonomy (NCBI): domain Eukaryota; kingdom Metazoa; phylum Mollusca; class Gastropoda; order Stylommatophora; family Oreohelicidae; genus Oreohelix; species Oreohelix idahoensis. The sequence continues at coordinate 27,845 of JAMPIV010003818.1, forward strand.
TTATTACTAAAATTAGATCGACGCTCTGAGCGGCTCGCGGTCCAAATGATAGGATTTCAAAAGCCGCTCCCACTGGCTCGCGGTAGTTAATGTGTTAATAACTTCAATCACAATTAATCAATATCATCAGCAGATGACTATACAAGAATCAAGATGAGAAATAAATGACTACAGTAGAGGCAAAAATAGATGACTATAGAAGAGTCAAGATAAGGAGTGGATAAAAGAGCTGTTATTTTACAAATAAAAATCTATTGATCTGGTCAGTGGATTCACATAGTATTTCTTATTTGTATAGGTCCTACATGTTCTAATGAAGTCAATGAGTGCATCTACGAGCCATGCCGAAATAATGCTACTTGTATTGATCTTGTCAATGGATTTACCTGCAAGTGTTTGCCAGGTTACACAGGTTTGTCAGACATTATCTGTGGGGTCTTATGGCTTGTTCGCTTGCTGGGAAGCAGGATGAGCTAGTGGAGTGGGAAGAATGCTGGGAAGTTCATTTTAATATGTCATTTTCATGTCATGTCTGACCATTTTTTATCATCATCATCTTAATCATCATTATTAATGTTCTTTTAGGCTCCGTCAGTACAAGAGTCCACCAGTGATAGTTTTATAGGAAACCTTGTCACCTTAGTACATCTTTATTCTATCTCCACTTTTGGCTAAAATTGACCCGAGGCCATAAATCCACATAAACTAGTTTAATCTACCATGCTACACAATATCATTTGTCACTTTGTACTTCAACGAAATACCAAGGATGTGGCCTTCTTTCTTGCTTAGCATAGGTTGTCCACACTATATATCCTGATTATAATTCATCAGAGGTTGAACGGAATATTTTTTCTTCCTAAAAAACGAAAAAAAAAAGTCTGTGTAAGGAATCTTGTCTGTGTAAGGAATCTTGTCTGTGTAAGGAATCTTGCCTGTGTAAGGAATCTTGCCTGTGTAAGGAATCTTGTCTGTGTAAGGAATCTTGTCTGTGTAAGGAATCTTGTCTGTGTAAGGAATCTTGTCTGTGTAAGGAATCTTGTCTGTGTAAGGAATCTTGTCTGTGTAAGTAATCTTGTCTGTGTAAGTAATCTTGTCTGTGTAAGTAATCTTGTCTGTGTAAGCAATCTTGCCTGTGTAAGGAATCTTGTCTGTGTAAGGAATCTTGTCTGTGTAAGGAATCTTGTCTTTGTAAGGAATCTTGTCTGTGTAAGCAATCTTGTCTGTGTAAGGAATCTTGTCTGTGTAAGCAATCTTGTCTGTGTAAGGAATCTTGCCTGTGTAAGGAATCTTGACTGTGTAAGGAATCTTGTCTGTGTAAGGAATCTTGTCTGTGTTGATCTTATTTGAAGAGGACTACTGCTCCCTCATGCACGACATACCAAGGTCACACCAAGGTCACACCAAGGCACACCAAGGTCACACCAAGGTCACTAATATGAAGTTGTGCATGAGGCTGGCAATCTCATCATGTAAAACTAACTACCATAAAAACTACTACTACAAGATCATGTGACTGTTTGGTGTAGGTGACCAGCTGTAGTTATGCCAATGACGATGATAATATTTGATCTTCTGTATGCCTGTAGAGTTTGCCGGTCCTGCTGGCTTATAAGAAATAACCAGTAGGAGTTTTTAGACTGATTTATAGAAATAATCATCATGGTTATGTATAGATAAACCTTCTTTATGATGTTTGGACTGTACAAATGTTATAAATGAACACTCACGTGTGTTTGACTTTCTTAGTCACAAAAAATAACCTGCCAAAATAATTTTTTGAAATTAAAAACTGTAGTTTATTAAAAAATATCCAGCTAATGTCCAATTACTTTTTTAAAAGGCGAGACATTTTCTGATTAACTGAATTCATCTTCCATCTTGAACAATGAAGCTGATTTGGCCATTTTCAGGTGTTGCCTGCAGTAAAGACATTGACGATTGCGCATCCTCTCATTGTGCTGGGTCAGCTACCTGTGTTGATGGTATTAACACATTTACCTGTCTTTGTCCCCCAGGTTTTCAAGGTATGTTACTGATAAACTTTGGTAGCAGAAAGACATGAAATATACGAGGGGCGTTCAGAAAGTAATGCACCACATCGTTTTTCTCACGAGCTGTTTATTCAAAATGAATGAAATTTATACACAATATACATGGATATGTCATGTAAACATTGGTATTATTCAACATAATCCCCATCAACTTGTACATCTTTATGCCAGCGCGAAACAAGTGCATGTATTCCTAGCCCGTACCAGATTTTGTCTTGATCATGTAGCCATTTCTTCGCTGCATGAATCACTCCTTCATCATCTTCAAACCTTGTCCCACGTAGTGCATCTTTAAGTGGACCAAATAGATGAAAATCAGAGGGTGCCAAATCGTCTCTATAGGGTGGATGGGGTAGTACAGTCCAACCCAATTTGGTGATTGCTTCCCGTGTTGCCAGACTTGTGTGAGGTCGCGCATTGTCGTGAAGGAGAAGCAGGTCTGCTGGATTCTTGTGCGGCTGAACTCTGCGAAAACGTTGATTGAGTTTTTTCAATGTCTTAATGTAAGCTTGCGAATTGATTGTCTCTCCTCTTGGCATAACGTCCATAAGAAACACACCTTCAATGTCCCAAAAGACAGTGATCATGACCTTTCCAGCTGAAGAAATTGTCTTGAATTTCTTTCTTCGTGGTGATTGCGGATGATAGCACTCCATTGACTGTCTTTTTGTCTCAGGTTCAAAATGATGTGCCCACGTTTCGTCACCTGTAACGATCTTAGCCAAAAAGTTCTCTCCATCAGCATTGAAACGCTCCAACAATTCAGAAGAAATTGCTTTTCTTTGCAATCGCTGGTCATTTGTGAGACTTCGAGGAACCCATCTTGCGCAAACCTTAGAAAATCCGAGAGTTTTTATAACTGCATTTGCACTACCAATGCTGACTGACAGCTGTAAGGCCAATTTTTGAGTAGTGATTCGCCTATCAGTAAGAATAATGCCCTCAGCGCATTTCAACATTTCTGCATTGGTGGCTGTGGCAGGACGTCCACTGCGCGGCCGATCAAGCAGCTCCATATCTCCACTTCCTGATTCTTTGATTCTCTTAACCCAGCGACTGACTGTACTCCTGTTGACTGCAAAACTTCCATACACATCACATAGACGCTTGTGAATGTTCACAACAGTTTCCTTCTCTGCAACGAGAAATTCTATCACAATTCGCTGTTTATAACGCAAGTTGCTAACACGCTCAATTTCAACGGTTTAGGGCAGCCGTATTATTTGGCCGGTTGCGGTGCAATTTAATGCACACAATTGACACTTGCCATATTTGAAGTGTGCAAAATTGCATGCTTCTATCTTCATTATTAGCTGAGAAAAACGATGTGGTGCATTACTTTCTGAACGCCCCTCGTAAAAACTGAGGAAGTAGTTGAAAGAATGTTATGTACCACAGGGACAGTGAAATGGTGCATGAAAATATATGTACCACAGGGACAGTGAAATTGTGCATGAAAATATATGTACCACAGAAAGAGGGTTATTGTTATTGTTAATCAGAATTGACGTCATTGCACTCCAGGCAAACCCACAGGTGCTCAGTCTCCTGCAGCAAATGATGAAGGGTATGAAGGATAATTGTTTCTGTTGCGTACTGGTTGTATACATGGCGGAAGCGTCCTCTCATAAGTCCATCCCTGCTGGTCTTACGTTTGATGCCGAATTCCAGCTATCTTAGCCTTGATGATTTGTCGATTGCAGTGTCATTTTCTAATAGACGAACATGAATCGCCCTCAGTATTTCTTCCTTATCCATGGCCAATACTTCTGGGTGCTCTTGAAGCTAGTCTGTCAGCTCTTTCATTGCCACATACCCTGGCATGACCAGCACAGTAGATCCATCAGTTTCTTGAAGATTCTTGCTTCTATTGAGGTTTTCCATTCATGTCGAAGCCATCCATTTTGAACTTTTTGAAGCATGGATTGTGAGTCTGATACAATAACTGTCTTTGTTAAAAAGTCTCGACAGCCTGGATTGTAAGGCAGATACAACAACTGCTTTTCCATGCTCATAATAGGGACAGTCTCAACCTCCATCTTGCTGGCAGCAGTAACTACCTCTACCTCCATTCTCATGCTGGAGGGACATTGAAATGGACAATGAAAATGTATGAACCACAGAAAGAGGGAAATTAACATGGGGCAGAGATGGTTACTTCAGACTGATTGTATAAGTTAGTTGTATTCTTCTTGTGTCATACTATCACATTTGTCATCTACAGAGATATTATACAAACTACTTGGTAAAGTTTTGGAGAGAGAAGAAATTCTGACAGAATAGAAGGAAGTTTATCTTGGCAGCAATATAGACAGCTGACCCGTGAGACAATATAGACAGTTCACCTGTGTGACAATATAGACAGTTCACCCATGTGACAATATAGACAGTTCACCCATGTGACAATATAGACAGGTTCACCTGTGTGACAATATAGACAGTCCACCCATGTGACAATATAGACAGTTCACCCATCTTGACTTCCATCGTGACACTATAGACAGTTCACCCTTGAATGACAATATAGACAGTTCACCTGTGTGACTAATATAGACCGTAAAGCTGTGTGACAAATAGACAGTTCACCCATGTGACAATATAGACAGTTCACTTGAGTGACACATATAACAGTACACCTTGTGAACAGATGTTCAGCAGTCATTTTATCGAGTGACAGTTACAGACAGTTCCTATCTTTAGCTTGTTGAATAGATGGTATCTCAATCTGTTGTGGCCAGTGCAGAGTCTGAAGATATAGACAGTTGTTCTCCCATGTGGAGCTGGTATAAGACTGTGTTGACCTATGGTGTTCAACATAGACATTTGTTTCACTGATGTGACAGATTCTGAGTGACACTCTTTGCCTCCTCAGAAAGTTGCAATCACCTGAGGTAGATGTGAAAATATAGAGCCAGTAGACACCGTCACCCATGTGACAATATAGACATGTTACAATGAGATGGCATCCATGTGATCACAACACTATTGAATCGTTGACAAAGTTTGTGGAGCACTATCTGACAGTTCATCCAGGTCTGTAGGTTATTTTGGCACCCAACGTTGACAATATAGTTGACTGTGCATCAGTAAAGAAAGCACCTTGTCTCTCTGCCGTTTCTTCTGTCAATATAACAGTTTACCCCTGCAGTTTTCAAGGCCTCTACAGTTCTGCTCTGAAATGACAATATAGAATCAGTCCTGTCGCCACTGACAGCCTATTTTTCTGCACCAGTGCTTAATATAGAAAGTTGCCCCCACCTGACAACATTTTCTGACATTTGTTGCTGACCCATCTGTGACAATATAGACAGGTGTTGCGTGGATAATGTTTCTCTATGTATTTTGTCGACAATGGATTTTCTATCTGTTGCAGTTTGGCTCTTTTTACTTTCAATATTCCAGGAATGTTTTCTATCATTTTAGGGAAACGATTTTGTTGACAATAAACTAGAGTTCACCCATGTGACAATGTAGATGGGTTTAACCCAGTGGATATTTCATCTATGGATAGTTTGAGCTCTCATTTGTGGTTTGGTTGATTCTACAAAATTTACTTCGTTTGAGACTTTTGCCTCCAAGTGACAATTTAGACAGTTCACACATTGGGTGGTCAATATAGACTTTTGAATTTTTCGACTGTTGACTGAGCCCTGCAGTCTCTTCTATCTGTCAATTGGCTTGACCCATGTAACAATATCGAGTTCTTTTATAGGTGTTGACTTCATGCATCCCGTTATAATATCTCATTGTTCCCACCCAGTGTGACTAAATTTTTATCGAAGTTTGTCTTAGCTGCTTTGCCCATGTGACCATAGACATTCAAGAACTGGCCTCACTTGCCCTGTGTACAACGTCTTAAGCACTTTTTCACCTGTGTTGTTTCAGCAATATTTTCATTTACAGTTTGCCATTCTTTGTCTTGACAATTCGACTGTTCACCATGTTTTTTGACAAGTCAGACGGCATCAAAAATAATCCTAGGTAGTTCGGATTTTCATTTATATGACAGTTCACTCCGTTTGTACAATATAGACAGCTTCACCCATGTGACAACATAGACAGTTCACTCTGTGACAATAAGACAGTTCACTCGTGTGACAATATAGACAGTTCATCCATGTGCCCAATTCCAGACATGTTCATGCTTGCTGCATCAGAATGTATGCAGTAGTTCACCGTTCTTCAGAGATCACAATAGAAGTTTCACATCATGTGCAAAGGAAGCATTGTGTGCTATTTGTTGAATATTGTCAGTTATGTCCATTTGTGATGCAAGGAACATAGGTGACAGACTCCCCCTTTGTGACACCCTGCTCTAATATAAACTTTTTACTAGTCTGTCCTTGCCCTGTGACAATATAGACAGTTCACCCATGTGACAATATGACAGTTCACTGTTCGCCCATATAGACAGTCCACCCATGTGACAATATAGACTTTTCACCCTGTGACAATATGGACAGTTCACCCATCTGACAATACAGATGACAATTTGAAGGATAATGATATAAAAATAAGGATACAAAAGGCTAGAGTAGCTTTTACTGCAGTGAGAAGTAAATGGAGATCAAGAGAATTCAACAAAAAAATCAGACTCTTCAGCTGTCGGTCATTGTGGCCCTGAATTATGGAGAACAACAAAAACAACAACCAAAATGCTACAGACTTTCATAAACGGGTGCTTGCGTAGAATAGAAGGACTGAAGTGGAGTGACAAGAACCAGACAAGTGCCAATGGAACAAGAAATGAGAGAAAGATGCTGGACAGGACTTAATTGACAAAATCTGTCAATAGCATTACAAAGCAGTCCTTTTCCTGGAATCACCAGGGTAAGAGGAAGACAGAGATACAAAAAACACATGTAGAAGAAAGATGGTGACAGAAAGGAAAATAATGAGGTAGACATGGACAGAACTTGAGCTGATGACATGGGACAGGAGGACTTGACATGGGACAGGAGGACTTGACATGGGACAGGAGGACTTGGCTTGTGTTTGTTGATGGCTTGTCCTCCTTGGGAGCTAAAGGGTATTGATGGATTAATATAACATTAGTGAAATTGTATCACTTTGTGATGTGGTATTACATTTGTGATGTATAACATTAGTGAAGTTGTATCACTTTGTGATGTGGTATTACATTTGTCTGTCTTATTTAAGACAGACCCTGAGCTAGCAGCAGAACTATACAAGTCTGGAAAATGGGGACAACACCATCAGAGTGGAACAAAGGAATAATTGTCAAATTGCCCAAGAAGGGAGATCTTGCAGACTGCAATAATTGGAGAGGAATCACTCTTCTCTCAGTTTCCAGCAAAATACTAGGCAGGATAATTATACAGAGAATTTCAAAGGCAGTAGACCACAAACTGAGGAAAGAACAAGCAGGATTTAGAAAGAACAGAAGATGTGTAGATCATATATTCACTCTCAGGAACATTATTGAGCAGTGCACAGAATGGCAAAGACAGCTTTACATAAATTTCGTTGATTTTGAAAAGGCTTTTGACAGCATACATAGGGACAGTTTATGGAAAATACTAAGGGCTTATAGAATTCCAAGCTGCATAGTGTCAATCATAAAAAGCCTCTATGCCAACTTTACGTGTAGTGTTGGGCAGAGCAACCTAACCTGAGGTGAAGACAGGAGTACGACTGGGATGCCCCTTATCAACCACTCTATTTTTAACAGTCATAGACTGGGTGATGCGCCAGACAACACAGGGCAGTCCAAGAGGAATAAGATGGACTACATTTTCTACATTGGAAGATCTGGAATATGCAGATGACATTGCACTACTAGCACATTCACATCAACACATCCAGGAAAAAACGGATAGACTTAATAAGTTTAGCCAGCAGGTGGGCTTCAACATCAATTTTAAAAAAGTCTGAGGTCATGACGCTCAATGTGAGCAACCCTGAGCCCATATCAGTAAGGAATCAGCAACTGGTACAGACAGATACCTTCAGATACCTAGGAAGCATAGTAACACCAGATGGTGGGGCAGGCAAAGACAGCAATATCAGAATGAATAAGGCAAGAACAGCCTTCTTTAGCCTAAACAACATCTGGAAGTCCTCCCAATACAGCATTAAGAATTATATATCAGAGCTGTGTGCTTTCTGTGCTTCTCTATGGTGTGGAATGCTGGAGAGTTACAGAGAAGGAAATGTCTAAATTGTCCTCTTTTCACACAACATGCCTAAGAAAAATTCACCGAACCTTTTGGCCGAATACCATCACCAACCAAGATCTGCTTACTCATAGCAAGCAAGAGGACATGCACACCCTCATAGCTGGCAGACGCTGGAGCTGGGTTGGTCACGTCCTCAGAAGAGACCCCGATGCTGTCACAAGAACAGCTATGCTTTGGACCCTTGAAGGAAAACGAAAGAGAGGCCGACCAAAAACAACTTGGCGGAGGACTGTGGAGGCTGAGATGCAAAGAATGAACCAGAGTTGGGGCACTGTACGAAGGATGGCCACCAACCGAGCAAAGTGGAATCAATTTGTTGTTGCCCTACAAGACGTCACTAGGCGTGATGGCCACTGACTGCTTTGATGGTCGGTGGTTAAGGATCTAAGAAGAATTACATTTGTGATGTATAACATTAGTGAAGTTGTATCACTTTGTGATGTGGTCTTACATTTGTGATGTATAACATGTATAACATTAGTGAAGTTGTATAACTTTGTGATGTGGTCTTACATTTGTGATGTATAACATTAGTGAAATTGTATCACATTGTGATGTGGTATTACATTTGTGATGTATAACATTAGTGAAATTGTATCACTTTGTGATGTGGTATTACATTTGTGATGTATAACCTTAGTGAAATTGTATCACATTGAGATATGGTATTACATTTGTGATGTATAACATTAGTGAAGTTGTATCACTTTTTATGTGGTATTACATTTGTGATGTATAACATTAGTGAAGTTGTATAACTTTGTGATGTGGTCCTACATTTGTGATGTATAACATTAGTGAAATTGTATCACTTTGTGATGTGGTATTACATTTGTGATGTATAACATTAGTGAAGTTGTATCACTTTGTGATGTGGTATTACATTTGTGATGTATAACATTAGTGAAGTTGTATCACTTTGTGATGTGGTATTACATTTGTGATGTATAACATTAGTGAAGCTGTATCACTTTGTGATGTGGTATTACATTTGTGATGTATAACATTAGTATAACATACTTTGTGATGTGGAATTACATTTGTGTATGATGTTGTTTCACTTTGTGATGCGGTATTACATTTGTGATGTATAACATTAGTGAATGTATCATTTGTGAAATGTGTATTACATTTGTGATGTAACATTAGTGAACTGTATCACTTTGTGATGTGGTATTACATTTGTGATGTATAACATTAGTGAAATTGTATTACTTTGTGATGTGGTATTACATTTGTGATGTATAACATTAGTGATGTTGTTTCACTTTGTGGTGTGGTCTTACATTTGTGATGTATAACATTAGTGAAGTTGTATCACTTTGTGATGTGGTATTACATTTGTGATGTATAACATTGGTGAAGTTGTATCACTTTGTGATGTGGTATTAAATTTGTGATGTATAACATTAGTGAAGTTGTATCACTTTGTGATGTGGTATTACATTTGTGATGTATAACGTTAGTGAAGTTATATCACATTTATTAAGTTGTATTACTTTTGTGACATTGTATCTCACCTTTGCACAGATGTATCACATTAGCAAAGTTGTATCATATTAGTTTAGTAGGTTTACATTTGTGAAGTTGTTTACATTTGTGAAGTATTATATTTGTGAAGTTGTATCACATTTGTGAAGTTGTATGTCTTAGGTGAACATAAAAAACTTCCTTTGTTATAGATTACTCAGTACTGCAGTCTTGTTTACATTAACAGGAGTCCTATGTGATAAGGACATTGAAGAATGTTCTTCCAGTCCGTGTAAACATGGAGGAACGTGCACTGAGCCAGCAGTATCACTGTTCGCCTGCTTGTGTCCCCCAGGAGTTCAAGGTGACACTTGTGATGTTGTCAGTGCAGCAAATTTTGATGGAAGGATGGCATTGACATTTCCTTCTTTAGCTCAGATTTCAAATGGAGATGCATCTCGAAGAAAGAGGGCAGCCACAGAGTTTGCTGTTGGTAGTAGCCAAACGCAACTGCAGTTGACAGTCACAACAACAGTTTTAGACGGCATTTTATTGGTTCTAACTGGAGTGAGTCAAAACTATTTTGATGTTCATTGTTCTTCTTATTCTTCAGTACTTGCCAACTGACTGACAAAGCAATCAGTGACCTTGACACCTGGTGGTGTCTTGTAGGGCAGTAACAAACTGTCTCCACCTTGGTCATTGACCGTTGACTGACAAAGCAATCAGTGACCTTGACACCCGGTGGTGTCTTGTACGGCAGTAACAAACTGTCTCCACCTTGCTCAGTCAGCAGCCATCCTTTGTGTGGTACCCAAGCTTTGCATCTCTGCCTCCACAATTCTCCACCAACAGCTTTTGGTCAGTCTCACTTTTGCTGTCCTTCTGGAGTCCATAGCATGGTAGTTGTGGTGATGGTGTCAGAGTCTTTTCTGAGGACATAGCCAACTCAGTTCCAGCGTCTGCCTGCAATAATTCTTCCACACAACCTAAGAAGCACGCTTATTCATACAATCACAGACTTTTCAAATACATCATGAGTGCAGATTATATGCCACTCTAATTTAGTTATGTTCTTAAATAATTATATACTATCATAAGTAAGTTTTAAGGATAATTTTGCCCTGTTCAGTATTAATTATGATAAGGTACTGAAATATGTGTAACTGTTATTGTACTGTTAATATGTTGTGATTTTATTGTATTTTATTGTTTAAAGAATAATATTTAACATGCATGTGAGAATAAATGGATTCAGGATGGAAGACGAGAAAGGAAGGGTAGAATGTTAGAGAAGAGAAAGGAAAGGCAGAATGTTAGACTGGCCTGCGTGCCCAATTCTAAACCCTTTGAAAATAAAGTTAATTTGTTCTCATTTATCATGTAGGTAAATAACATTCACATATGTGACAAAGATCCTGAGTTCAAATCCTGGAGTGTGTTGTTCTTTTAATGACCTGCTTTTGTAATAACTGAAACTGCTAAAACTATATTTTAACAAATAGATAATGTTTATTACAGACCAGTAACTCTGGCCACCCACAACATGTAGTGTTGGAACTGAGTGACTCAGTTCTACACTTCTCTGCCAGTAACGGACTGCAGCTTCTCAGAGACTCTATTGCCCTAACAGATGAGAACGTAGGCATCCATAGTCAGACGATGCAAGTGACTATAGCAGACATTGCCTTGGATCTGAGACTGAATCCCAAGACTTGTAGTTCAAGTGATGGTGGCTGTTTGTCAGCTCAGCTGCTGTTTTCAAATGTGACCAATTGGAATCTTAGTGGAGCAGTTCATTTTGGAGGAGTGGCGGATTTCACACCTTACTTGAGAAACCTGGTGCAGGATAATGGTGGCTTTGTTGGATGTCTTGGGGTAAGGGTGGACATTGTGAGTGTGTGTGATTATTCTTTGTGTGTGTGCCTGTGTTTGTGCCTGGGTTTGTGTACCTGTATATGTTTGTGTGTGTATGCCTATGTGTGTGTTTGTGTACATGTATGTGCACTTGTATGTGTTTGTGTACCTGAATGTGTTTGTGTACCTGAATGTATGTGTGTGTATGTGTGTGCCTATGTGTGTGTTTGTGTACCTGTGTGTGTTTGTGTACCTGTGTGAATTTGTGTACCTGTATTATGTTTGTGTACTAGTGTGTAAATGTGTGTACCTGTATTGTGTTTGTGTACCAGTGTTGTGTTTGTGTACCCGTGTGTGTTTGTGTACCTGTATGTGTGTTTGTGTAACTGTATGTGTTTGTGTACCTGTGTGTGTGTTTGTGTACCTGTGTATGTGTGTTTATGTACCTGTGTTGTGTTTGTGTATGTGTGTCTGTATGTATTTGTTAGCGCAGTTTGAACAGGATTTACAAGAACTAGTGTAGCAAGTAAATAGCATAAGAATATGGATTGGACATTAACATAGAGAAAACAAAATGATAATTAGCAAAACAGACGATAAGCCCACATTAAAGATAAGCGTAAATGGGAAAATCCTGGAACAAGTCAAGAGCTACGTATATCTTGGTCATATAATAACAGAAGATGGCAGATGTGATACAGAAATCAAGAAGAGAATAGGAATGGCCAAAGCTACATTCAGCATGAGACAAATAGTGACATCTAAACAGTTAAGTCACAAATTAAAACTGAGTCATATACAGGCATACTTCACTTTATTGCGATTCGTAGATATTGCGCTTTTAATAATATTATTCATAGTTATTTATTAGAACGTGCCTCCTTCTTCCAATAGATTTTGGCTCTCCACCAGCAAAAAGATTACAATTCGCTGAAGGTTCAGATGATGAAGATTAGCATTTTTTTTAGCAATAAAGTATTTAATTTTACAGTACATTGTTCTTTTCAGACCTAACGCTATTGCGCACTTTATAGATATAGTGTAAACATGATTTTAAGCTTTTATATGCACTTGGAAGCCAAAACAATGGGTGTGACCCGCTATATTGCAATATTCCCTTTATTGTGATGGTCTGGAACCGAACCTGCAATATCTCTGAGGTATGCCTGTACATGTGTTATATACATTCTTCATTACTGTATGGTGTAGAAACATGGACAATGAATAAGCAATTAGAGGAAGGAAGGATGGGCTTCATCTCATGTAAAGAGAAGAAGAAAAATAAGGAGGACCTACAAATTCTAAGTATGAAAAGAGAATTAACGAAGGAGGTCAAACTTCGGCAGATAAAATATTTTGGGCACATAAAAAAGACCTAACACCTTGCAGAAGACAATAATAGAAGGGAGAGGTGAAGGCAAACGTGCAAGAGGAAGACAGCGCTATAAGTGGGAAGATAACGTCAGGAGAAGGACAGGAAAGAGTCTATCAGAGTGCACCACCAAGACAAGAGACAGAAGACGTTGGACATACATTACAACCTACCTCCATTGTGGAGATGGCAGCTGATGATATGTCTGTATGTGTTTGTGTACATGTCTGTATGTACTTGTGTTTGTATGTGTCTGTTTGTGTCTGTATGTGTTTGTGTCTGTATGTGTTTGTGAATGTATCTGTATGTGTTTGTGTATATGTGTTTATGTGTCTGTATGTGTTTGTGTGTGTCTGTATGTATTTCTGATAGTGTGTATTTTGTTTGTTTGTGAGTGTAAGTGTTTGTGTATGTCTCTGTGTGTGTTTGTGTTTGTGTATGTCTGTGTTTGTATCTGTATGTGTTTGTGAATGTGTCTATATGTGTTTGTGTGTCTGTGTGTTTGTGTATATGTGTTTATGTGTTTGTGTCTCTGTATGTGTTTCTGTGTTAGTGTGTATTTTGTGTTTGTGTGTTTATGTGTTTCTGTATGTGTTTGTGTATCTGTATGCACTTGTGTATCTATATGTTTGTATGTATGTTAGTGTGTCTGTGTGTGCTTGTGTGTGCCTGTATGTGTTTTTGTGTCTGTATGTGTGTGTGCTTGTGTGTGTCTTTATGTGTGTGTGCTTGTGTGTGCTTGTGTGCGTGTCTCTATGTGTTTGTATGTTTCTGTGTATGTCTCTATATGTGTGATTCTGTGTGTCTGTATGTATATACAAGGGGATTGACATAAGTCTTGGGCCTGACCATGAAGGACATGTCACAGAGAGCTGAAATTTTGTATAGTGTTTATTCCTTTTCAATATAGCCATTGTCTGAATTGACACACTTCTGCCATCTCTGCTTGACCTTGAAAAGACCTTGGGAGTAGAACACCCTATTTTTCAAACTAAACCAGTCATCACATGCCAGTATAACCTCTTCATCGCTGTCAAAATGATTTCCTTTTAGCTGTTTTTTAAGATTTGGGAATAGAAAAAAGTCTGATGGAGCCAAATCTGGAGAATATGGTGGGTGTGGAAGAATTTCAATATTCAAATCGTTGGCTGCTAGCTGCACAAGCCGTGCTTTGTGAGAGGGCGCGTTGTCTTGAAGCAAAGGAAGATTTTGAGTGCGCGTTATCCCTCGTTTCCTGGTCACAACCTTTCTTAGTTTTGTGAGAAGATCTGCATAGTACTATCCATTAACTGTGTTGCCACAAGGCAGATAATCGTTCAAAAGGACACCTTTGCCGTCCCAAAAAACAGTCGGCATCACTTTTCCTGCAGATTTCTGCACTCTCGGCTTGACAGATGTTGGGGAGCCCGGGGTTTTCCATTGCATGCTGGCAATTTTAGATTCGGGGTCATAATGGTGTACCCAAGTCTCATGTACTGTCAACATAGTCTCCAAAAAAATTTTTTGACTGACACTTTTTGAGCAACTGTTGACAGCAATTTACCCTCGTTTGCTTCTGTTCACGTGTCAACAGTTGCGGAACCCAGCGTGCACACACTTTTCTCATGTTCAGTCTGTTGTGTAAAATTCTATAAACTGTTCTTTCATTTAGTTTTACTCTACTAGCTATCTCCACAATTGTCATTTTTCGATACTGGTCAATGATTTTCTTCACTCTTGTTGCATTTTCATCGTTGCACTCTGAGGCTGGTCTACCAGATCTTGGCAGATCAGCAACATTTGAGCGGCCGCACTTAAACTGTTGACACCAGTTTTTTTTACCGAAGTATATGAAGGACAAGAATCACGAAACACTGGTTCCATCTCCCTGTGTATTTCTGTAGGTGTTTTTCCCTGAAACATCAGAAATTTTATCACAGCTCTGGCCTCCTTTTTTTCCATTGTTTTGTCAAATCTTTGGAGCAGCAGATCCGGTCAATAGGGTACATTGCGCCGTGCACCGTAGCGGGAAAACCCATTGAAGAAACAAATGCGTACTTTACACATTCAGTGCAAATATGATGAACTTTAAATGTGCCAAGTTTCATCTTCCTCCTGGGACTCCTTCATGGTCAGGCCCAAGACTTATATCAATCCCCTTGTATACCTGTATGAGTGTTTATGCTTGTGTCTGTGGCTACATCTAGTGATGGTTTTCTATGTCCAGCCCATCTGTAATTGAGTGTAGCAATCATGTGTTCTGTCCAGTTCATATGTAACTGAGTGTAGCAGACATGTGTTCTGTCCAGCCCATCGGTAAATGAGTGCATCAATCATGTGTTGTGTCCAGCCCAGATACTCACTGAGCTTGACACATACATGCATACTTCTCCAGCTGAAAGTTCTTTCATTCTACAATACATATCAGTTGCTGAGTAATTCATCATCCTCACATCCATCAGCATTATTATCCAACATCATAATCTAATCAAATCAGTGTACTGTATATCATAATAATAAAAAGCTTATAACAAATAGAAATAATCATTGTTATCATCAGTCATATCATCCTTCCTCTTCTTTGATCCTTAGCCACCAACAGTCAAAGCAATCAGGGCCATCATGCATGAGGGTGTCTTGTAGGGCAGCAACAAACTGCTTCCACTTTGTTGGTCGGTGGCCATCACGCCTGGCGGTGTCTTGTAGGGCAGCAACAAACTGCTTCCACTTTGTTGGTCGGTGGCCATCACGCCTGGCGGTGTCTTGTAGGGCAGCAACAAACTGCTTCCAGTTTATTGGTCGGTGGCCATCCTTTGTGCAGTGTCCCAGCTCTGGTTCATTCTTGGCATCTCGACCTCCACAGTTCTCTGCCACGTTGCTATTGGTCGTGCCTGTCTTTCGCTTTCTTTCAGGAGTCCATAGCATAACTGTTCTTGTGATGGCATCAGGGTCTCTTCTGAAGACGTGGTCAACCCAACTCCAGCGTCTGCCAGCTATGATGATGTGCATGTCCTCTTGGTGGTTTCGAGTAAGCAATTCTTTGTGATGGTATTTGGCCAAAAGATTCTGAGAATTTTCCTTAGACAGATTGTGTGGAAAAATGACAATTTTGACACTTCCTTCTCTGTTACTGTCCAGCATTCCACACCATAGAGAAGCGCAGAAAGTACACAGCTCTGATATAATCTTCATTTGTTGTTTGTGCTGTACTGGGAAGACTTCCAGGTGTTGTTTAAACTAGCGAAGGTTGTTCTTCCTTTATTCATTCTGTTGTTGATATCTTCGCTTGTTCCGCTGTCTGGTGTTACTACACATCCTAAGTATGTAAATGTGTCTGTCTGTTCCAGCTTCTGGTTACTTGTTGTTTGTCGGCACAGGATTGCCCACATTGAGTGTCATGACCTCTGTCTTCTTTTAGACTGATGTTCAAACCCACCTGCTGGCTATACTTGTTCAGTCAATCTGTTTTTTTCTTTGATATGTTGATATGAATGTGTAAGTAGTGCAGTGTCATCTACATATTCCAGATCTTCCAATGTAGAAAATGTTGTCCATCTTATTCCTCTTGGACTGCTCTCTGTTGTCTGACCCATCACACAGTCTATGACTGTCAAAAATAAAGTTGTTGATAAGGTGCATCCCTTTCAGACTCCCGTCTTCACCTCAAAAGTTAGGTTGCTCAACCTAACACTGCATGTAAAGTTAGAATAGAGGCTTTTTATAATGGAAACAATGCAGCTGGGAATTCCATAAGCCCTCAGTATTTTCCATAGGCTGTCCCTGTGTATGCTGTCAAAAGCCTTTTCAAAATCAACAAAGTTAATGTACAGCTGTCTCTTGCCATTCTGAGCACTGCTGTATGATGTTCCTGAGGGTAAATATATGATCTGCACATCTTCTGTTCTTTCTGAATCCTTCTTGTTCTTTCCTCAGTTTGCTGCTTTTGAAATTCTATGGATAATTACCCTGCCTAGTATTTTACTGGGAACTGAGAGGAGAGTAACTCCTCTCCAGTTGTAATCTGCAAGGTCAACCTTAATAGACAATTTGACAATTATTCCTTTATTCCACTCCATTGGAGACTTGTGCAAATAGTAGTTCTAATAGTTCTAATGCAAGTTCAGGGTCTGTCTGAAATAATTCCCGCATTTAAATTTTCGTGACCAGAAGCTTTTTCCATTCTTTTAACTCTTTGATAGCTATGATGATGTCTTCCCTTTATGGAATGTCTCTATTTATGTCTAGATCATGTTCAGCTTCAGGAACATTCATTTGTGCGTCTCTGGTGGTTCCTTATTCAGGCTTATACTTAACACAATGTAAAGACAACAATATCCAGACTATATTTATAGGTTGTTGTTCCCTTTTTTCTTCAACTTTCTCAGGCATACCTATTCTCCTGACATCTTTCATCTTTCTTCAGCAGACCTATTTCTCCTGACATTCACATTATTACCTTTCATCTGTTTTCTCAGCATACATATTCTCCTGACATATTTTATCTTTCTCAGCAGAAACCTATTCTCCCTGACATCTTTCATCTTTCTCAGCATACATATTCTCCTGATATCTTTCATCTTTCTCAGCAGACCTATTCTCCTGACATCTTTCATCTTTCTCAACATACCTATTCTCCTGACAAGAACATCTTTTATCTTTCTCAGCAGACCTATTCTCCTGACATCTTTCATCTTTCTTTTTGTTTCACAGACATTTCTTTCTTCTCATTGTCATTACCTTGCTCTGTAGTTTTATTATTGATGTTTTAATAAGAGATATCACTTGGGATTGTCAGAGTTCATTAGAGATATCACTTGTGAGGTCAGAGTTCATTTCTTCTTATTATTTCATCACGCGTGTGAGTGACATCCTAGATTGGTCATAAAATCCTGTCATTTCAAATTTAGAACAGTGTTATGCTAATTTCCCAGCCTATATGAATGCAACCTTAAACAGCAGGTATTTTTATTTGACACTGTCTTATACAAGAAATAAATATATGTTACAAGAAACCCCTACTTAGCGCCTGTTAATTTGTTCTTGAAAACTTGAATGGTAACTGAACAAGAACTAAAGGAAAATTGATTTTCCATCAGAATTAATACAAACCAAATTCATTCATTCCTGAGGCCCAGAAAGCTGCATAAAAATGAAGTAAAAAGTGATTTAATAAACAAGTTTAACAACATTTATTAACTAAATATAATTATCAGACATCTTTGAACACAAACAAAATATCATACATGTACTTTAAAAGAATATTATAGGACTCTAATCACTGCTACTTCTGTCACTTCTGGCTACAGCTATCACGGTGGAGCTTACTTCATCATCAGACGACTAGTTAGCAGAAGGTGTTGTGGGTGTTGAAGATGTTTTTCTGGCTCCAGATTCTGACAGTATAACTCTTTTGGTCAATGGGGGCAGAACATACTTAGGAGACTTTACAAAAAAAAGAATCAAGCTTGCCTTGCCACTTCACCTTGCAGCAAATAAGATTGTGTTCTAGTTAAAGATTCACATAAAAACTGCATTCAGTTTTAGGGGTCATGGTTCATTATCCTCAAAATTACAATTCTTCTTAGCCATCTCCCCCCCTTCCTCCCCCCCCCCCCCCCCCAATAAACTTAATGAGCTTGTGATAGTTATATTCCTATCTCCCTTGGAGTTTAATGCTTAGTGCAAGATTGAATATTTTAAGAGTATAACAGAAATATGGCATCAAATACAAACTGGGTAAGTCCAGGGGAGTGGTGTATTGTTTTATCCTGGATACTGAACCTAATAACAGAGTTAATGTATTGTTTTATCTTGGATACTGAACCTAATAACAGAGTTAATGTATTGTTTTATCCTGGATACTGAACCTAATAACAGAGTTAATGTATTGTTTTATCTTGGATACTGAACCTAATAACAGAGTTAATGTATTGTTTTATCTTGGATACTGAACCTAATAACGGAGTTAATGTATTGACTTTTTATCTGGTTACTGATACCTAATAAACGGAGTTTAATGTATTGTTTTATCTTGATACTGAACCTAATAACAGAGTTAATGTATTTGTTTTATCTTTGGATACTGAACCTAATAAACAGAGTTAATGTATTGTTTTATCCTGGATACTGAACCTAATAACAGAGTAATGTATTGTTTAAATCCTGGATACTGAACCTAATAACAGAGTTAAATGTATTGTTTTATTCCTGGATACTGAAACCTAATAACAGAGTTAATGTATTGTTTTATCCTGGATACTGAACCTAATAACAGAGTTAAATGTATTGTTTTTATCCTGGATACTGAACCTAATAACAGAGTTAATTTTATGTTTTATCCTGGATACTGAACCTAATTAAGGAGTTAATTGTAGTTGTTTTATCCTGGATACTGAACCTAATAACTGAGTTAATGTATTTTTTTATCCTGGATACTGAACCTAATAACAGGAGTTAATGTATTGTTTTATCCTGGATACTGAACCCTAATAACAGAGTTAATGTATTGTTTTATCCTGGAAATACTGAACCTAATAACAGAGTTAATGTATTGTTTTATTTTATCTGAACCCAATAACAGAGTTAATGTTATTAATTGTTTTATCCTGGATTACTGAACCTAATAACAGCAGTTAATGTATTGTTTTATCTGAACCCAATAATGGAGTTTAATGTATTGTTCAGTATCCAGGATACTGAACCTAATAACAGAGTTAATGTATTGTTTTATCTGAACCCAATAACAGAGTTAATGTATTGTTTTATCCTGGATACTGAACCTAATAACATGGAGTTAATGTATTGTTTTGAATCCTGGATAATGAACTAATAACAGGAGTTTAATGTATTAACTAATGTTTATTAACCTAATAACAGGTTTAATGTATTGTTTGGGTATCCTGGTTAAAACCCAATAACGGGAGTTAATGTATTGTTTTATCCTGGATACTGAACCTAATAACAGATTTAATGTATTGTTTTATCCTGGATACTGAACCTAATAACCAGAGTTAATGTTATTGTTTTATCCTGGATACTGAACCTAATAAACAGAGTTAATGTATTGTTTTATCCTGGATATTGACACCTAATAACGGAGTTAATGTATTGTTTTATCCTGGATACTGAACCTAATAACAGAGTTAAATGTATTGTTTTATTCCTGGATACTGAACCTAATAACAGAGTTAATGTATTGTTTTATCCTGGATACTGAACCTAATAACAGAGTTAATGTATTGTTTTATCCTGCTACAGAACTGAACCTAATATCAAACAGAGTTTTAATGTATTGTTTTATCCAGGATACTGAACCTTAATAACAGAGTTAATGTATTGTTTTTATCCTGGATACTGAACCTAATAACAGAGTTAATGTATTGTTTTTAATCCTGGATACTGAACCTAATAACAGAGTTAATGTATTGTTTTATCCTGGATACTGAACCTAATAACAGAGTTAATGTATTGTTTTATCCTGGATACTGAACCTAATAACGGAGTTAATGTATTGTTTTATCCTGGATACTGAACCTAATAACAGAGTTAATGTATTCTTTTATCCTGGATACTGAACCTTATAACGGAATTAATGTATTGTTTTATCCTGGATACTGAACCCAATAACGGAGAGTTAATGTAGTTGTTTTATCCTGGATACTGAACCTAATAACAGAGTTAATGTATTGTTTTATCCTGGATACTGAACCTAATAAACGGAGTTAATGTATTGTTTTATCCTGGATACTGAACCTAAATAACGGAGTTAATGTTATTGTTTTTATCTTTGGATATCTGAACCTAATAACAGAGTTAATGTATTAGTTTATCCTGGATACTGAACCTAATAACAGAGTTAATGTATTGTTTTATCCTGGATACTGAACCTAATAACGGAGTTAATGTATTGTTTTATCTTGGATACTGAACCTAATAACAGAGTTAATGTATTGTTTTATCTTGGATACTGAACCTAATAACGGAGTTAATGTATTGTTTTATCTTGGATACTGAACCTAATAACGGAGTTAATGTATTGTTTTATCTTGGATACTGAACCTAATAACGGAGTTAATGTATTGTTTTATCTTGGATACTGAACCTAATAACGGAGTTAATGTATTGTTTTATCTTGGATACTGAACCTAATAACAGAGTTAATGTATTGTTTTATCCTGGATACTGAACCTAATAACAGAGTTTATGTATTGTTTTATCTTGGATACTGAACCTAATAACGGAGTTAATGTATTGTTTTATCTTGGATACTGAACCTAATAACAGAGTTAATGTATTGTTTTATCTTGGATACTGAACCTAATAACGGAGTTAATGTATTGTTTTATCTTGGATACTGAACCTAATAACAGAGTTAATGTATTGTTTTATCCTGGATACTGAACCTAATAACAGAGTTAATGTATTGTTTTATCCTGGATACTGAACCTAATAACAGAGTTAATGTATTGTTTTATCCTGGATACTGAACCTAATAACAGAGTTAATGTATTGTTTTATCCTGGATACTGAACCTAATAACAGAGTTAATGTATTGTTTTATCCTGGATACTGAACCTAATAACAGAGTTAATGTATTGTTTTATCCTGGATACTGAACCTAATAACAGAGTTAATGTATTGTTTTATCCTGGATACTGAACCTAATAACAGAGTTAATGTATTGTTTTATCCTGGATACTGAACCTAATAACAGAGTTAATGTATTTTTTTTATCCTGGATACTGAACCTAATAACGGAGTTAATGTATTGTTTTATCTGAACCCAATAACAGAGTTAATGTATTGTTTTATCCTGGATACTGAACCTAATAACAGAGTTAATGTATTGTTTTATCCTGGATACTGAACCTAATAACAGAGTTAATGTATTGTATTTTTATCCTGGATACTGAACCCAATAACAGAGTTAATGTATTGTTTTATCCTGGATACTGCACCACATAACATAGGTAATGTATTGTTTTATCCTGGATACATGAACCTAAAAACGGAGTTAATGTATGTTTTATCTTGGAACCTGAATACCTCATTTAACAGAGTTAATGTATTATTGTTTTTATCCTGGATACTGAACCTAATAACAGAGTTACATGTATTGTTTTATCCTGAACTGAACAAATAACAGTAAGTTAATGTATCGTAGTTTTTCCTATATCTGAACCTAATAACAGAGTTAATGTATTGTTTTATCCTGGATACTGAAACCTAATAAACGAGAGTTAATGTATTGTTTTATCCTGGATACTGGACCTAATAACGAAGTGAATGTATTGTCTTATCCTGGATACTGAACCTAATAACAGAGTTAATGTATTGTTTTATCCTGGATACTGAACCTAATAACAGAGTTAATGTATTGTTTTTATCTCCGGATAACCTGAAACCAATAACAGAGTTAATGTATGGTGTAGTTTTATCCTGGATACTGAACTAATAACAGAGTTAATGTATTGTTTTACTCCAGGATACTGAACCTAAATAACAGAGTTAATAGTATTGTTTTATCCGTTGATAGCTGAAACCCAAATAACAGAGTTAATGTATTGAGGTTTTAATCCTGGATACCAAGAACCTATATTACATGAGTTAAATTGTCTTTAGTTTTTATCCTCTGTTGATATTGAACCTAATAACAGAGGATCTAATGTATGTAGTTTTATCCTGGATACATGAATCTAATAACAGAGTTAATGTATTGTTTTATCCTGGATACTGAAAACCTAATAACAGAGTTAATGTATTGTTTTATCTTGGATACTGGAACAGACCAAATAAAACAGAGTTAAATGTATTGTTTTTAGTCCTGGATACTGAACTCCTAAATAACAGAGTTAATGTAATTGTTTTATGATCTTGGGATACTGAACCTAATAACAGAGTTAATGTATTGTGTTTATATCTGAACCTATTACCAGAGTTAAATGTATTATTGGTTTTTTTAGCTCCTGGAATACTGAACCTAATAAACCAGAGTTAATGTATTAGTTTTATCTATGATACTGAACCTAATAAACAGAGTTAATGTATTGTTTTATATCTGAACACCTAATAACAAGAGTTAATGTATTGGTTTTATCCTGGATACTGAACCTAATAACAGAGTTAAATGTATTGTTTTTTATCCTTGATACTGAACTCTAATAACATGAGTTGAATGTATTGTTTTAGTCTCCTGGATACTGAACCTAATAAACATGAGTTAATGTATGGCGTTTTTCCTCATCCGGATACTGAACCTAAATAACCGGGGAGTTAATGTATTAGTTTTATTCACCTGGTTTACTGAACCCTAAATAACAGGAGTTAATGTATTGTTTTATTATCCTGCGATATTGAACCTAATAACGGAGTTAATGTATTTGTTTTTAATCCATGGAAAACTGAACTCTAAATATACGGAGTTAATGTAGTCAGTGTTTAGTATCCTGGACTACTGAAAGCCTAAATAACGAGTTAATGTATTGTTTTATCTCTGATATCTGAATCCAATACACAGAGTTAAAATGTATTGTTTTTTTTATCCTGGTACTGTAACCTAATTAACCAGGAGTTGAATGTGTATTGTGTTTTATCATGGATTACTGAACCTAATACAGGAGTTAATGTATTGTTGTATTCTGGGATATTAGAACATAATACGGAGTTAACTGTATATGTTTTATCCTGGATATACTGAACCAAATAACAGCAGTTAATGTATTGTTTTATCCTTGATAACTGGAACCTAATAACGGGAGTTAATGTATAGTCCTTTTATCCTGGATTATCTGAACCTAATAACTGTGAGTTAATGTATTGTTTTAATACCTGGATACTGAAACCTAATAACGGAGCTTAATGTATTGTTTTATTCACTGGATACTGAACCTAATAACGGAGTTAATGTATTGTTTTATCCTGGATACTGAACCTAATAACGGAGTTAATGTATTGTTTTATCCTGGATACTGAACCTAATAACGGAGTTAATGTATTCTTTTATCCTGGATACTGAACCTTATAACGGAATTAATGTATTGTTTTATCCTGGATACTGAACCCAATAACAGAGTTAATGTATTGTTTTATCCTGGATACTGAACCTAATAACGGAGTTAATGTAGTTTGTTTTTATATGTGGGTATGAACCAATTAACCACAATGTTAATCGTATTGTTTTATCCTGGATACTGAACCTAATAATGGTGTTAAATGTATTGTTATTATCCTGGGATACTGAACCTAATAATGGAGTAAATGTATTGTTTTATCCTGGATACTGAACACCAATAACAGAGTTAATGTATTGTTTTATCCCTGGATATACCTGAAGCCTAAATACGGAGTTAATGTATTGTTTTATTGCTGGATACTGAACCCAATAACAGAGTTAATAGTATTGTTTTATCCTGGATACTGACAACCTAATAATGGAGTTAATGTAGTTGTTTTTATCCTCTGGATACTGAACCTAATAACGGAGTTAATGTATTGTTTTATCCCTGGAATACTGAACCCACAATAACAGAGTTTAGATGTATTGTTTTAATCCTGGTTATTGGAATCATCAATAATGGAGTATATATGTATTGTTTTATTGCCTGGATAACTGAACTCTAATATATCAGTAAGTTAATGTATTGTTTTACTCCTGGTATGAACTGATAAACTAATAAGAAACCAGAAATTAATGTAATTGTTTTTATCCTGGAGGTACTAGAACTTATATAACACAGAGTTAATGTATTAGTTTTATCCTGGATAACTTGAACCCAATAAATCAAGAGTTAACTGTATTAGTTTTTTCCTGGATTAATGAACGCTACATATAGCATAACAGAGTTAATGTATTGTTTTATCTTGGATACTGAACTTAAACTATACAGAGTTAAATGTATTGTTTTATCCTGGATACTGAACCCATATAACAGGAGTTAATGAATTGTTTTATCTCTGGATACTGAACCCTAATAACTAGAGTTAATGTATTGTTTTATATCTGGATTACATGAAGCACCAAATAACTAGAGTTAATGGTATTTGTTTTTTCCTGGGATACATTGGAACCGCAATAACAGAGTTAATGTATTGTTTTATCCTGGATACTGAACCCAATAACAGAGTTACCATGTATTGTTTTATCCTGTGATACTGAACTAATAAAACCAGAGTTAAATTGTGATTGTTTTTATCTTGGATTAATGAAAAAAACTTAAAAACAGAGTTAAATGTATTGTTGTTATCCTGGATACTGAACCGTCTAAATAAAGACAATAAGCAGAGGTTAATGTATTGTTTTATCCTGGATACTACTGAAGCGGCTTAATAACAGAGTTAATGTATTGTGTTATCTTTGAGATAATGAAACCCAATGAAACAGAGTTAAATGGGTGATTGTATATTATCCTGGGTACTGAACCTAAATAACAAGAGTTAATGTATTGTTTTAATCCTGGATTACTGAACCCTAAATAACAGAGTTAATGTATTGTTTTATCTTGGATAATGAACTTAATAACAGAGTTAAATGTATTTGTATTTTATCCTGGATACTGAATACGCGCAATAAACAGAGTTTAATGTATTGTATTTTATATTGGATACTGACACCTAATAATACGGAGTTAATGTATTGTTTTATCTTGGATACTGAAACATAATAACAGAGGTTAATGTATTGTGTTTTATCCTCGTGATACTGAACCAATAACAGAGCTTAAATGTATATGGTTTTATCTGGATACTGAATTCCTAGATAACAGAGTTAATGTATTGTTTTATCTTGGATACTGAACTTAATAACAGAGTTATCCTTGTATTGATTTATCGTCCTGAGATACTGTGAACCCCAATAATAACAGAGGTTAATGTATTGTTTTATCCTGTGATACTGAACCTAGATAACACGAGTATAATGTATGGTTTTATCCTGGGATACTATGAAACCTACAATTAACCAGAGTTAATGGTATTGTTTTAGATCCTGGATAAGCACATGAAACCTATAATAACAGTAGTTAGATGTATTTCCTTTTATTAAACTCTCTAGGGATATACTGAACCCCATATAACAGAGTTTACTCTGTACTTGTTTTTATCCTTGAAGGGCCTGGACTTATTGTACACTCTAATAATGGAGTTAATGTATTGTTTTATCCTCTGGATTACTGAACCCATAAATAACAGGAAGTTGATAAAATCGAAAAACAGTTAATCTGGTTATCCCAAACTTGTTATTAGGTTCAGTAATCCTAAGGAATAATAACATCATCACATTAACTCCATTAATTAGGTTCAATATACAGAGATTAATAACAATACATTATACTCTGTTATTGGGTTCTAGTATACGCAGGATAAGATACACATACAGTTAAGCTCTTGTTATTAAGTTAAGTATCAGCAGGAAAAACAAATACATTAGCCCCCCCCGCCAAATTTCCTCTGATTATTAGGTTCAGTATCCGAGGTATCAAAACAATACATTAACTCTGTTATTTGGTTCAGTATACCAAGGCTAATAACAATTACATTAACTCTGTTGATTGGGTTTCAGTATGCACAGATGGATAAAACAATTACATTAACTCCTGTTATCTAAGTTCAGTATACCAAGATAAAACAAATACATTTAACTCTGATTATTAGGTGTCAAGTATTCCGAGGATTAAACAATACATTAACTCTGTTATTGTGTTCAGTATCACAGGATTATAACAATTCTTTAACTCTGGTATTAGTACAGTAGTTCGCATGATAATAAACAAATACATATAAACTCCATTATTAGGCTCAGCTATCTCCCGAGATAAAAACAATACATAAACTCTGTTTTTGGGTTCAGTATCCAAGGAATAAAAACAATACATTAACTCTGTTATTAAAGTTGCAGTAATCCAAGAATAAAAGACAGATAGCATTAACTCTTGTTAGTGGGGTCAGTATCCAGGGATAAAAACAATACATCTAAATCTGTTATTAAGTGGTGTTCGAGTATCCAGGATAACAACATTTACATTAATCAGTCTTGTGTATGTTGGGTTCAGTATCCAAAGATAAAAACACATATACATATTAAAGCTCTGTTATTAGGTTTCAGTATTCGTTAGAGATATAAAACAATGACCATTATACTCTCGTTATGTGGGGTTCAGTAACCAGGATAAAAAACACAATACATTAACTCTGTTAATTAAGTTTCAGGTATCCAAGATAAAACAATACGATTAAGCTCTTGTTATTAATGTTCTCTCAGTATCCTGGATTAGAAACAATACATTAACTCTGTTTATTGGGTTCCAGTATCCACGGCATACAAACAATACATTATACTCTGTTATGTGGGTTCAGTATCCATGGATAAAACCAATACCATTAACTACTGTTATTGGGTTTCATTATTCGCAAGATAAAACATATGACAATTTAACTCTGTTATTAGGGTTCAGGTATCCAGGATGAATAACTAATTACATTTGACTCTGTTATTGGGTTCAGTATCTGCAGGATAAAAACAATACATTAAAAACTCTGTTATTAAGTTCAGTATCCTAATAGTAAAACAATGACATTAAGCTCTGTTATTAAGGTTCAGTATCAAGGATAAAAACAATTACATTAACTCCATTTATTGAGGTTAAGTATCCAGGATAAAACAATGACATTAACATCTGTGATTAAAGTTTTGCAGTATTCCAGGATAAAACATTACATATACATTCTGTTATGAGGTTCATTAAATTTTAAAAGATTTTAGTATCCAAGGATAAAACAATTACACTAGCTCTGTTATTAAGGTTCAGTAACCAGTGGATAAAACAATACATTAATCTCCATTATTTAGATTTCAATATCGCACGAGATGTACCAAACTACATATCATTAACTGCTGTTGAATTGGCGTTCGTAAGTATCCAGGATACGAACATACAGGTAACTCCCGTTATTAGGTTCAGTAGTCCAAGATAAAACATTAACTCCGTTATAGGTTTCAGTTGTATCCAAGATAAAACAATACATTAACTCACATAATTAGGTATCATGTATCCAGGATACAAACAATACATTTAACTATGTTTTATTGGTTTCAGTATGCGTCACAATAAAAACAATACATTAACTCCGTTATTAGGTTCAGTATCCAGGATTATAAACAATACATTAATCTCTGTTATTGGGTTCGAGTTATCGCCAGGAATAAAACAATACATTCAACTCGCATTATTAAGGTTTGAAAAGTATCTCTATGCAGGGATAGAACACCAATACAGTAACTTCTCCATTATTAGGTTCAGAAATCCGCCCCCCCCCCCCACCCCCCCCCACCCCCCCCCCCCCCCCCCCAGTACCCCTCCCCCCCCGCCCCCCCCCCCCCCCCCCCTCCCCCCCCCCCACCCCCTCCCCCCCCCCTCCCCCCCCCCCCCCGCCCCCCCCCCCCCACCCCCCCCCCCCCCCCCCCCCCCCCCCCCCCTCCCCCCCCCTCCCCCCCCCACCTACCGCCCCCCCCCCCCCCCCTACGCCCCCCCCCCCCCCCCCCCCCCCCACCATTACCCCCTGTTATTAGGTTTCACCCCTCCCCCCCCCTCCACCACCCCATCCCCCCCCCCCCTCCCCTCCCGCCCCCCCCCATACACCCCCCCCTCCCCCCCCCCCCCCCCCCCCCCCCCCTCCAGGATATAAAAACCCCCCCCCCCCCCCCCCACCCCCCCCCCCCCACCCCCCCCCCCCCCCCCCCACACCCCCCCCCACCCGCCCCCCCACACAACCCACCCCCCCCCCCCCCCCCCCCCCCCCCCCCCCCCCCACCCCCCCACCCCCCCCCCCCAGGATAAAAAATTACCCCCCCCCCTCCCCCCCCCCCCCCTCACCCCCCCCCACCCCCCCCCCCACCCCCACGTCCCCTCCCCCCCCCCCCCACACCCCATCCCACCACCGCCCCCCTCCCCCTCCCGCATGTTACCCCCTCCCCCCCCCCCCCCCCCCCCACCCCCCACCCCACATCCGTCCCCACCCGCACCCCCCCCCCCCTCCCCCCAACCCCCCCCCCTCCCCCACCCCAGCCCCCCCTCCACCGCCCCCCCACCCCCCACCCCCCCCTCCCCACCCCCCCCCCCCCCACCCCTCCCCCCCCCCCCCCCCCCCCCGCGCCCCCCCCCCCCACCCCCACCCCCCCCCCCCCCCACCACCCCCCCCCCCCCTCCCCCCCACCAACCCCCCCCCACCCCTCCCCCCCCCCCCCCCCCACCCCCCCCCCCACTCACTCCCCCCCCCCCCCACTCACCCACCCCCCCCCCCCCCCCCCCACCCCCCCCCCCCCCCCTCCCCCCCCCCCTCTCCCCCCCCCTCCCCACCCCACCTCCCCTCCCCCCCCCCCCCCCCCACCCCCCCCCCCCCACACCCCCCCCCCCCCCCCCCCCCCCCCCCCCCCCCCCCCCCCGCCCTCCACCCCCCCCCCCCCCCCCCCCCCCCTCCCCCACCCCCCCCCCCCCCCCCCCCCCCCCCCCCCCCCCCCCCCCCCTCCCCCCCCCCCCCCCCCCCCCCCCCCTCCCCCCCCCCACCCCCCCCCGCCCCCCCCCCCCCCCCCCCACCGCCCCCCCCCCAATACCTTAACCCTGAAATTAGGTCAATAAAAAAAAAAAACAATTAAACAAAAAAAAATAAACTCTGTTATTAAGTTCAGTCCCCCTCCGGCCCCCCCCACAACCCCACCAACCCCCCACACCCCCCCCCCCCCACCCCCCCCCCCCCCTCCCCCCCCCCCCCCCCCCCCCCACCCCCCCCCCCACCCCCCACCAGTACCCCCCCCCCCCCCCCCCCCCCCCCCCCCCCCCCCCCACCCCCCCCCAGTATCCAGGATAATACAATACCATTATACTCTGTTATTAGATTCCAGTATACGCACAATGAAAACAATACATTTAAACTCACGTTTATTAGGTTCAATATCCAGGATAAAACAAGACTATTAAAACACTCTGTTAATTAGCGTTCTAGTATCCAGGGATAAAAACAATACATTTAATTCCGTTATAATGGTTCAGCTATCGCAAGGATAAAAGATATACATTAACCTCAGTTATTAAGGTGCAGTATCCAGGAATAAAAACAAGTACATTCAAGTTGTCTGTTACTGGGGGGGGGGGGGGGGGGGGGGGGGGGGGGGGGGGGGGGGGGGGGGGGGACTCTGTTCATTAAGGTTCAGTATCCGGCATGATGAATAACTCAAATACATTAACTCTGTTATTAGGGTTCAGTATCCAGGATACGAAACTAATACAAATTTAAGTTAACTCTGTTATTAGGTTCGAGGTATTCTAAGGATAAAACAATACATTAACTCTGTTGATTAAGGTTGCAGTATCACAGTGAGTAAAAACAATACTATTAACTTTCGGTTATTTAGGTTTTCAGTATATCCAGGGATAAAACAATATCATTAACTCTTGTTATTCGGTTCGTATCCAGGATAAGAAGCAGATACATTAACTCTGTTATTGGGTTCAAATATCCTAGGATACAAGCAATAGCATTAATCTCCGTTAATTAGGTTTCAGTAATCCAGGATATAAAACTAATACATTAACTCCGTTATTAGTTTCAGTATCTCAGGAAGTAAAACCAATACATCTAACTCTGTTATTCAGGTTTAAGAATAAAGAAAAACAAGCACAATAATCGGCAGGGATAAAAAATACATTAACTCCGTTATTAAGGTTCAGTATCCAGGATGACAAACAATACAATTAGACTCCGATTATTTAGGTTCTCAGTTATCCTGAGATATAAGCAATACATTAATCTCCGTTATTAAGGTTCAATATCGAAGATATAAAACAATACATTAACTCGCGTTATTAGGTTCAGTATTCCAGGATAAAAAACATTACATTAACTTGTTTCGTTAGTTAGGTTCAGATAATCCCGGATATAAACCAAAACATTAACTCTGTTATTGAGGTTCAAGTATCCTAGATTTAAAACATATAACATTAACTCTGTCTATTAGGTTCAGTATTCCGAAGATATAAAACAATTACATAAACATCTGTTTATTTATGTTCAGGTATGCCATGGATAAAACAATTCATTAACTACTGTTATTAGGTTCAGTATTCAGGATAAAACTATAGCATTAAGCTCTTGTATATTATTGTTCAGTATCCTCGGATAATAAGCAATACATTAACTATGTTATTAGGTTGCCAGTATCCAGGGAAGGGGGGTGGGCTAAAAACAATTAACTATTAACTCGTTTTTTGGTTTTAAGGTATCCCAGGATAAAACAATTACATTAAACTCTGTTATTAGGGTTCAGTATCCAAGTGATTAAAACAATACATTAAACTCTGTATTAGGTTCAGTATCCAGGATAAAACACTAATACATTTAACTCTGTCTATTAGTGTTCTAGTATCCAAGAATTAAAAACAATAGACATGTAACTCTGTTATTAGGTTCAGATATCCAAGGATAGAAACACATACATGTAAGCTCCTGTGTATTATATATTCATGCTATACCAAGATAAAAACAATGACATTAAACCTCCGTTATTAGGTTCATATATCGCAGGAGATAACAACCTAAGACAGTTAACTCTGTTATTAGGTGTTCTGTATTCCGCAGGATAAAATACATACAATTAACTCCGTTAATTGTTTAGGTATCGAATGGGTGGAAGATTAAACCAATACATAGCAATTAAACTCTGTTATTAGGTTCAAGTATCACAAGATAATACAATACATTGATACACTGTTTATTAAGGTTCAGTATCGCTAAGGATAAAAAGCAATACTTTAACTTCCGTGTATTTACGTTCAGTATCAAAGTATAAAAAATCAATTACATTAACTCCGTTATTAGGTTTGCAGGCTATCCAAGGATAAGGGGACAAATACATCTAAAACTCTGTTATTAGGTTCAGTATCCAAGATAAAACCAATACATTAAGCTCTGTTATTAGTTAAGTATCTCAAGATAAAAACACTACATTTAACTCTCGTTATTAGTTTTCAGTATCCAAAGATAAAAACAATACATTAAACTCTGTTATTAGGTTCAGTAATCCATAAAACATATGACCTTAAACATCTGTTTTTTATTGGGTTGCAGACCCATAAAACAATACCATTAACTCCTGTTAATTTAGGTTCAGTTATTCCAAGATAAAACAATACATTAAACTACTCTGTTAATTAGGTTCAGTTTTCCTAGATAAAACTAATACATTGAACTCTGCAGGTTTTTAATTTTTTTATTTTTTATAAAACAATAATTAACTTTGTCTATTTAGGTTCAGTATCTACAGGATAAAACAATAGCATTAACTCTGTTATATAGCGTTCAAGTATCCAAGATAAAACGAGATACATTAAACCTCTGTTACTTAGGTTCAGTATCCAAGTGATAAAACGAATTATCATAAACCTCTGTTATCTAGGTTGCTGTATCCAGGATAAAAAACCAATACACTTAAACTCTGTTATTAGGTTCAAGTATCCAAGGTATAGATACAAATACATTAACTCTGTTATTAGGTTCAGTATCCAAGATATAAACAATCAATACATTAACTCCTTTATTTAGGTTCAGTATCGCAGGATAATTAAAACTAATACATTAACTCTGTTATTAGGGTCAGTTTTCCAGGGATATAAACAATATCATAAACTCTGTTAAATTAAGGGTTCACAGTATCGAGGATAAAACAATAACATGAACTCTGTTATTGAGTTTCGAGTAATTCCAGGATAAATTAAAACAATACAGTTAACACTCTGTATATTAGGTTTCAGTTTCCACGATAAAAAACCGAATACATTAACGTACTGTGTTATTAGGTTTCCATAAATCCAGGATATAAAACAATACATTAACTCTGTTTAATTATAAGGTTTCAGTTAGCCATGGAGATAAAAAATACATTTAACGTCCGTTATGTAGAGGTCAGTATCCAGTATAAAAACAAATACATTTAACGGTCAGTGATATTAGTTACATGTATCCCAAGATTAAAGACCAGGGGGGGTGGGGGGGGGGGGGGGGGGGGGGTGGGGGGGGGGGGGGGGGTTAAAACAGGGACTTTAAATATATCTTTTTTTGGGTAAATAAAATATTTAATTAATTTATATCAAAAAAGGTAAATACTTTAACATCTGTTAGATTATGTTGCAGTATCTCAGATGAGAAAACAATAACATTAACTCCGTTATGGGTTCTGATAAAACAATACAATAATCTGTTATTAGTTCAGATAAAACAATACATTAATCTCCGTTGTATTAGGTTGCAGTATCCTAGAGATTAAAAAGCAATACATAACTCGAGACTCCGTATTAGTTGGTTCAGATATCCAAGATTAAAACAGATTACATTAACTTCTGTTATTAGGTTCATTGTATCCAGGGATTAATAACAATACCATTAAACTCTAGTTTATTAGGTTCAGTTATCCAGGTTAAAAACATAACATTAACTCCATTATTGGGTTCAGATAAAACAATACAATTAACTCCGTTATTAGGTTCAGTATCCAGGATAAAACAATACATTGACTCCGTTAGGGTTTCAGATCAAAACAATAACATTAACTTCACGTTTATTAGGTTCTCAGTATGGCCCCAAGGGATAAAAACCAAATAACATTAATCTCTGATTATTGGGATTCAGTGATCCTAAGATTAAACAATACATTAACTCCGTTATTAAGGTTTCAGTATCCCAAGGATAAAACAATACATTAACTTGGTTATTAGGTTCAGTATCCAG